>LR990876.1:10847200-11447200 GCA_905163395.2 Endotricha flammealis
TTTGTTCCATACTGCAAGCTGGCCGTTTGCCGTTGCGCTTTCCAGCCGTCTAGCTTGCATTTAGCGACTCCGGCCTTTCTTGTTGTTGACCCGATTTTTTTAAAAACTGCCGGTCGGGTATTACCCGCGCAAATCAGTTGTCCTACGGGAATTTTTAAATCTTTCATATAGGTTTAGCACGTTTGTTTCCGGTGCTTTGAGAATTTCAAAAATCTTACAAAATTCTTTCACAAAGTAGTTTCTTTATAAAGTAGCCATAAAGGAACTATCATCGAAATAATATTACTACGTAGTAATAATTATTTCGATGGGAACTATCGACACTACTTAGTGCCTTTATTGTGTTATTGATGGTATTCGGGACAAGCCCACCACACATTCCCACCACTGTGTCTCCTGTGTAACCAGGATCAACAACGGCGACCTCAGATAGACAATAAGCAAAGAAGCTTATTGACGTCCCGGGGAAGAAAACTACAGCTGTCTTGGAACTCACAACGAATTTAATCAGAAAGAAGATAGTCGGAGTAGGAAGTTAGGGATGGTATTGCGAGTTGCGAGATAGATATGGTATTGGGATGAGATGAGTTAGGAATAGTTTTAAAATAAGGTTAGGAATAGTTTTGATTTTTCCCGGGAAACGGCATTTTGCTTTTGTATGGGCCTAATCCTTACCTACTAATAAACGCATAAGTTTGTAAGTATGGAATGAATTTATGGATGTTTGTAATTTGAAGTAATTTCACGCAAAAACGAGTCGGCTTTTAATTACTTCTATATTTAGCATTCCTTGCAAGCCAACTAAAAACAAAGTAACAATATAATATATGTACATACCTATTTAGGTTTTTTGTATTTTTTAGTCTAAAGTCTAGGGTAATTCGCGTAATCGTCGAAGTACCGCAAGACCCGCAACTCGCCCCAAATAGGCTAATGACCATTCAGACAATGGCGGCCGATCCCGCCATTTTCGCTGTCAATTTCACACAACAATAAATTGTTGCCCGCATTCAAAATGCTGATGTCTAGCCGTTCTTTTGAAAAAAAGATTAACCACCAATTTTTTACTGGCAGTTATTTAAAAAAAATAAGTAAGTTGTTTTTTTTTTAAATTCTATTATTTAATTAATTTTTGCACGACTTGGGGTAGTAGGTAGTACCGCCACCGCCCCTCTAATAGAATATCGACGTGAATCAGCAATGCCTTTTGTTCGGCGAGTGAGAGATTCGTAACCCCAAGTTCTTTCTCACCATTTTCTACCAATGTGTTATTATTATAAACCAATATCATCCAAAATCTCCTTCAATCGTCTTTACGTCAAGAGCTTGATATTATTAGATCCATCTAAATATTGACAGAAGTCGTTGTTGCTTAACTTGGATGTTCATACGTTACGCGCAACGATGGGATCGCTACTCGAAGGTCCACAGGCGTTGGTAAGATAAAAACTGTTTTCCGTGATTGAACAACAAACATAAATAAACATTGTTAATAATAAAAATTCAAGATTCTTTAGTGCATTTGAATAGGGTACAAACATAATAAGATAGATTAACAAAAAATAAATAAACACCGCCTAATCAGCCATTGAAAATATAGCATGCAAATTGAAGTTATATGAAGTTAAAATAGTTAATATTAAAATGATTACTTAATACATTGCAAGAAAATTTATAATATAATTATGAAGGTAGTTATTGAAATTACAAATTAATTATTAATACATTAGAATAAAAGATAAATATATTTAACATTGCAAAAGAAAGACGCGTCTAAGTAACCGCCAGAGAAATTTTGACTTTGATGTGCTACGACGGAAGATGCACGATTTTATTCCACTTAGTTTGAAACCTTATTTTCACTTCACTCCACTGGGAGTAGAAGTGAAATGCGTCAATTCGCATGAGTATAATACAGTGGTACAGTCAATGAATATTTATTTTTTATTTATTTTATTTATTTATTTATAGGGTCACCAACATAAGTACAGTAATATCTAAGTAATATAGGATAGGATTACTAAATAATTTTTAAGCTAACTGCACTTACAATTACAGGTTAACCAATATAAAAAATAAGTTAATATTAAAAATCTGTTGAAAACACTGGCTTTGACTTTGACTCTGCTGTCGGATGATTATGGGCTAATAGTTATAATATAATAAATAATATAAAAAAAGGTACAAAAGTCTACCTCAACGTACGACCATGACATGACATGAGTCACTGTGCACTAGACTGTTTATTCTTCCACTACACCGGTTATCACCAGTGAGAGGTTATCAGTAACTGGACAGGAATTCAATGTTTTAAATATAAGTAGCCCTCCATCTATAATCTAGGTATAACAAAAACAAGATGTCTGTATGAAAGAGAAATGTTGCCAAATAAAAAAAAATGTGGAAAGAATTCACCGTATGAGCAATAAAATAACTTATTGATTTTTTTTTTCTGTTTTCATCACAACTTTAGTTGACTGTATGCAAGCCTTTGGATTGATATAAAATTATGAACAATCTCGACGTTATGAACCAATTGAAATTAAACACTAAATATTTATTTATAAAGGTGGCAAACAAGCATACGGCCCGCCTTATCGTAAGCATCACCGTAGCCTATAGAAGCTTGCAATACCGGGGGTATCACTAACGCGTTTCCAACCCTCCAACCCCTCCAAGTGGAGCTCTGGAGACCTTTCTCACCGTAGGAACACAACATGGCCGAGTCCAATGCTATTTGGCTACGATTTTCTGTCCCCACACGGGCTGCTTCAATTTGAGCGGATTATCCGCTGTGCCCTACCTCTCTTGAATATTAAATGGAGCAAACCGCAACGCATTATAGTAAAAACCGCATTCAAATCGGGTCAGTTACGATATTGTTATAATGTATTGATGATATGTGACGTGGAGAATTCTACTGCCAACAAAGCCAATCCTTGAATTTATGGAGTCATTCTACTTATTGATTTTGACGATGAAATCTTTGCGGTTCTGCGGCACCAATGCCATGGACATTTGTTTAAATTTAAAACCCTTTTAAGTTACATTATCTGTAATGTAACAACTTTAACACTCCTTAGGCATTAACATGTTTATCGCATCTGTGGTACATGAACAAGAAACAAAAATCACTTAAGTTTTTAAAAGAAAACCTTTAAAAATAAACATTGCAGCGGCGATTGCTTACCGTCAGGTGACCCGCAGGCTCGTTTGTCTCCCTCTCATAAAAAAAGAACAAAAAAACGACACCTACCTAACAATTACATTCTATACACATAATTTACACAGCGGCAACTGGTCCCAAAGTAAACTTAGGCTTATGGTAAACACTCAAACTCTAGAACTCTAGACAAACAAGAATGCCATCCATTGACATTAAACCCTATGTATAGCTTTTTTTGTTTATAGTCAGGAAAATGCATTAATTACTGCATGTCCCGCCACTTGGGGAAGCGACGGGGGTCTGTCGGGCTCAGCTCTCTAGCCAATGAGGGATACCGACTATAAAACTGACTATCTGCCACCTTCTCCGCCCTCACAGTGGCATGGCGGGGTCGCAAGAACTGGTGATACTTCCGCAACCGTGTCAATATTCTCTCAAATTTAAGAGCCGCGCTCTTGACATCTCGCGTTTAGTGCTTGATTTCTGTATGTACCTGGATCTGTATTTTATTTATTCTTATAAATGTACTTATACATTGTAACAAACGAGTGAAAGAAAAAATTGCTAAATGACAAAAAAAAGACCGTAACCGGGTTTCTTTCGCCATTTCTTTTACCGGGGGCCATTTTGCCTGTTGTCTGAAATGGTGGTAGTATATAACGTAATTTATTTTCTTTATACATATATACAAATTGTAAATGACAAGAAAAAGTGCCTGTGAAGGTCTAATTTCTGAAATAAACGATTTCATTTCATTTCATTTCACTTGTTGCTGCGCGCGTCACCAGAGCGCTTAGTGCGAGTATTTTGTTCATATTCGAACGTGTCGACATAAACAAACCGACCAAACAGAGAAGTACTCTCATGTTGTGAATTTATCACATGCTTGTTACATTTCAAAATTATGCGACTTACTTGCTCACATTTGAAAGTGAGCAACGCGGTTAATTTGGATATGTAACAAGATTAACAAGCGTCTGATATATAAGGTCCTAATTGATTTATGAACTTCCTTTTAACACATGACTATTTAGGTTACATATGATCGTTTAAGCAAGGAAATAATGGTAAAAAAAGTAAAAACGGCATTAAATTTAGAAATATGTACTCGGTAAAATGCGCCTCTCTTGTAGCAGCCATCCGTCAGTAGAAAAAAAAAGGTCTAGGGGGGGGTGCGGTGCGAAGCGCGCGTCAACGCGTCTCACATATCAAAATGGTTGAATATGGATGAATTTATGTAAGCAAATTTTTCTAACTACCTACTTACAATACAATCTATATTTTTTTTTTTACTGAATACTAGACCATTATTCCTTGCTTAAACGGTTATATGTCACCTATATAGTCATGTGTTAAAAGGAAGTTCCTAATACCTACCTACCTAATAATATATAAGCACTCAGCTCCTTCACCTATCTATAAAGACAACGCGACGACGACGCCTGCCTTTTCCTAGGTATGTACTTGATCTACAAATTATACTCTGTATAACATTATATTAGTTTTGCTACGTAGTACTATTATTTATTCTGTGGTTTGCTCTATAAAAATTTGTTTCCCCTATGGTCCGTTGACTCGAAGGTCGACACCAGTATGACGTACTCCGCTTCAGTAAAATAAACATTTGGACAGCTTAAACTGTTTCCAATCGTTCGCCATAAATTTCACGTGAGTTTACTCTATTTTTAACTATTTTAATCGGTAAGGTAAGTGAACCCATGTAATAGTACTAAAGTAAATACATTAAAATATAGTTTTTTTGCTCCCATACTAGCAACGCAACGCTTTTTAAAACGCAAACTCAATGAGTTATTTAGAGACGCAGCAGGCACTTTCATTTACCTACAACTTGTATAATTTACCCGCGAAATGCAGGCACTTTCATTTACAACTTGTACAATATACCCGCGAAATGCAGGCACTTCATTTACAACTTGTATAATTTACCCGCGAAATGCAGGCACTTCATTTACAACTTGTATAATTTACCCGCGAAATGCAGGCACTTTCATTTACGACTTGTATAATTCACCCGCGAAATGCAGGCACTTCATTTACAACTTGTATAATTTACCCGCGAAATGCAGGCACTTTCATATATAACTCATATAATTTACCCGCGAAATGCAGGCACTTTCATTTACAACTTGTATAATTTACCCGCGTTTTTCCGTTCCCGGAATGATAGACAGAATAAAAACTATCCTATGTGTCAATCTGTGTTATATACTAGGTACCTGTATACTTTACTTTTTAAAAATAAATTGTACTTATATAAATGTAAATAGCGCCCTCTTGTGTCCATTAAAGCAGTGCCCAACAGGGTCCAATGTTACTACCTTAGCTCTAAGACCTTAGCATTAAGACTATGTAACTTTGGTGCAATAAACATATTGAGTATTGATACCAAAAAAGTAAATCTGTCCAGCCATTTTTGCGTGAAAGAATAACAAACATTCATACTTACAAACGTTCACATTTATAATATAAATAACTAGCGAAACCCGCGCAACTTCGTTTGCGTGTATCCCGCTTTCCCGTGGGAATTTTGGAATGTATGATACTTTAAAACCTTCCCCTTGAATCACTCTATCAATTAAAAAAAACCGCATCAAAATCCGTTGCGTAGTTTCAAAGATTTAAGCATACAAAGGGACATAGGGACATAGGGACAGAGAAAGCGACTTTGTTTTATACTATGTAGTGATAATATATTTTATTTTGTGCACCAAAAGAACACTGTGTCTGCAAACACAAAAATAACATATTATGACGAAGCAAAGATGCTTTAAAAAGTTTTTTTTATTAAAGAAAATCATGGAAATTAGGAATAACCCGTTTCCCACAGCACAGGTGGTAAATAATTTGTATGCTTGAATGATGGGATTGCGCAAGAGAGAATACAGGTTCTATGTGGGTTCTATCCTATAAATATTGAAACCTTACCCGAAAATATTTTAATCTGTGAACATAACGGGTTATTTTTGTAATTGGAATTCCTAACTTGTCACATAATCAGGTGTAGGTATCTTTATTAACTGGTCACAAATTTATTAATATTAACTACTATTTAATTACTTTATGTATCAAGTCAGAACGTCACTTAAAATCATTATAAAGTTACTCGAATTTTTTTCTCTGACAACTTTGTTCTGTCTGACATAGGTACTGAGACTGAGATAGGTAGAATTGTTATAACTAGTACCATGGACCTAGAAAAAAAGGCGGACACCATCACTGAAACTAAAAAGTGAAGCACCCATAGTAAGCCACCTCGCGTATACGTACGATCCGGCCGGCTTACTATGGTGTGAATGTGTGCGTGCCGGTCAGCCATTTCACACTCACACATAGGTTACGCCGCCGCCATTAGGGTGCTTCAATTCTTTCTTTTTTTCTAGGTCCATGACTAGACTAGTACATATCGTCGGTCCAATAGTAAACTTGCCAATCTGCAAATGTCAAACTTTTCAGTAGAGGGAAAATAACACAAAAATTGGCACTGTAAATCAGGTTTTCTATGTACCTTTTCAAGTTTGTTTATACATTAGTCAAAAATATTATACTTAATAAAAATATTGTAAAATATATATATTTTGCATTATGTACAAAGTTAAAGCAGATTGGCCTATACACCATTGTCAGAATAAGACAAGTAAAATAATTTTGATGTGTTCAAGTTGCCAAAGTGGTAGATACGTAAATTGACCGCGGTGGCGTATAGTTAAAGATAAACATTTTTGATTGTCAACTAGCGAAAGTGCCCTTTAATATTAAGATATTCATTCTATAGAATATGCATTTTAGCTCTGGCAAGAGTTGCACAGAATAGCAACGTTATAGTGGTTACGTTTTCACAGTTAAAACTGTCAGTTGAAAGTGATCGTGTGTATTACCAAATACTATAGAAGCCTTCGAAGATTTCTGGCAAGACGCGACACTAGCGCCCCTACGGCATGAGGGCGGCATGAGGTGAACGATTTCAAAACTTTTGTGCGTTTTGTATGCAAAATGTTATAGCGCCACTAGCGGCATGAGGTGAACGTTGGTCGTGGTCCACCTGCGTGGTACACCTGGGTGGACCACGTGCATTTTTTCTTGCCCATGGTCCACCTCTGTCCACCTAGGTGGACCACGGGCATTTTTACTTGCCCGTGGTCCACCTTTTTAATAATATATGAAATACTATTGCAAACCTTTTTGAACTTTTTAGGGTTCAGTAGTAAAATACAAGGAACTATTATAGTTTCAGAAATAATGCTAGAAAGCTGTAATTCGTTATGTATTATGTTTCCGGAAATGTATTAGAATCAGTTAGAATACATTTCCGTTTCAATTACATGTCAATTTCAATTACATAGCTTGAGCTATGTAATTCTGTCATTGTATATGTTACGCTCAAAAACCGAAAACGCTCAGTGAGCGGCAAAATAGACCACATCGCGTTGATTGAACCGTAAGAAAAATTCGCTGTTATGATCACAAGATAACCCTAACCTAACCCACCAATGTCTGTTGGTATTCAAACAATTTCTTACGGCGAATTTTTCTTACGGTTCAATCAACGCGTTGTGAGCTATTTTTCCGCTCACTGGGCGTTTTCGATATTTGAGCGTAACATATACAATTCCTAGGAAATGTGTTATTATAAAGCGCAATGCAATGGCCACAAGCTAACCCTAACCTAACCCAGCTTTGTCTGATGAACAACATGTTTCAATTATTTTATTTACAGACACATACATTTCCGGTAACACATAATATTATCAATGCTAAAAAGTAGAACAAAATTTTGTAATCATTTTTTTTGGGATGGCTACCTACATGTAAAGTGGGAATATTTTTTTTCGCGTCGACTTCATTTTATGGTCTCCTAAAAAAATGTGGTATGATGATTTATGGTTGTGGTACTACAATTTTACGGTTTGCGTATGATTTTACATTAGTTTGGAGAATTACATAAAAATATCATTAGGATATCATCTGAAAATCATTTCAAAATCATCCTAAAACCATCCGAAAATCGTACGAAAACCATATGAAAATCATTTCTGAATCACCATAAAAGCATTCTAAAATAAGACTGAAAATTATTCATAATTAAATCTTAAATCAATCTTAGTCCATCACAAAACTATTCTAATAACATAACAAAAATATCGTCAAAATTACCTATAATAATCCTAAATCATATCAAAAATTTTCGAAAATAATCATTCCTAATCCATCCTAAAAACATTGCTAAATAATCCTAAAAGCATTATTAATCCATCCTAAAAACATTTCTTAATAATCCTAAAGGCATTCCTAATCCATCCTAAAAACATCCTAACTAATATTATAAATGAGAAAGTGAGTTTATTTGTTTGTTTGTTTGTTTGTTATTCCTTCACGGCTTAACTAATCATCTGATCATTATGAAAATTTGTATACATATTGTCAGAGGTACAGAGCCCAACATAGACTACTTTTTATCCCGTGAAAGTATGTCTATCCAATGGGAAAATATTTTTTCTACTATAGAGGGTGGTGTATCGGCCAACAGATGGCGCCACAAGTCGCTCTATGAGTTGTTTTGTTGTCAAACGAGATCTATCTGTGTCATAAAATTAACGCGAGCGAAGCCGCGGGGAAAAGCTAGTTGCTAAATAATCCTAAAAGCATTCCTAATCCATCCTAAAAACATTTCTTAATAATCCTAAAAGCATTATTAATCCATCCTAAAAACATTTCTTAATAATCCTAAAGGCATTCCTAATCCATCCTAAAAACATTGCTAAATAATCCTACAAGCATTCCTATAAATCCATCCTAAAAACATTTCTTAATAATCCTAAAAACATTATTAATACATCCTAAAAACATTTCTTAATAATCCTAAAGGCATTCCTAATCCATCCTAAAAACATTGCTAAATAATCCTAAAAACATTCCTAATCCATCCTAAAAACATTTCTTAATAATCCTAAAGGCATTCCTAATCTATCTCAAAAACATTGCATAATAATCCTAAAAACATTCCTAATCCATCCTAAAAACATTTCTTAATAATCCTAAAAGCATTCCTAATCCATCCTAAAAACATTTCTTAATAATCTTAAAACCATTTCTAATCCATCCTAAAACATTGCAAAATAATCCTAATAGAATTCCTAATCCATCCAAAAAGCATTCCTAAACTACACCAAAAACATTCGAAAATAATCCTAGAAATAAACACTAACTCGAATGGAGGTGGACCATGGCCCATTGAATATTTGAATTTCTTATTACAAATCATTTAGGTGGACCACGGGCAAGAAAAAATGCCCGTGGTCCACCTAGGTGTACCACGCAGGTGGACCACGACCAATGCCCGATTATTTTATAACGACACCAATTCTCAATTTCAAACTATAGTTCAAAACAATGTTACGTCACGAAACAGTTGTCAAAGAGTGGTATCGAATAATCTTATTTTAAAATGTTGAAAAATGAATCTCGTAAATAGTCATAAACATACTTAGAAATATTCATTACTTAGGACGTTCACTTCAAACTAAAAATATTAGAAAACGAATAAAAATCTCTTGAGACTTTCAACGGTTTTCTAGTTATCCACTACAATAGAAGTGTCAATCAAAAAGGATTTCAAGTTTTGAGTAGGTAAATTATTCAGCGACGTCATTATTTCAATGTTTTTCTAAGTACGAGAATTATCATAATTTTATTATGTAAGTTAAAATTGTAGGTAAGTAAACTATTAAAGACACTAGTTTGAAGAATCATACCAAATACGATTAGTTAAATCACTCATAAATATATTACAAAAAAACATCGATTAAGAACGATTCACTGTGAATCGATTTAGTTAAGAACTCTGACTAAGACAGTTTTATAGTGTGTAGTTTGGTTTTCGAATTACTTTTTGAACCAAGGTTACCAAGGTAAAGTTTTCAATCTGTCACATAAGCTAAGATACTATTGTGTCGTTTGTTTTCGAATGTCTTTTTAAACCAAGGTAAAGTTTTCTATCTGTCACTTAGGTTAATATACTATTGTGTCGTTTGGTTTTCGAATTACTTTTTGAACCTAGGTAAAGTTTTCTATCTGTCACTTAGGTTAATATACTATTGTATCGTTTGGATTTCGTCACTTAGGCTAATATACTATTACTACTTTTGGTGTTCCGATTGCTGTATGAACTAAGGTAAAGTATTTAATCTGCCACTTAGGCTAGTAGAAGATAGTGACATTTTTAAAGTTTGTTCATTTTCTGTTTAGGTAAACAGAGTTATAATCACATAGAACAATTTACTTCTGTACAATAGGCATTTTGTGCAGTTAAGCAAAAAAGAAAATGAAGATTGCTCCTACATTTTTAATGTTACAGATACGAATTTTTAACACACTGTAAATATCAAAAAGTTACTAATGTTGGTATATTTAAGTCAAAACTGCCAAAATTGCAGATTGGCAAGTTTACTATTGGACCGACGATATTACGTATTGAATGTTTTTGTTCTAAAAAAAATAAATTAAACATTTTTAACGTGCACAGTGTCAACTTGTCAACACGCGTAGTTGAAAGGAAAACATCGATCATCAGCTGATTTAAATAATTATAAATATTAAATAATACAATCGGAGCAGTGGCTAAACGCATAACTGAATAATAGGGTTGAATAAATATTTATTGGAATATTCCTAGCAACTAGAAACCTTATTTGTATGGTTAATTGGAACTCTGGAAATTTATTTTGATTTATGGATATCCAATTACAAATAAATAAAATTAAAATGTCTCCAACCATTTATAAGGTCACTCTCCAGACCACAAAGATTTTATTAATATAAAAAAAATCTCTATCCCCGAAAAAAAATTATATAAAATCAGTAACAAAATGCGACTACTGTGGTGAATTAGGAATTGTGGTCGAATCGTGTGTACACTATGGTATAGTTTTATAGTACCAAAATGCATAACTATGGACCGGTATCAGATTATTCATTTGTAAATGACATCGTACGTATGTTATCTCATTTAATATTTCACATTCCTATATTGTGAACGTGTGATTTAATAAAATTTGTGACAATAAAATAAAATAAATTAAGCTTAAAAATAAACAATTACAATGAAAACAAAAACAATATACAAATATACAAAACTAACAATTAAAAATAAATAAAACAATAAAAAATTAAAATAGTAACTTAAATAAAAATAATTATCTCTAAGCTCAAATTAAATATTAACATCACGGATTAAAGTAATACATACATAATATTCTAGAGTGAACGGATTAAAATAGTATATGTAGGTAGTTAATTTAATAGTGTTTGTGAATTTTAGTAAAGTCTAAAAGTGTAAAAAAAAGGACGGGTTGCACTCCGGGAGTGCCGGCAGAAGTGAAAACTTAAACATCAACGTTGTGCATTTTTGAATGTTTTGGAATGGTTAGAGAATCTTACGCTTTTTCGATCAGGCTACGGATCTGAAGCGAGTTTTAACATTTTTTACCCATCTTAAAAAAGTGCCAAGCGCCGCTAAAGAAATTTTCACTTCAAAAATAATAATTTAAACTTGTATTTCTTGTGAAAGTAAGTATTTTATTTAGATACTAGCAAAACCCACGAAAGTTTTGTTTGAGTTTATCTCGCATTTCGAAAAATCCTTTCGTATTTATCTAAAGAGGAAAGATTTGATTGTTTGTTTGTTTATTTTCTTGCATTGAATAGACTTCGAAACTATTGGACCGTTTTCAAAAATTCTTTCACCAGTAGAAAGCTACATTATCAGGGAGTGACATAGGCTATAGCTTTCTCCGAAATTCAATGTGTTTCCCACGGGAACGGGCCCAGAACTTCACGCGGACGAAGTCGCGGGCAAAAAAGCTAGTGTATTTAATACATTTTTGTGGACGTTTTAAACATTTTTGTTGACATAAACTTTTTTATTCATAAAGTTACGTTAAAGTGAAAGTTATTGTGTAAGATATTTTACTAATTGTGAAATATTTTTGTTTCAACGTTTCTCTGTATTCTACAAGGATTATTTACATAAAAGTGAGTAATTAAACTAAATAAATAAATTCTACATAAATAACACGATCGCCAAGTAAACTAGGCTTGACCGGCTTGTGTTAAGTATGGGTACCAGACGACGGATATATTATTGTAAATATATACTTACTAGCTTTACCCCGCGGCTTCGCTCGCGTTAATTGTATGACATAGATCTCGTTTGACAACAAAACAACCCATAGCGCGACTTGTGGCGCCATCTGTTGGCCGATACAGCGCCCTCTATAGTAGAAAAATTATTTTCACATTGGAACGACATACTTTCACGGGATAAAAATAGCCTATGTTGGGCTCTGTACCCTTAACAATATGTATGCAAATTTTCATAATGATCGGCTGATTAGTCAAGCCGTGAAGGAATAACAAACAAACAAACTCACTTTCTCATTTATAATATTAGTAAGGATAAGGATTAGTAAGGATAAGGATAAGGAAGTAAGGAGTAAGGATAATACATAGAAAACACCCAAACTCGAGAACAAACACAAATGCCCCATAAATGTTTGCTCCGAGCGGGAATCGTATCCGCGCCCTCTGGTGCCGAACTTGGATCTGGATTACCAACGCACCACTGGGATTTCAAAGCTAAAATCTAGAAAATTCTCGGTTGATACTGTACCTATATTTCAGAATGTCAACGACCCTTGAGGACCTGGCCGTGAAGCTGTATGACGCTGGGGCGGTTCGGTTCGGGGATATCGAGGCGAAGGTCGGGAGGAGGACCCCGGTCTACTTCGACCTGAGGGTCACGGTGTCCCATCCATCTATTATGGTAATCTATTATCTTTACATAATATAAAATGAAGTCGCTTCCCTCTGTCTGTCTGACCCTTATTAAATACGACGTAATGTCTCTAATCTCTGAAATAAATTATGGATGAGAAAAAATATCTTAATATTTAATGTACTGTTTATTTAAAATTAATTTATAAATGTTTTTCATTAAAAAATATATATTACACACAAACTAAAGAAGAAGAAAAAGGGATGGTTTGAGACTTAATGTGGAATTAAAATTAAAATGCGTTTCAGAAACTGACTGGTACGTGCAGCTTACTAAATAAGGTGGCTATAATATTTATCAATCGTGGGTTCGTATTCGTATCCCACACAACGGAAACATCTAACATGTTTGTCTTTGTCTGCTAGATTTTTGAAGATAAAATATGAATCGTCATAATTATGTAGGTATATATTTTTTAAAAGTGTACTTGTAATAATATTTAATTTATCAACTTTGCTTAGTTTTTGGACTAGATGGCGTTGTATAGGTGCTGCAAGAAAAGTGCAGGAACCTATTCGTTACTTGGCTGGTTAGAATGAGATTGAATTGAGCAACATTATAATTTAGGTGCAAATTGCAGCCTTTCAGTACATAAATCCCCATTTGCGTGTCTTCTAAATTCCTAATTTCCTTGTGTTAAGTAGGATGTTACTTCATTATTTTTAGTTGGCCGTTGTGGGACACCTCCAACGTTTGGCGTCTGAAATAAACCACGATATTCTGTGTGGCGTCCCCTACGCCGCCCTCCCACTCGCAGCTGTCATGTCAGTCAACACTAACACACCAATGATCATGAAAAGAAAAGAAACAAAACTCTACGCAACAAAAAAAATGATCGAGGGAGTCTACAAAGCGAACCAGAAATGCCTTGTTGTTGAGGACGTAGTGACATCTGGCGGCAGTCTACTTGAAACTGTTCGTGCTTTACGCGAACACAATTTGACAGTGACACATGCTTTAGTAGTTCTCGATAGGGAGCAAGGTGGCGCTAGTGTACTGAAAGCAAATGGCGTTCGTGTAAAATCACTTTTTACTTTATTGAATTTTGTAAAAATTATTAGGGATGCCGGTAGAATTAACGATGAAATAGTGGAAATTATTGATGAACACATCAAAGTATCACAGTTTGGGGTAAAAGATAATCCCTACTGAATATATGTATATGTAGGTATGTTTATAAAATAGTAAATAAAATTCGTTCTAATATGCTTGGCACACCTACTTCATTGTGGTAGGTAACCATAATGTTGTGTACCTACTTAAAAAGGGAATGTAATAGATATTTTAAATCTGGCCATTGTTTGGAGCTTTCGTGCCAAGTATAGGGAACGGTATTATAGCAAATAAGTACCTACCTACCTAGATGTGGTATTTTTTCATGGATGAATAGATTTTTAACCTCCTTTAAACAATTTATCATTGATTTTAAGATGTTTAATACTTACAGACAGCAATGGAAGTAAGATTAAAGCCCACCATTTACACGCAGATTGGTCGGCCATCGGACTTAATGGACTTAATCCGCCTGTGTATGGAAGCGACGAACCGGTACGCCAGACTGTCAAATGGGTTGGCGTCGGGCTCGCAGGTCCGCGGTTGCGAGCCGCGAGCGCCTGTCGAACCCCACATGCCATACTTCGAGTGGAGGGTTCGTGCAGTGTATGGGCAACGCCGGATTGGTTCGCGGTCGGGTCCGGGTTGCGAGTCGGGTCCGGGTTCGTGTAGTGAATGGTGGGCTTAACAGTTTTAGTACTATGTCATTCCAAAGATCTGAACAACTCACAGCCTGACAGCTGTCAGCTAGGGTATGAAATGGTAGTTAATGTGGTAAAATTAGTTTAAGTCACCTATGCCTATGACTGCATAGTTTTATTTATTTTTGATTTAAACATGTAAAGTACTGATAGTCTAAGGTGGTAATTAGTAGGTAAGGTTGTAATCAGCATTATAACAAGCATTTATTATGTAAAATTATGTAACAAATACCTACACAATATGTAATATTTACTTAGATATAAATTAATTATGACAAGAGTTATCCGTGTTTATTCTGTCTTTTCTCATCCGTAGCGTTGATTGTTGAAATTGCAATGGTGACTTCTTTCCCCTAAAATAATTAAATTTTATAAATATTTCTGTTTTACAACACTTGACTGTTTAAATATTTACATAGTAGTAACTATATTGACTTTAAAAATAAAAACCATAAAAACTAAGATATATTGCACCAATCAATCTTCAATTTAAATTATTCATTACGTCGGCATGCGTAGGCTGGTACCTTTTGTGGGTCGGTCCTTTTTGGGACCTCTCGATTATAGCCGTTCTACTTATTACAAGATTTCACTCGTATCTTTTTATGTTAAGGAAAATATTATGTCCCATATGTGGGAGCGAAATTATTAATAAAAAAATAAAATGTGACAATCTAATCTGTTAGCATAAAAAGATTTTAATAAGACCTGGAAAAAAATATAGCCGAAGGTATCTTGCAAACCACTGGAACCATTAGCAGACATCAAACATTGCCAAAGTGTCCTTCGCACTTTTATGTAGCTGTGCCCATCAGGGTCTACAATAAATGTTCTATGCATTGTGTACACCTAAGGCCCATTTAGGCCATGCCAGTTTATTGCCTGTGGCATACAATAATGTCAAAGCAAAATTGACATGCATCATCTAAACGACAGTTGCTCACAATTTTTGAAGGACAAATTATTGCTCCCACTAGATTGGGGCAAAAAACTGGCGGCGTCGCGTCGTCTAAATGAGCCCTATTTACTTTGTGCAAAAGCAATAAAAAATTGAGTACATATTATGTATTGAAGACATTTTGCTAGCGAACCCTTAAATTTGTTGTCTATCTATACTAATATTATAAAGAGGTAAAGTTTGTGTATTTGTTAAATTGTAAGGGGTAATCTCGGGATCTACTGAACCGATTTTAAAAAATCTTTCACCAATAGAAAGCCACATTATTGCTGAGTGTCATAGGTTATATAAAAAACCAAAAAATAAAAAGGCTTTTAACATTATGCCCAACGAAGTGGGCACGGGTCAGCTAGTTGTATAATAAATATTGTACCTACCTAGATTTTGAAAATTATTTCTAAGGAAAAAGGATCACTAGGCTTGACGTTTCAATTTTTAAAATTACATAAACATAGTGGGGATACTTCGGGCCTAAATAATCTGTCCACAGGAGGTACTTCAATTAACTGTAATTATTGTGTTTGGGTGTGATATTAAACTTAATTTGCTCGTGTGGCCCCAGAGACCTAGTTCGGGAGTTTTGGGACACTACCTACGGGAGCACAAATAACGGTGCTATATATAGCACCGTTATTTGTGCTGTGATGTGAAGCTTATTGACGTCCTGAAATGGAATATATTCCATTTCGGGACGTCAATAAGCTTCATCGCTTATTGTCAATATGAGGTCGCCGTTGTTGATCCTGGCTATCTGGCTGTGATCGGCTTGTCCCCATTTATATTTGCCACAAGATTTCCAGTATATTATTCAATGATATTTGAATTAGGTTGCCACCTTTTGGTAACAATATTGTGTGCTTATCGCAATAAAATCCTACTAATATTATAATGGCGAAAGTTATGTGTATGTTTGTTACTACTTTAGTCACGCTCAAATGGCTGGGCCAATATTTACGATATTTCGTATGTAGATAGTAGACCGATAGCGCTGGGCTAAAATGAGGTCATAAGTTTCAAAAATTCTAAAGTTGTTGATTTCTCGCCTGTGGACACGGACGTACCTAAGAACCTTATTATTGCGTTTTGTGTCAGATCTGTCACTTGCATTTTCCGCAATTCGATGGTTTGTGGTTGATTTTACATAATTAAATCAATACTGACAAAATTAATTTAAAGTTTAAAATAATTATGGTATCATATCTAGGATAGCCTGCGGAGTGTACAAACCCAGTTTGTGTCATCTTCGGCCAGAGCAAAACTGAAATAGGGTCAATATGTAATAACAGTACAAAAAAAAAAATTACAATTGGTTGTATAACTATTTCCTATCTCAGATCACTTACTTAAGGCCAATAAATAAATTTGTGCCAAATTAAGACATGCAATGTTAATATTTTCAATTATTTTCCTATTTAAAGCTAGTAACGCTGCAAAAAAATATTACAGTCATTAGAGTTCACATATTTAATATCATAAATGCATGAAAAATCTACATTGTAAATTTGTGTCAATTTCATGCACGTTATAAATGAATAAAATACCAAAACAATAATTTCGGTCGAAACGGGCGTACGCGCGCAGGCGGCGATGGGCGGGGGTATACGCTACGCACGCACACAAGTTCGTTCGGTACCTACGATATCATGCATGATGATGAACAAATCGCACCCTCATTCAATTCGAAAAGGACGTAACCCGAAAAAGTAGATTTTTCAGTAAAAGCTTTATTTTTAATCGTAGAAGAATGATTTTAACATCAAAAAAAGGAGAAAAAATATTGCATTGGTGGTTGTTTTCAAGTCAGTTCAATAGTTTATGGTTTTTTAGAAATAAGAAAATTAAAATATTACACTAGTTATCAAAATGGACTTTAAATATAAAATACTAAGTTTTCGAGTTTGAGCCAAATTTATTTACAAAATAATGTAAATTACAAAAAGTATGTTTTATAGTACCAAACAATTTTGCGAGAATAACTAAACTTACTCCATTTTTCCCCTGTGTCAAATTTGTTATTTAGCGCCATATCAGTTACTTACTCCTTTTTTCAATTTAAATATTTGTCAAAAGCACTTATGTAATAAGTAATGATATTGATGTTTTCCATTATATAGGTAATTAAAAATGTGACATCCATATCTCTTATTAATACCAAGGAATTAGTTAAATGTCAAAAGTAAATAAGGAGCAACGAAATGTTCACATGAACTATTTGTTTTTAAACAATAATAATTAATGTCTGTATGGTTACAAATATACTATTTAATAATAACAATACTGAAAAAACAATGTACTTTTGGTAAATATTAACTTTATCTACCTAAAGTTTCCTATATTCATTCAAATCTAGAAAAAAATAATCAGAATAGGTACAAACTTGGTTTGATTCATAAAAATAACATAATTATATATTTTTTGTCTTATTTACAAGACTTATTATTTTTTTATTAATAAAAAACAAAACACTTAATGTAATACAATCACAGAGTACGACAATAACGTACTATTAATAAAAAAAACGTGTTCAAATACAAACTTTAATAAATAAAAAGACAAAAAAAATACGTTTGTTTTTTTATATTATAAGACTTTTTTTTTATTAATAAATAAATCGTGTTCATGTACAACTTTTAATTTATTGAAATATTTTATATTAAATTCAACTAAAAATCTATTGTTATCGTTAAACCTATTGGCAGTTTTAAAATAAACATTTATTAATTTTATTTAATTTAAAATGAAATGTAATTAATCTTCTACAGATGAATCAAATAAGCATGGTATCGACAAATGAACCTTCAAAGGAGGTAAAATGTTTGGTAATGCATAGGAATAGCATTCGTATCACATAGATTAAATTAAATCTTTTAATAAGGCATTAATAGGTAATAATAAATAGATGATAAGCATATAAGGAGTTCATCTCAATCAATACCCAATCAGGAAACCACTATAATCCTTGGTGACTGGAACGCAAAGTTGGGAAATAGTAAGACCGACGATCACTCAAAATCTGTTGTAGGAAGGTATGGTCTTGGCATTAGAAATTAACAAGAGGAAGACTTCTTGACTTTTGCATTGGAAGAAAATTAAGCATTATAAACACCTGCTTCTAATACCATGCAAAACGCCTCTACACATGTAGTCCCCGGCAATATTTCCTCAAACCAAATTGACTAAATTATAATAAACACACGGTGGAGATCCAAAAAAATGTAAAGACCTTTCCCGGTGCTGGGCGCGGCTCAGATTACAATCTACTTGTGGCCACTTTCACTGCTCGTCTAAAGGCTCCCAAAAGGAAAACACCACCTAAGCCCAGACCTTGTGAGCCCCCGGAACAGTCGATCTTTCAGAGCACGTTGGAAGAGAAGATAAAAGAATGCCCACCGCCTGACGTCACAGTCAGTACATTGGCCCTTAAACTTCACACGAGAGACCTCTTTAAGAAAGTTCGCCCGCTCTCCAAAAACTTCCTGGGTGATTGAAGATGCTCGCGGTAACCCAATACACGACCTTGAACCCATAGCCGAAAGATGGTGTAGCTACTGCGAAGACTTTATAAAGAATCTGCTATCAACAATGATACGCCTTTGAATTGGAATCTTCCGAATCAGCAACCAAACCACCCATACTACGTTCTGAAATCAAAGCGGCAATAAACAAATTAAAAAAGAGGAAAGCACAAGATCACATTACGTCAGAAATACTGAAGGCTTTAGGCGACGCGTTCATCGACTTATTGCACAAAATCTGCACCTACACTTGGCGACATGGCGACTGGCCCAAAGACTGGTCAGGCCGACCAGAAAATGCGACAACTATTGCACTCTTGCTCTGATCTCTCATGGCAGCAAAATCTTCCTTGCGCCACATACTGAACAATCGCAACCTTACGTTTTTTGGATTGGCAAATGCAGCGAGAACAAGCCGGATTTGTGAAAGAAAAGGATACACGCGAACAAATCCTGAACCTCGCAACAACTTATTGACGACCTCCGTGGCGTAATGGTTACCACGCCAGACGGCCACCCAGAAGGTCCCGGGTTCGAATCCCGGTCGGGTCATGATGAAAAACGAACTTTTTCTGATTGGCCTCGGGTCTTGTGTTTATCTATAAATGTATTTGTTATAAAATATAATATCGTTGAGTTAGTATCCCATAACACAAGTTTCAAACTTACTTTGGGGCTAGCTCAATCTGTGTGAATTGTCCCTATATATATATATTTATTTATTATTATTGAAAAAGCATGAAAGTTCAACACGCCTAACATTATGTGTTTTGTCGACTACGGTAAGGCCTTCGACTGCGTCAACTGGAAACTTTTGTCGAGAATTCTAACGAAGCTTAGCGTGCGGCCGCATCTAACTGTGCTGCTGCAGAAACTATACTGCAACAAACAGGAAATCATATGAGTCGATAAACTGACGTCACAACCTTTCAGTTTTGACTTTTAAGAGAGTAAGGCAGGTACTGACTCCCATTAAGTTCAACGTTTATAGTGAATACATTGATAAGGTGTACCTGCAAAAACTGGGAAGGTAGTCACGATTGGTGGCGAGAAGATAACGAACTTACTACGTTACGCCAACGATACCACTCTGTTAGCTGCCAACGAAAGCGAGATGATCACCTTACTGAACAGAATGGAACAGGTCAGTGAAGAACTTGGCTTTTCCATAAACAGCAAAAACTAAGATCATGGTGGTACACCGCACGCAGAAGCCAGAGGTCACTGGCGCGCTTAACCAGAAAATAGTTCACAGTTTCACTTACCTGGGCTAAGAATGTTATGTCACAGCTACAAAGAGTTTGAGTAGAAAGAAACATCTCCATAAATACAAAACGCTAGTTGGTGACCACTCCGGTGTTCTCAATTTTCATATATGGTGCCGAGACCTGGACCCCAAGGAAAGCGGATGGAGGAGACTACTGTAAATCCCATGGACGGATCATTGCATCATTACTCAAAGAGCTCAATATATCTACAAGGCTTTCTACCATCTGCCTCCGTAGAATTCTTGAATTCTTCGGCCACATCGCCAGGAAACGTAAAGACGTCCTCAAACGACTTTATTTTCACTAGCAAAGGGACGATAGAAGACCTAGGGGGGCCCGAATGCGTTGGTCTGGCCAAATCCGCACCGCTCTCGACTTTTATGGAGCTATTCACGCCGTCGAAGATAGGAACAGGTGGCGGAACATCATCAGAGAAAAGGTGCTTTCTAGACGTGGACCCTTACGTTGCCTCCGTTGGCTCCCCGTGATCTGTATTCAGTGTTGTGAATCGGTGCAACAAATTATTCTTAGAGGAAAAAAGCGGTAATCGATATTTAAAATTATTTTTTATGAATATAGTGTTTATAAAGACTAGCATTATAAATTACAAATCGGAATAAGATCATAATATTTATTACATACTGTTTATTTTGTATAGGTATTAAATTTTAACGAAAAGCATCATAATCTTCAGTATGTCCTATTGGTCAATTTATTCTTTGCGTTTTATCACAAATTCCTTTTTCTCGAAAATCACACATTCAGTTTTTTTTAAAACAAAGTTTTGCATATAATAATTCATTTAACAAGAAAAATATGAAAAAAAATGTATTTTCAGATATGGTAAAATCGGGATTTCGACGTAATACCACTTATGTCTTTATTACCCTGGGGGTGCGAAATATGTGCCTCTTCTACCTATAGAGATAAAAATAATCACCGTTTCCTGTTGGAACAACTGCTACGCACAACTAAAGTAGCGGCACGCTATGATGGCCGTTTTGACGTATTACAAAAGTGATGTGAAATGTCAATTTATTCTCGAAGAAAATATAATCAAATCGATAAGTTTTTGTTGCAAGTAGTATGTACATGATTAAAAAGGTTTAATAAAACAAAAATATAAATGTTTACTTAATATATTTGAACGAACTGAATATTGGAATGAAAATGAATATACATACTTTATATGCACACTTTAAATTTCAAAAATCTTATGCTGAGTTGTGTGGTAAATAAGTACACCATATAAAAATAAAGGATATATGTTCGCGGAACTCTAATAACATAGCTTAGAAATCAGTGTAATAAATAAATGTGTCCTAAAATCATACATTCGATAAATTGTATGACTAACTGAACGTCACTATTGACAATAAAGAACAGCAATTTGCTCCTTCAAATAATTTGTTAATTAATACGAAACTTCATGAGTGGACAAACGTCAAAACGGTCATCATAGCGTGCCGCTACTATAATTTGCGAATTTTGTTTGAACCCCCCCCCCCCCCCCCCCGCGCGTCCGCTTTCTTCGCCGCGCTCGCGAAGTTTGGTTATTTTTTAATGAAATAATAAGATTTCGTGCATAAAAACAGCACAAATTATGAATAGTGTTTTGTTACACTACAATAATCTTATAGACGTAACTTTAGTAACTTGCATTTTCTTTTGTGGCTTTTACAGAGTGTTGTAATAAAAAATTAAATAATCAATAAATATCGTGGATGAATTCGACACAAAATATTTTGAATAACAGATATAAGTAATTTGAAACGCTTAACATATATTTAACTTATTGTAATATTTTTTAGAGCTAGTTGGGTGACGTGTTAGGTACTGATTAAATATCAGGATTTTCGTGGACAGAGATGACACAAAATGCTTATGTATATTAGTTAGTACTTCGTTATTATCATGAAAGTAAATTTTTTATCTCTAATTATCTTTTCGTTCAAAACGGATCGAAAAGACAAATACCTAAATTTCTACCTATGCAAGTACCTAGGATGACACAAACTAATGTATTAGGTTGGGTAAATGGCCCGAAAACTATATGCGAAATACAAGCAACTTTAATGTTTTTGAAACATCAGAACCTAGCGCTACAGGTCTATAGGTGATACCTTGGATTAACACATTGTTAGAGTTCTTTTTTTTTCAGAAAAATACGCTTAAATTTCATCAACTCTGATATAGATGGCGCTACTGTGCATAAATAAATACACGCAAACGAAGTTCACTAGTGATTAATAAATCCATTTATGTTTATTTCATACTAGCTGTTTCCCGCGGCTTCGCTCGCGGTTATATTTATGACATACATTTTATGACATCGTTTGACAACAAAAACAACCCATGGCGCGACTTGTGGCGCCGTCTGTTGGCCGATATCGCAATTGCAGCGCCATCCATATAAAAAATAGCCTATGTTGGGCTCTGTACCCTGACAATATGTAGGTATACAAATTTTCATAATGATCGGCTGATTAGTCAGCCGGAAAGGAAAACAAACAAACAAACTCACTTTCTCAATTTAATAGTACACATACCTATGGTGTATTAAACCAGACGATTGTTTAGTTAGAGCTTTCGTGCAAAGTATAATGTAATAGAATATAGAAAGGAATACAATAGTGTAGATAAAAACTTGGTTGACGTAGGTATTGTATAATGAATCGTCCGCAACTTGATGAGGAAGTCTATGTATCCGGCATGCATTTGCATACTGCTGGCTGCATGTCCGCTACTTTTCATGTCACCAAGGCTATGTTTAGACTAGGTCGATGCAGACATCGTAAACTGGCGAGCAAGACTTTTCAAATTTCTTTTCACAGTTAGCGTCAATTTCATTTTAGGTTTAGCTCGCAAAACCATTACCTACATTGAAGTTTCCCTAGCCTCGCTTGCTAGCTTAGTGTGGCCTGCCCTTTATGATCAATGCGGCAAACATCAGGTTGACAAGACTACACACTGCATACCTAACCTATATTTGACGACCTCCGTGGCGTAATGGTTACCACGCAGCGCTAGATCGCCACCTAGGTCCCGGGTTCGAACCCCGGTCGGGTCATGTGAAAAACGAACCTTTTCTGATTGGCCTGGGTCTTGGATGTTTATCTATATATGTATTTGTTATAAAATATAATATCGTTGAGTTAGTATCCCATAACACAAGTTTCGAACTTACTTTGGGGCAGCTCAATCTGTGTGATTTGTCCCAATATATTTATTTATTTATATTAGTTTTTCAGTGCGACCATAATCTGTAGAGAATTTGAGTGAATTGCATTAGGTACCTAAGTAACCCAAGTAATTGTCGCCAGAACTAAGTAGACGTGCAAAATTTCAACAATCGGCTGTAAATAGTTCAAAACTCGTAAGGGTCGGTGCACATCTGACGAAGATGCGTCGCGTCGCGTATGCTCGGTTGCGTTACGCCAGATAAGACAAATCTATACTAATATTATAAAGAGGAAAGATTTGATCGTTTGTTTGCATTGAATAGGCTCCGATACTGGACCGATTTCAAAAATTCTTTCACCAATAGAGAGCTAAATTATCAGGGAGTGACATAGGCTATAGCTTTTCCCCCACGGGAACGGGTCCGGAACTTCACGCGGTCGAAGTCGCGGGCAAAAAAGCTAGTTCATAATAAAACATTCGACCTTGCACTAAACGATGTGTTAGTGCGTTGACCATACAAAATACGCTCGACGGATCTTCCGTCAATGTGCACCGGCCCTTAGACTCGGAACATAAAGTGAAATTGTTATAAGCTGGTAATTGCTTGTCAAAATAATATCGCGCTGTTGATTTTAAAATTTTAGAAGATACTGATGATACCTAATTCTGTAGTGTACTTTTATATGAATATTTTGCCATTTCATATTTAAATGACTTTATGTAGATGATGGCATTTACAGAGGTCGTCGGCCCAATTATGGCGAGCGTAACGGGAAGCAGCAATAAAACGAGCAAGTAAAATTATTTAGTTTATTATTCACCAGCTGTAATATAATAATTAAAAAGTTTGATCGACTTCGAAAAATTGTACGTCATTAGCTTTTCAGTTGACAAAAAGCTAACAAAACTCATCACACTGGTTACATTATAAAAATTAAACTTAGGTATTAAAAACTCAAGTTTCAGCCTTATCAAAAAAAAGATCTTTCCTTTGTGTGTCAACAGTGTTTCACAGCACCGGGCGGTGGTCCGGAGGGCTTGCGTCGCCGGGGGCCGTTTACCGCGTAAACACCCGCGAGCCGCCCTCCGCAAGGAAAAACGGGGAATGTAAACGCAACCTGATACCGTACAGCACGACCACTCCCTTGACAAACTAAACGTCCAGACTTTAAGTTACGTGTCAAAATGCTAAGCAAAGAAATGCGCGCCCGAGAAGCGGACGCGAGAGGGGGGTTACAAGTGTGACGGGGCGGGGACGGTCTAGTTGTCCTCGATCTCCTGCTCCTGCTCCTCGTCGAACTCGGCGTCCTCGTCGGCGGTGGCCTCCTGGTACTGCTGGTACTCGGACACCAGGTCGTTCATGTTGCTCTCCGCCTCCGTGAACTCCATCTCGTCCATGCCCTCGCCGGTGTACCAATGCAAGAAGGCCTTGCGCCTGAACATAGCCGTGAACTGCTCCGAGATGCGCTTGAACAGCTCCTGGATGGCGGTCGAGTTGCCGATGAAGGTGGCGGACATCTTGAGACCGCGGGGCGGGATATCGCACACGGCGGTCTTAACGTTGTTGGGGATCCATTCAACGAAGTAGGACGAGTTCTTGTTCTGGATGTTGAGCATCTGCTCGTCCACCTCCTTCATGGACATGCGACCACGGAAGATGGCGGCGACGGTAAGGTAGCGGCCGTGACGTGGGTCGCAGGCCGCCATCATGTTCTTGGCGTCGAACATCTGCTGCGTGAGTTCTGGCACGGTGAGGGCGCGGTACTGTTGGCTGCCGCGGGACGTCAGAGGAGCGAAGCCCGGCATGAAGAAGTGCAGACGTGGGAACGGCACCATGTTGACGGCCAGCTTGCGGAGATCCGCATTCAGCTGACCAGGGAACCGGAGACACGTCGTCACGCCGGACATGGTGAGCGACACGAGGTGGTTGAGGTCGCCGTACGTGGGTGTGGACAGTTTGAGCGTGCGGAAACAGATGTCATAGAGAGCCTCATTGTCGATACAGTATGTTTCGTCTGTGTTTTCTACTAGTTGATGTACTGAGAGAGTGGCATTGTAAGGTTCTACTACTGTATCTGACACTTTAGGTGATGGTACCACTGAGTATGTGTTCATAATTCTATCTGGATATTCTTCTCTAATTTTGGAAATGAGGAGTGTGCCCATGCCGGAGCCGGTACCGCCTCCGAGCGAGTGTGTTAGTTGGAATCCCTGGAGGCAGTCACATGACTCTGCTTCTTTCCTAACAACGTCTAAAACTGAATCGACGAGCTCAGCGCCCTCGGTGTAGTGACCCTTGGCCCAGTTGTTGCCGGCGCCAGACTGCCCGAAGACGAAGTTGTCCGGGCGGAAGATCTGTCCGAAGGGTCCAGAGCGCACAGAGTCCATAGTGCCTGGCTCAAGATCGACGAGGATAGCCCTGGGGACATACTTGCCGCCGGACGCCTCATTGTAGTAAACATTGATGCGTTCCAACTGCAAGTCGGAGTCGCCGTGGTAGGCGCCAGTGGGGTCGATGCCGTGCTCGTCGGAGATGATCTCCCAGAACTGTAACAAGGAAATGGTAGCGTGAGTACAAATGACGAAAATATTAGCTATTGAATTGAATAGCACGGAGTGGCACTGCGTGACGAGATGAGTCACCGCCGTCGCCCCCAACGACGGGTTCGCAAACAACTCCTACATTACCATATTACGAGGCCGCTTGGCTATATCGATCCTACAGGTGACGTTACATTGCCGTTTATGGTTACAGAATTAAGTTTATCGCAAAAAAATACGGTACCAGACGGTCACCTACTTTCGTAGTGATGCAACAATTCCATATATGAGCCGTACACTATGCTGGTTTCTCCGAATAGCCTACCGACATCATGTCAGGGCTTTGTATGTGACATTTTTAGCACCAAATCAACATGACGCAGTATAACAAGTCATCCATTACTCTATCCGTTGATAGATACTTTCTAAGATAAGATCTTTAGAATGATTCAGTGATTAATATAATACGAGTAAAGCGTTCCATCACTTTTAAAAAGGAAATTTTAGAAAGCAATTTAAGCAGCGTGGATATTACATTTACTTAGGACTTTTTCGATATAAATTCTAGTTTATCTGATCTGTATCGCCGTTCAGCGATTTAACGCTGCTAGCATTTTAGGCACCCTGCCACAGGGACCATGTCTTTTTAATGCTTAATTTTAGTTTTTATTGTTAGTTTTAATTAATTTTATATAATCTAAGATTGTATCAATATGTATATTCTATTTCAATAAAATAAAGTTTATCTGTCAGTTAAATAAACAATAAAATTGTAATTTTATCTGATAGGTTGGATGGAACTTAGCAACAAGTAAATAAAACCTACGTTTAATATAGTTAGAATTTTTCAAACTCAAACGACAACATAAGCCATGAAAATATAGATAGTTTGATAATAAAAGATAATACATTAGATAATACTATTTTTGTGTTCAAAACAAAACACTAAAATACATCGTCTAATATATATTTTTTTAAATCCATGACGCCCAGCCCAACTTGGACTACAAGCCTGGGCAGTTAATGGATGTTACTTATGTATCATTTTTTGGTGGACTTCAGTATCATCTCGACACCACGTCTTCATCTGAATGCATTAATCTAGCGCCCTGTTGGTAGATCCGCGGCAATGGATGCCACAAATCTTCAGTAAAGCGCAGATAATACAAAAAGAAATAAAAAGGTCAAAAAAATACATGTGTTAAGCTTCGAGCTATCTCTTTTCTTCTTCTTTAGTTTGACAGTGACGACAGTATAATTTAATGTCCAAGAAACTTTAAAAATGCAGTTTCAGAAATTGACGAGAATTCTCAAGAATTTAATAAATTAAATTGTTATAGTGACAAAACAGTGAATAACCCAAGTCTTCGCTAAACTACTCTTGTTCATTCCGCCGCGTACATTTTTTATTATTATTTTATAATGTATTCTTCGAAAAAGCAATTTCAATAGCACGAAACTTCCTTTTATTTAGAACATTTCATAATTAAACAAAAGCGAATAAAAACACGGAACATTCAAAATGCGGAAGACTGTTGCCATACTTTTAGAAAGTTATTTTTCTCCAGCGTATTTTGGCATAATGCCCAGAATACAGAATTGGTGATATCACCAGACCACACGAATGCAGTTTAATTCGCCACAAAAAAAAAAATTACAAATCCTCCATCGAGTTCTTAGAAAAATTAATCTACAATGACTCTAGTTCATAACAACGAGTTTATATTTGTATTCAGGTGGGTAGCATTGGTAGCGCCTCTGATGTTTGTTGCTGATGTCCATAGGCGGCGGTGACCACTTTCCATCAAGTGCCCTGCTTGCCTGTTTGTCTGCTGTGCAAAACAATACTGACAGTCAAGCAATAGGCCGAAAACTAGCCTAGGAGACACTAAGACGCACACTCAACAGAAATTTCGACACTATCAAATGATTCAAAATGTCCCTGTTCTCGGAATGACATGAGCATTATACATATTGGTGAAAACTGCATTTAAAATCCGTTCAGTAGTATAAAGATCTAAGCGAACAGACAAACAAGCGACTTCATTTTATACTAGTTATTCAATTTGATTCAATAAAATCTATTACACGCGTAGTTATTTTGTACTTTGTTAGTTAGTTAATTGTCATCTAAATTAAAATTACTTCACAAATTAAATAAATCGATCGTGTCAATGCTGTACAGCCAGTTAATTAACGCAGTATATTAATTGGCTTGAAGATGCCCAATTACGCGATCAAGAATTCCTACTTTCATGACTTCGCGGCGCATGCGAGAAATTTTATGGTTTCCGATATGTGGAGCTCCGTTGTGAATATTTTATTAATTAACAAAATATTGTGAGTTTGTGAAAGTCTGAAATTTATTGTTAAAGTAAGTTTTACACGTGTAGTATATCGGGACAAGCCCGCCAAACATTTCCACCGCTGCGCTGTGTCTGTGTGCAACAAAGCTTATTGACGTGTTTCCGAATAACTTGAGGACTCTGTGCTCCATGGGTGGCGGTATTACTTAAAGTGACCCGCATGTTCCTTTGCCAATCTCTCGCATAAGAAAAATCAATCGAATATGTTCGGACTAAAACGACCAGTTTGTGCATTTTTAAATTTAACGATACATTAAATTAAAACTGTCATAGTAAAGAAGAATAAAAGAGACAGCTTGACGAGACAATAATTAAAATGCGGTTTAGAAAGCCTTCTAGAAAAGAACTGAAATATTCAGTAATGTAAAATGAACATCTATTCCGGTCTATACTTTCTATTAGCATACATAGATAGATAGACCATTTGGTCGTATAGAGTACGAAATAAGGGTAACAAAACAGGACTTCTAGAATAGAACAACAGTAAACTTTCGATCATAAATTCAAATTGTCTAAAGTCTAGTGTAACATCAATAAAGATCACACATAAAACGGTCCATTTCTGACTATAGACTATTTTAGCACACGGAAGCTGGGCGGTCAATGACCCCCGGCGCGGTTACATGCAACTTTTGCCTAGTTTTAATGCATATTCGTTACTTTTTTATCGAAATTTCTATTATAACGAAGAAATATTGACTTTTTGTGTTAAAAAATTTGGAAGGCATTCAATTTCTATATCATGACATGATAAAGGTGTTGTGTGATTCGTCCAAAAATATTTATTTATTATTATTATTTTATTACTAATTTAATCATCTTTCTTTGCTTGCTTTGCTTTACGGAATATTATTTCTTCAGATTTTAGTTAACGGGCTATGATCTTCTGTTTCTGGCATAATTTCTAAAGACCTATGTATTAGGTGAGCGAAAAATACCTACTAATCAATACATTATGAATAATTAGAGCATAAAAAATTATAATAATGAAGCTAAACTTGTATGCGGAAAGATAACATTTTGTCAAGAAGACGGCCATTTTCGATTTAAAACGCTTACCAGTTTCTCAAACGCATTTTAACTTGTAATTCTACAATAACAGATGTAATTAATGTACTGTTAACTTTAAAAATGCGTTTTTGAAACTTGCTGCTAAACATTTAAGTGCCGGCACTTGCTAAAAGTTAAAGGCATGATGGCGCAAAAAGTATATTTGGCTGTCATTGTCAAATAAGTTGTCAAACTAATGAAAAAAGAAAGCTCGAGATTTAACGTGGAATTAAAATTAAAATGTGTATCAGAAACGGGCTGTTATACTGAAAATGGCTAATGGGAAGTAACTATAATTTATAATGGGCTGAAATCGTCAGACAATCATAATTCAGTGCTAACTTGATGACGCTATGGCGTCTATTTTAAATTCAATCAAAAATAATGCTTCCATTGTTCTTCCTACACGCCATTGTTGTTAACTGGTCTAAAACCTACCTATTATTTAAATCAATGGACCTATCCCTATTCTATTTTAATCCTAGTCTAACACCTATTTAGAAATTCCGTAATATTAAAACAATAGACGCTTAAAAACTAGGTTACGTACATACTTTACTTTCACGTTTTGAATAGGTACATAGGTACTTTTTTTCTCTTTCAAACTGGCCGTTTAAAAAAAACTTCGCGATTTGCTAAAGAACAATTTTCCAGTTTCTGTCAAATTCAAATACCTACCAAGATTTTTCTTCTTTATCATACTGGCCAAAGAAATCTTTAATCAAACTTTTATTTAAAAAAAAAATAACATCAACATCTGCTACATACAATACAAAATACGTTACATTAACCTAGATCAAATTCCGAACGTTACAAAATGACGCTCTACGATTGGTCGGCCCTTATCATGGGACGCGGGACCTTGAATCGGGTTCAAAATCAAGCGTGGCCTTTGCTTTGTAACGGAATTTTATGGCGGGAATATCATCAATGCATTTTTATTTTACGAAAGTATGAATTTAATTTATGACTATTTGAATAAATTGTAAATAACACTGATTATATTAAAAAGTAGCATTTCTTTGTTACGATTGTGTAGAATATAGATAATACCTAATTAGAATATTCTTACCTACTTAATTAAAATGTCAACATGCTACGTCAGAAGTTCAGAACAAGTTGGCGAATGTTGCAAAACCACTAAAAAGTCATAAAATAAGGTAATATAAAATGTACCCACAGCCAAATGGCGACAGACACGTGGAACTTTGCGGTTCCTCGATGCCGAACGCCGATCAATACCCAAGTAGGTGGGGCAACTCGATCAAATACCATTCTGAGCCGATTTTCAACAATTTTCCATGCCACGTAACTTATAAAATACTTGTATTAACAGCAGAAATGCTACGTAGGTGGAGTTAACGACCTGACAAAAGCGACCACACCCATTACTACATTCGAACAAAGACAACTAATAAATCAAAATCATCAAAAAAACATTAATAATCATCGTTTAGAACAAGAGAAATTAATGTTATAGCGTTAATAGAGAGACGATTTTCATAAAAGTACTGGGGCGTCACAAAATGCCGGCCGCTGACTCAACGGAGAAAGAAACAAAAAAGATCGTGATTAAAACAAATGAATTGTAATTTACCTTAGCTCCGATCTGGTTGCCGCATTGTCCGGCCTGAATGTGTACGATTTCCCTCATTTTGTTGAATTAGAACTTAATAAATTACTTAACACTAAAAATTTCTGCTCCGCACGCACCACGTACCGACTTTCGTGGTTGCTTGAAGAATAATCTTGTTCCGTTTTGTGCGGACGACCAAACCTGCGTATTCAGTAGTGCTGTGTACAAGCTTGTCGGTTAACTTATCGATATAAATTGTCGCAATGCGACATGAGCCTAGAAACTTGTCTTTATTTATTATTGTAATAGATTTTCATTTTTTAAATCTTTATACATATACATAAAATAATAAAACAGTAGACCCCGGTATGTCTGTACATTGAACATATTCGGCAAAAATAGATAGGGAACAATAAAAGAAAAGTAATAAAAGCGAGGCCTATGTCCAGCAGTGGACTTCTTGTGGCTGAGGCGATGATAATGAATAAAAGCGAATTTTTTTTTCTGTGTCTGTTTTATTACTGTTTACACAGGAAGATGTACGGATTTTAATGCTATTTACATAGGAAGCTCCAAAGAATCTTTAATACTGTCCTCTTCGATGGGAGAACTCCAGAGGCGTGGAGTAGGAGTATTGTCGTGTTGTTTTTCAAGAAGGGTGATAAAACCCTCTTGAAAAACTATCGACCCATTTCGCTCCTCAGCCACATCTACAAGCTGTTTTCAAGAGTCATCACGAATCGCCTTTTTCATCATTCGCGCGAAGACTCGATGAGTTTCAACCACCGGAACAGGCCGGGTTTCGATCGGGGTACGGCACCATAGACCACATCCACACAGTGCGGCAGATTATACAGAAGACCGAGGATTATAATCGACCCCTGTGCATAGCGTTTGTGGACTATGAGAAGGCCTTTGACTCCATTGAGACCTGGTCTGTTTTGGAATCTTTGCAGCGATGCCAAGTCGATTGGCGATATATCCAAGTGCTGAGAGGCCTGTATAACGCCGCTACTATGACCGTCCAAATCCAGATCCGGCGGTCTGAGCCTATCCCCATGCATCGTGGTGTGAGACAAGGGGATGTTATATCCCCCAAATTGTTCACAAATGCATTGGAGGACATGTTCAAGGCGCTGGACTGGAACGGACGTGGTATGAACATAAACGGCGAGTACCTCTCACACTTGCGATTTGCAGACGATATCGTCATCGTAGCAGAAACGCTGCATGATTTGCAACATATGCTGAATGGCCTAGCTGATTCTTCGCAACGCATTGGTCTCCGGATGAACTTGGACAAAACCAAAGTTATGTTCAACGAACATGTAAATCCGGAACCAATTGCAGTACAGGGCAGTATTCTCGAGGTTGTTAAGGAGTATGTTTACCTTGGGCAAACTCTGCAGTTGGGTAAAAATAACTTCGAGAAGGAAGCAAATAGAAGAATACAGCTGGGCTGGGCAGCATATGGGAAACTTCGTCGGGTCTTCACATCGCCAATTCCACAAAGTCTAAAGACGAAAGTCTTCAATCAGTGCATCCTACCTGTTACGACATACGGTGCCGAGACGTGGACACTCACGGTTGGTCTGGTCCACAAATTTAAAGTCGCTCAGCGAGCTATGGAAAGGGCTATGCTCGGAGTTTCTCTGAAGGATCGAATTCGGAACGAAGTGATCCGACAGAGAACCAAAGTCATCGACATAGCTCACCGGATAAGCAAACTGAAGTGGCAGTGGGCCGGCCATATCAGCCGAAGAACCGGCAACCGCTGGGCTAAACGAGTTCTTGAGTGGAGACCGCGGATCGGTAAGCGTAGGACGCCCTCAGACTAGGTGGAGCGATGATCTTTGCAAGGTGGCTGGCAAGAGCTGGATGAGAGTGGCCGAGGCGTGCAATTGGGGAGGCCTATGTCCAGCAGTGGACAAATGTAGGCTGATGATGATGATGATGATGACATAGGAAGATAGAGCAAATGTAGGCTTTATTTAATTTAAATCGGATATCAGGGAAAAAGTTACCTTCATTTATGTGGACAAAGTGGCCTAGCAAAGTAATGAAAATTAAGTTTCTTAAAACTTCGCTAGATGTCACTGTGTAGATTCTGAATAACGCTAACAAAGTTTGTTTAATACTCGACCTCAGGCCTAATCAGGCCTGTATTATGTACTCCGATTTATCCGTCGATACTCTTTTAATAACAAATCCAATGCCACGCGGGCGAAGCCGCGGTAACAGCTAGTCATTAATAAAATTTAAATTAGCTTTATTTTTTTAAATATGACAAAATAAAAATATTGCTGTCACTTCAAAATATAAAAAAGTCGATAACTTATCGAAGCAACTATAAAACCAAAAAATGTCGTTAGCTAAGTTTCTTAAAAAGATGGGAGTGTAAAAAGCTACTTATGTTTGAGTAATGAATTTCGGAAAAGTAAAAGAAAAAAAAGTTTTTTCCAACAACCTGTGGTACTAAGATCAAATTATTGACTGGACATGTAGCACCTCAACCTCACTAATCATTGAAGTTTGTACATATCTACCAAACGACTTAAGTATGAAATTCCGGTTCTAAATTAAACTATACTAAAGTATTTAAATAAAGATTTATCTATTACATAGACTTATAATTAAGTAATAAATGTTAAGGACAGGCGGTCGATATTTACTCATTATATTATTTTTCATATTGTTTGCCACTTTAGTGATATAAAAAGAATATCGATATAAGTTATCGATACGGCTACACCCCAAAAAGATACGGCGCTCTCCTATTGGTCACATTCGCCATTCTGTCGACATTGCTGCCAACATGACCATAAATTGTAGGTGACCTCGTTATATTTTTATTTACAATATTATAATGAAAAACTTGTATGTTTTTAATAATTAAATACAGTTACATCTTTTTAAAAGTGTTTTCGTCTATAGAAACACTAATCAATAAGAACTTATTGTATTTTAACATAAAAAAAGTCACAGGTGTTTTGTTTGGTATGTTGGCAGCTGCAGCCGGTTGTTGCGAACAAATGCCGGCCGGCAGGCAGGGGAAAATACAATTCAATGTTTTTTTTTCCAAACTGTCTATATATTATTTTAAATGAATTATTATTATACCAATACAAAATTAAAAGTAGTTTTTTGATGATATTTTGTCAAAAAGAAAAACATGAATGTTCAATAAATATATAAATATCGACCTCTAACCGACAGCAAAGGATAGAAAGATGATAATGTATTTTAAACTAATAGAGGACACAGATTATCAAACAGTTGTACTTCGTCTAGGGAATTATTAAAAACAAAATAATGTGAAAAGTTGAATACATCGAACGGTTTAATAGGATTCTTCAAGGCAAGCGTGGCCTTTCTAGTACCTATTTACCTACTACATACTTATACTTACCTACTGATTGTTTGTTAGTAGGTGTACCTACTTGGTCTTGGCAATGGAACCTGGTTGAAGCAAATGTTTCTGGACTACGAACCCCTAATATAAGGAGAGCTGTGCTTGCTTTCCACTATATCACACTAACAGTCAGTTTCTGAAACGCATTTTTAAAGTTAAATGAAGCATTAAAATACAGTCAAAATTAAGATGGCTTGAGAAGAGAGACTGAGAATGTAGAATTAAAATTAAAATGCGTAAGGAACTGGCTGTTAGTGTGCTATGTGTTAAGGTATTTAACTTTGATAAAAAAAAACCTGTGGAAACTGAGAAAGTCGAGAAAAGCTTCGAAATTTTAGGACCATTTTCTGTTTGTGTGAGTTTTTCCATATTTTGTTTATTTTATACCTTCGTGTTAATTTTAGTCAATATTACGTAATACTGCGCTAGTCTACAATTTTATTTCAACCCCAGACGGGAGTGGCCGATGGATGGCCGCACTTAACCGGGAGTGCCGTGACTGCGGAATAAAATGCGGAATTGCGGACATTTTGCACAAAGTCGTTATAATGTTAACCTTCTCTTGGAAAGTAAGAAATAATATAATAATAAATTCTACACAGCGCCACCTGGTCCCAAAGTTAAGCTTGACCTGCTTGTCAATGGTATTCAGACAACGAATTTATTATTGTGAATATATTCTTATAATAATAGGATATACATAGAAAACACCCAGACTTGAGAACAATTACCATCACAATATTAATGGTTGCCTTGTCCGAGCCGGAATCGAACCCGCGCCCTTTGAGAGTCACTACTGGGCTGTCAAACACGAGTACCTATTTCTATATTATTCAGATTATAGTGGGAATTATTTATTAATAAGTTTTCCCTCTAGATAACACCACAACATACATAATTACTGACCATCTGTTGCAAACCCACACAATTTCACAGACGGCGCCATCTTGCAGGCTTAACGTGTTCAACAAATGAATGTTGTACATTGCTGCTTTTGCTTTTTATTAAAATTATTTTATGAGTGGTTGTTCCTTGCTACTCTATGAACTAGTAGTGGTTTGAAAATGGGCGGGCTGGACCGGGGCAATATCACTACCCCTCTCACAGAATATCGACGTAAAATAGCACTGATATGCCGGTGTGTTTCGTGCGATAAATGACAGAGCCGGAAATCCTGCATCCTACTTCTCAACCTCCTCCCTCTGGTATCTGTAAGTAGAGTTACTACCAACTGGACCACTGCACAGGGCTGTCAATCGGTAAGTTTCAAAACTATACACTTTTTCATACGGTTTGTCATTGGCGTAGAATAATAATTTAATTTATGCCGCAATCGTGAATTTCTGCGCTCCCAATGGTTGACTGGTAGAGAATGCATTAGCAATCTTCGTTTCAGTACCAGTATTTTGTGTATTGTCAATAAAGATAATTAAATAAAATTGGTAGTAAAACAAGCAATGTAAACCAACCTCCTTCTCAACAGCCAAAGTACTTGACTTGTGTTGTTTCGTAAGCTCTGAGTCACGTACTTTCACGGTGCTTCGAATGCATGTTGTGTAAGTTTCTTTATAGGGAATCTTCATTACTGTTATTGTTAAAACGAAAACATGTATAGCTTTATTGAAACTTTGTATGTAGTGTTTGTAGGTAGGATTTTTCATCGAACGAAACGCACTGTTGCGTCGTCGTCCGTCACATCATCGACATTTTTATTTTATTTTTTATTTCCAAAATAATTTAATACGTTAGTTTATTTACCGCACGACAGGGCTTATCGACGGCTGGTCGTTCACATACAGTACAGTTTTTTATTTTTATTTTTTACATTTGGCACCATTGCCTTGAGAAAACATGCATTGAATGTGTTCATATGTCTCATTTAAGTAACAAGGTATGAGATTTCTTTGAGAGGGTTACTAGTGGTACCTACTTGCGGTAGATAGTTTTATAGGTATGTACTTACTAATATATGTTTGCAAACTTACCTATGAAATAAAATGAATTACATTTTTCCAAGGAAATCATTGTTTAATTTAAACAATACAAGTGAGGTAAAAAATGAAATAAATTGCATAATATCGTCCAATTTGCAAAGTACGTTGCGAACTCCGACATTTTTGTTTTCGCCTCGCCCCGTCCGTCAGGTTCTATGGTTGTATACTTTTTATTGCTAAATATTAATCTTATGAATAATTGTGATGTAATTATTCTATGGAACTTGTTTTCTGATAATAAATGAATAATAATAATAATTGCATAGATTTTGAGGTTTAATAAAAATAATAGTCTTAGAAAATATTATTTCACTAAAATTGTTTTTTTATTTTAGTGTAAAACACATCATCTTTGTATGCTTTTTTTACCATCCTCTAGTCTAGTGTCATAATATTTTTTTATATTCTATCTTCTGGCCCTATTGTTACTAACAACAGTAACAACGTGGGCGGTGGGCCTCGTGTCTGAATAAATAAATAAATAATAATTATTATTAATTTACTCTCATCAATGTAGGTACTACAAATTCAAAACAATGATGACTACTTAGGTACTGCATTTTTTGCAATGTTATTCATAAAACGCCTCACCTCTGATAGTCAAAACAGGCCTCCTAACCTGACTCATGTTAAACAATCTTGCAAGTTTAATTTTCCGAACGATGATCTAATTTATTATTGTAAACTTACGTCATTTTATCTTTAAGTCATGTTATTTGTAAATATTAACATTCAATTTATGTTAATTTGTAAAGAAAATGTACAGTCTAGTTTTTTTAAAATAACTAGTACCAACCTTACCTACTTACCTATTTTTTTTTATTTGTTGGTATTGGTCCATGTAATCATTGCTATTGCCGCTATTGGTTTCATTACGATTGCGAGCACTTAGGTATTAGGTGCCTATGATTTACAAGTCTAGAATTTCTTTTTTTATTGAATTCACACAGCGCCAACCGATCCCAAAGTAAGTTAGGCTTAACACTGCTTGTAATATGTGTGTACCAGATAACGGATATATTGTTTTAAATATACATATAATAGGTACATAGAAAACACCCAGATTCGAGAAACACAAATGCAAGCGGGAATCGAACCTGTGCCACCCCGTAAGGTAAGATCACTACTACCGTGCTGTCATGTTATAATAGACGATTTCTTGTTGCTATGCCAAGGCTAGGTCTCATAAATCCATGATCTAAATAATTCAATTTGTAAGTGACATAAGAATGACGAATAGGATGACATCAGCTCCATATCACCAACACAACAAGAGCTCAAGGGTTATACGATTGAAACGAAATTAAGATTATAATGGACAACTTGCGGAGGCCATTATAAATCGGTTGACACATAAATGCATTTCTAAATATAGCCAAGGTGAGTGATGTCAGGTGCTCCAATTTGGTCATGATAAGTTGAATATCGTGTCATTTGCAAAAATATTTTTCGGTTTTGTTTTAAAACTTCTAACCTGCAAATACATTATTATTTCTTGAACAAAATAACTTTAGAATAAACCTTCTAGTCAATACAAAATAAGACCCATTCGTAATTTCGAGAGGACCGCAATTATATATTTATTGATGTGAATGTTTGTAATTTTGTGAAATTGATTGAAAAAGATTCTCCAAAAAAATAATATTTTTCAAGGCCCTTAAAATTTGTGTCTTATTTTGACGAGTGTATAAATTCGGGCTCATGGTATGTACTTATGTGTCTAGAGTCTAGGCCAGTAAAAAAGAAAAACATCTGTTTCTATCTGTGGCAGAGATGTCGATTACTTACATTGTTTATTATGTTTACGATTAACTTTATCTTTAAGTATACAAGGTCCTTCACATAACTTAGATCATTTTAATACTTGATGGATTGATCAATTGAATCATCGTATATAATCATTTTTATGTAATCCTTTTTATCGTCAAAGAAAACAAGTTGTAATAAATAAAAATCTTTATTATATACATTAAAAATATTGTTCGAAATTATATAATTTGTAATAAAAACTTCGGTTATTGAAGAATTCATCACGTTTGGCTTATGGCGACCAAACTCTATACGTGTTTAGGGTAGATCAGCCTTTATTTCAGATCATTCAAGAGGCGTACTGCGGCGGATGCTAGGAATGTGTCGTCCGATTTTGCTTTCAATTCACATGTATGTCATGACCGGCAGTTTTAGTCGTGCGTCTGTTAAAAGTTAGAAAGCATGTCTTTTACAATTTATCAATACATTTGTATAGGAATCATTAATGTTACTCAAATAAAAAGTAACGAGAGATAAAATGGCATGTATTTTATAGAGCTGCGAGCTCTATTGGCAGTGTTTAGTGATGGTCATCGATCTCCTGCTCTTGTTCTTCGTCGAATTCAGCGTCCTCGTCGGCGGTGGCCTCCTGGTACTGCTGGTACTCGGACACCAGGTCGTTCATGTTGCTCTCCGCCTCCGTGAACTCCATCTCGTCCATGCCCTCGCCGGTGTACCAATGCAAGAAGGCCTTGCGCCTGAACATAGCCGTGAATTGCTCCGAGATTCGCTTGAACAGCTCCTGGATGGCGGTCGAGTTGCCGATGAAGGTGGCGGACATCTTGAGACCGCGGGGCGGGATGTCGCACACGGCGGTCTTAACGTTGTTGGGGATCCATTCAACGAAGTAGGACGAGTTCTTGTTCTGGATGTTGAGCATCTGCTCGTCCACCTCCTTCATGGACATGCGACCACGGAAGATGGCGGCAACAGTGAGGTAGCGTCCGTGACGTGGGTCGCAGGCCGCCATCATGTTCTTGGCATCGAACATCTGTTGGGTGAGTTCTGGGACAGTAAGGGCGCGGTACTGTCTGCTTCCGCGGGATGTGAGTGGTGCAAATCCAGGCATAAAGAAGTGAAGACGTGGGAAGGGCACCATGTTAACGGCTAATTTACGGAGGTCAGCATTCAACTGACCAGGGAACCTAAGGCAGGTGGTAACACCAGACATTGTTAGGGAAACCAAGTGATTGAGATCACCATAGGTGGGTGTGGACAGTTTAAGGGTGCGGAAACAGATGTCATATAAAGCCTCGTTGTCGATACAATAAGTTTCGTCTGTGTTTTCTACGAGCTGGTGTACTGAGAGTGTCGCGTTGTAGGGTTCTACTACCGTGTCTGATACTTTGGGCGAGGGGACGACTGAGTAGGTGTTCATGATTCTGTCTGGGTATTCTTCACGGATCTTAGAGATTAGGAGTGTTCCCATACCGGAACCGGTGCCACCACCAAGGGAGTGTGTAAGTTGGAATCCTTGTAAGCAGTCACATGATTCAGATTCTTTGCGGACTACGTCAAGTACAGAGTCGACGAGCTCTGCTCCCTCGGTGTAGTGACCCTTGGCCCAGTTATTTCCAGCGCCGGACTGTCCGAATACGAAGTTGTCCGGGCGGAAGATTTGTCCGAAGGGTCCAGAGCGTACAGAATCCATAGTGCCTGGCTCGAGATCGACAAGGATGGCACGAGGAACGTATTTGTTTCCTGAAGCTTCATTGTAGTAAACATTTATGCGTTCTAATTGCAGGTCAGAGTCGCCGTGGTAGGCGCCAGTGGGGTCGATGCCGTGCTCATCCGAGATGATCTCCCAGAACTGGAAAAGAAAAACATTCCGTTACAAATACTCGAAGCGAAGGGTAGGAAGGAATGTGGTCGATTAAAATTCCAACACGAAAGCTCTCAGTACTCTCTACAATCGCTGGTAAATGATACCCGGTCACTTTCAAACCGGTTAGATGCAATACAACACTTCTCAGATGTATAGAAAAGTAATCTTGGGTATGCACGTAGCATTTTCCAGAATTGCTGAACCATTTGAGACAGTCCGGTGGTGCATTGGTAGTGATTATACGTTCGGTACAAGAGGGTGTGGGTTCGATTACAGCTTGGGGCAAACATTTAAGTAATGTGTTTGTATTTGTTTTCAAATCTGAGTGTTTTCTATGTATTTTAAGTTAACAATATGTCCGTTGTCAGGTACCCGTAAGACAAGAAGGTTAAGCTTACTTTAGGCGTTTGGCTCTGTGTGAATAGTGTATTATTTATATTTCATTCAAATATGACTTCCTTCCAAAGATGGATGGAGCGTGCAGCCCAATGAACCGTCGCGTGAATGATCCACAGGATGCATAATACATGTTTAATGGCTGGTACCACTTGGTTAAAGATTACGCAAGACAATGGCATGAGGTATGAGTACAACGCAGTCGCCTTGACGACGGGCGACGCCCACGTATCGTCCCCCATTCTGATCTTGCCTTATATGTAGAGAATGTCTCGAGTATGTCTTGTTTGCGATATTAGCATTCGATTTTTCGATGCCCCTTGCAAACCGTGGCCTTATTTCGCTAACCATATGGCCAGTGACGTTAATCAGACATGCAAATATCTCCTCGCAATTTCTTTTGTAAATAAACGTAACAATGTAATAGATTTTCACTGACTGCTTACGTAATTGACAGAGTCTCACGAAATCCTTGGTTAACGACAAAAGACCGCTTAGCGAATGTTTGTTAAGTATTAAAATTCAGTCGTGGTTGGTCCGTGGGCATATAAGTATACATGCGATCGCAATGATGTCACTCCACCAAAACGTAGGTGTGTTTGTGTGGGTAAGACGTTTATGGTAAAATGACTAACGAGACAACTTTTCGGTCTTCGACCATTAGACATTTCATGTGAAATAAATCTAAAATTACAGCAAACATTTACACATAAAATTCTTGTCCTGTGTGTGTGTGACTGATAGATCAACGCACAGCCTAAACCGCTGATCGTAGAAACCTGAAACTGGGAGGGTGGGTTCTTTGTATGACGTAGGCGTAGGTATAAGGAATGATTTTTCGAAATTCCTACGGGAAAGCAGGATACACGCAAACGTAGTTGCGCGTGTTTATAACAAAGATAATATATCTAGACCCGTCACATCATAATCGACTTTCAAAAATAACATCATGACAGAATAATGATTTTTAATAAAACAAAAAAGTGAAAGGCGATCGGGTTGTGTTCGATTGTGGCGAGAGGCTTGCTTTCTGCTCGTAACTAGATAGTGCAAGATGAAAGTGGCGTGCGAAAGGTGCAATGTACCACTTGCTAGGGAAATCCCTCTACAATGGGTGTTTTGTGCCGACGATTTCGCCTCTAAAAGTTCTTTAATGCCGGATTTAACGGAACTGAAAGAAATATTACTTTAAAGTGCACAGCAGACAAGCGTTATTTATAATCAAGCTTCGCGGGCCGACGACCGTTGGTTCAACGAACCACGCTAATCTACCGACCTTTATTTCTTGGCCAAACACGGTAACATGATAAGATAGGTTTTTATGACCTTCCTTATATTATCAACTAGATATTCTTAGGTACGGTTCACTGCAATAATGCCCTTTTTGTTGTGTAAATTGATTTATTACTCTCATTCAACGACCACAATCTTCTCCATTCTGGAACATGTAATGGACCCTTTGATAGAAAGAGCATCAGATGTGGAAACAGAATAGCTCAAAATAAACTAGAATATTTAATAACATAAAGGTAATAACAAATCGAAGGAAAAAGAAATGAAGAATAAAATACAACCATCGAAATTATAACACAGCATAAAAAAAAATAATGACTACAAAAAAATATATATCAAAATGTATTTACCAGCCTGACAGCTAGTTCGTAACATCTATATTAACATACTTCTCTATTATATGCTAATAAGGACTGGAAATTTTGTTAAATAGCGAAATAAACCTTATCTCACAACAAAAGTCTACAATTCCTTTAGCTTTATATGTGTTTGGTAAGATAACTTCCACAAAGTTCTACGTGACCAACATATTTATACTATTTGCAATGCTAACGACCTGCTATGTTGATCATTTAAATAGATTCAGCATAACAGCTATTATTCCTAAGCCTTATAAATAAGCTATGAGGTCTAATCAAAAAGAAACTGAAGAATAACGTATCTATTGCCATCTATTAATCAAAATAAGAATCAAATCATATGTTATTTTATTATATTGTTCAATTTATTTTTTTATATACATAATATGCGTAATTTTCATGCTGTTTTAAGTTATATATATTTTTTATAACCTTAAACTTTAAAGTGTAATAATTGTTGTAATTGGCCAAATGCCGTGTTATTTATAAGAATAAATAAATAACCAATGCAATAAAAATATTTTAAAATCTAGAAATTATTGTTTTTTTTTAAAGATAATTTGAGACTACAAAATATTAGCAAAAGATCTATTCTCCTGTGAAGTATAACCAATTAGGAACGAGCCCACCACGCATTCCCACCGTTCTTCTGTAGACCCAGGATCAACAACGGCGACCACAGATTGACAATAAACAATGAAGCTAATTGACGTCCCGGATGAGAAACTACAGATGTCTTGGAACAACGAATTTAATCAGAAAGAAATTACATGCAGTAGGAAGTATTGAATGAAATGATTTCCCTCTTTAACAATTACGTGATAGACAGCAATTTGAAACACAACTAACACAAGGCATTATTAGCTTAGAGAGATGGCAAATCAAGTGGCACCAGTTCAGACGGCAGAATCTGAGCTGCCAAGAAATAAGCGCTTGCTCTTTTAAAATGCAGATTTATAAATAGCATATTATTATCTTGAAAGTCAACATTTTAAAACGTATGACTTATCAAACTGCATAATTGTTATCTTATAGTTAACATTTGTATTGTATAACAGAAGATAGTGTCAGTTTGTGAATCATGTGGTTATCAAATTTAAATTAACGCTATTATTTTTGTAGGTTGACGTCATCGTGTTTCGAAGCTATTGTTTCGGTGATCATTGTGTGAAATTACCCATAACATGGTACAGAAATTACATCTAAAATCCTTGATGTATCCTTGACTGTTAATAAAATACGTGTACAAATAAAATATAAAGTTTGAACAAAAAATGTGCGCCCTCATGTGTGAATTCAATGAATCTATTTAATTATTTTAAGATTGAGCCATGGTGGGTATTGTAAAAGAAAACAATATTCATGGAAGGAAAAATTATACGAGAAAAGTGGAGGAGAACGAAAGAGAGTGAATGACAGGCAAAAATATGAAATATGACTTAAAAACTACAAAAAATATATAAAAAAGGTCGTGTGCTACAACTATCATTAGTCTAGCTTTCAGATAAAACAATCTCACAATAATAATATTATAATAGATAATAATATTCATCGGTCTGACTAATGTTATTTGCTCAGCTTGTATTATTCTTGGAAAGAAATGTCTCAGCTTGTGACTAATTAAATTCCAATGTTAACACATGTAGACATGATTTAATAATATTTATTATTTATCCTTATTATTATTTTAATTCTATAAATATATCTGAAAACCAAGGACAGGACTACTGATACTACAACTTTACTGTGCCTTTAAACAAAGATGATCCAATATTCAACGAAAACCAGTTCTGTCTCTATCATTCTTATGGATTATTATATGAAGTGTGAAAGTGACAAAACAAGTACCTATTAGTTAAGTCTAAGTATTTTGATCTTTGTTTATTAACAAGTCAAAGACAAAAAGTTTTTATTATAATTGGCTTATTACAAGCTCTTTCAAATCATTTCTTCCTATTCTTGCGTTGTTTATAATCAAATCATTCCTAGTTTATAATCAACAAATCTATGCGGTCAAAGTCGCAGACGCTACCTAGACTTTCAGTAATATCTATTATAACAATAATTTTAATTTTACACCTGCAATGCAGTTAAAATAACGGTACAGAAGCCATTGCTTATTCATTGGCCTTAATTCAATTGGTTTTGTTTGAATTAACTTAAGCATTGGATGTCTGTATGACTATTTATAGTAAATGCGACCTCGTACCAGAGTGCTTCTAAACTTGGACTGAGTGGATCATGTCTTACCGATTTAGAAAATATTTTAATGGTGTTCTTTTTCTAAAATACCCATTTTAGTTGGACAAACTGTAGTCAGTTTTCTAGAGAATTATCTGTTTGTCCTACTCTTGGAACTTTTTAACTAATAATGTGTTTAATAATTAATTCCTGGACGAAATACACTTGACAATGCCGTTTAGTCCCAGAGTCCTAGCCCCAAACTAAGCAGTTTGTAGGTATAAGTGTAAAAGGTATATTGATACTAGATAACTACTACTAGATAGTTAAATAGACATTTCCAGGAAATTATTTTAGTACTTCTTTTTTTGTTTTTTTTTTGTTGTCAAATTGATCATCAAGATTTTAATTGAGAGAGCCTTAGAAGACGCAATCAAAGATACAGACATGTGGAAGGAAGGAGAGGTTTTTCCCAGACAACATCATCTTGTTTCGCAAAAAAAAAAAACAAAAACAATTATATATTGTTAACGAATAGATCATTTTACACGAACTATAAATAGATAGAACCAAATATAGAAAGCTTGTAATGGCATCGGATCAGTAAAGCTGATGATGGTGGATGCAGAAAATTGCATGTTAAACTGCTTATGCAGTTTCACCGGTAGATTTTATAATGAAAGTTAATTACATGATTTACATGACGATTACTTTGTGGTGGTTGATAATGAAATTAATTAATATTCTAAGCTAGTATCTAGCGGAAGACATTTTAACTAAAATAAACTACCTAACATAATATTCAAAGGTATTGAAATAAATACGAATTTGGATAAAGACAAGTAAAAACTTTAAAAAACCTATCATCATATCAACCCATAATCATCCCACTGCTGGGATACCTATATTAACAGAGAAAAGATCTATATTGATAGAGAAAAAACCGATATTGATAGAGAAAAGTTCTTTATTGATAGAGAAAAGACCTATTGCTTCGCGCTCGACTTGGCGGGGGCATTAGATATTGATAGAGAAAAGACCTATATTGATAGAGTTTCTTTTGGCATTTCTTCTTGTCAATGGTCATTCATTGTAAAATGATGATGAGATGACGTGTCTAAGTGTCCGCGAGTGCCAACAGAATAAAAATATTTTGGCTTTTGACATTTTACACCAGAAACAATGATATTCAAATAACCACTATTTCTGAAACAAAATTGTAAAAGGGATTTTTTTTCTTCTATAGTATGTAGAATAAATCAATGGTTTTCCAGTTGCCATGGAAACAACCTATTTAAGAGAGTTATCTACATATTCAATATCAATAAAGTCACTGACTCATCGACCATTTCAGTTTGATCAATAACACCTTGTATGTACAAGACAGCCTTTAAATTTATTTCTTCTTAAGGTCGTATGATGTCATTTATTTTGTCATCCATCATACAAGTAAACATTTTATTAATCATAGTAATTCTTATGAATATTATGATTACAAGTATATAAATAAACATTATAGTTTACAAATAAACAACTATGTATACAAATTATCAATGAATAATCTAAAAACAAATGAAGCGTTCAGAAACCAATAAAACAAGGGCAGCGGCAACCCTATTCTTATTTTGACATGTTGACAGCGCGGCCGTGCGTGTAAAATTTTCAAATTTCTATTCCGAATAGAATGGAAGTATGCAATATGACCCATCATTGTATTCGACCTCCTTTCTAGAAAGTGTAACTGGCAGCTAATAAAATAACGAAACATTTAAAATTATCGGATACCATGGTAGGCTAACCGTTACCTACCGTTAGAAGTACGTACTCGACGTACCATGAATTGTTTAAAAAAGATGTTAAGTATTATTTAAAAATAAATTACCTTTGCTCCAATCTGGTTACCGCACTGGCCGGCTTGAAGATGCACGATTTCCCTCATTTTTTTCTTATTTTAAAATTGGAATAAATTACTTAACACTATACGCGGCTCTCTCACAGCACTACTCGCAGATTTGATCGCTTCGCAAGTTCGGTGGGGAGTTTTGAGGCGAGCGGCGCCTCCGCGCTTATTCTCAAAGCCTCGTTCTGATTGGTCAATCATACGCCATGTTGTTGTTTTGTTGCTAACTTCTATGCGTTTTGAGATTTGCTATTTTATATTCAAAAGGAGTTTCGCATTGTCCATACATGGTTATATTTAATTCTATAAATATTAATCTTGATTTTGACGTGAGTTTATCCTTTAGTTAGTCAAGATTGCAGTTAGAAACCGTAGTTATGGGTAGGTAACTTAGTATGATCACGACTATAATCCTTGGTGGGATATTATAGATAGAGTCAAATGAGTTGCGGCGAGATTCTCTCTTGGCTGATAGGTACAGTCAGCAACAGAGGTAGATTAACACTTTAGTGATGTCATACCAGATGTTGAGAGAGGTAGGGCACAGCGGATAATCCGCTCAAATCGGAGCAGCCCGTCTGGGGAAGGACCTCCACCTTACAGAAGATCGTAGCCAAATAGCATTGGTTTCGGCCATGTTGTGTTCCTACGGTGAGTAAGGTCTCCAGAGCTCCACTTGGGGGGGTTGGGAGGGTTGGCAACGCGTGAGTGATACCCCCGGTATTGCTTACGTCTATAGGCTACGGTGACGGCTTACCATCAGGCCGACCGTATGCTTGTTTGCCACCTGTGTGGTATAAAAAAAAAAAAAAAAACCAAAGATCCAAACAAAATAGACAGCATGTATTCGCAAAATAAAAGCACCAACTTGGAATGGTACTTATGATATTAGTGTGTCTATTTTGTCACTGACCACAAATCGATGCATAGCTTAGAAATTCGAATCTTGATATTACAGGCACTTTAATTTTATTTATTTTTGTAGTTGAGACTCTTCGGACTGATCGGTGACTGCGCTTCCTGTTGGCAGATGGGTCTCACATCTGGACTCGACTGCAGCTCAACATCAGGTGGGGTCAACTTGTTTTGGCTAAATATCTGATCTGAACTATGGCAAATTAATAATGTAAATGTCCGTCATGATCCATAATTGGACAATTTAAGCGTAATGGGAATCTATGTAATTTTTTAAAAATCTTTTGTAGAGAGGTAGGGCACAGCGGATAATCCGCTCAAATCGGAGCAGCCCGTCTGGGGAAGGACCTCCACCTTACAGAAGATAGTAGCCAAAAGCATTGGTCTCGGCCTGCTGTGTTCTTGCGGTGAGTAAGGTCTCCACGAGCTCCTCCAAGAGCTCCACTTGGGGAGCTGGGAGGGTTGGCAACGCGTGAGTGATACCCCCGGCCCCCGGTATTGCAAACGTCTATAGGCTACGGTGATGCTTACCATCAGGCGGGCCATATGCTCTTTTGCCACCTTAGTAGTATAAAAAAAAATCCAGTTATTTTTAACCATAGAAAAGGTATAACCCTTTTTAACGCTAAAACAGCTGGATTTAGATGAATTTCCGTATTGTATGTATGTGTGTTTGTGTGTGTCCCACAGGGAAGGACATAGGACAGCTTTTATCCTGGAAATCATGACCAAGAAAAATATGCTGAAATAACACTGCCAGTGCCAGCAATTTGACAACCATTTCTTGCGAAAAACCTACAAAAACTTTATTTGTTCAATTAATTACAAGCTCTTTCGAATCGTCACTTTTTTTCAAACCCTAGTTCGTTCGGCAGATCACGTCCCAACTCTACTTATCATAAATTACTTCCATATTTAAAATTAAATATACATATTTCAAATCTCTTTTGAATCTTTTGATATGATTTTATAAAGCACTCCAACCTTTGATGTTTTTATTTGGTTCCCTTCTACATGGCAACGAATGTGATCATTCGAGTATTTTTAGACACAGAACCGCTATACATTATACCAAGTGTCGACACACCCCTGCTGCACCCTAAACAATATAACTTTTATGTTATTACAATATTAACTACACTTTTCGTGGTTCAAACTACTTAATACAATAAATATTATGAATAGAATACACGCGATTACACACGATATTGTATCACTGTCCATCTATACTTGTCGGGAAGTTATCCGACCGAGGTTAGTCGAATACGAGAGTGCGGGTGGCAATTTGTCTTACTTCGTCTAAACTGAATATCATGACTATATAGTAATGTATTATGTCGATTTTAAGACTGGCCACGCTAAGTCATACATATAATTTAAAAAACCGGGCAAGTACGTGTCGGGCCACGCACATTGTAGGGTTCCGTATCGGCTACGCATTCCTTGCTTGCAAATGAGTACAATGCCATATTCAATGACATTTGTACGTTTTCGTCAAAGAAATTTTACTTCATAAGTTCGTCGGCTATTAGCTCGGTAACTAGTAGTGCCTACTTAACCGTTATAGTTTTCCTTGTAGGTTCACTATATGGACTACTACCATGATTTTTTTCAAATTTCTTGACAAACCACCGTGCAAAACGAAAATTGACACGTTAAATGTAAATAATTTGCGAACGGATCTTTGTATCGGAAATTATCGGTAAATCTTCCCACACCCTCGATGTTTTTAAGAGACCTATCTAACGACACCCCACAACATGGGGTCTGTGAAAAATTTTTCATTCCCACTTTACCCCAAAAAAATTTTTTTTTCAAAATTTTATTTTTCCACTTTGTTAGCAATATTAATATCAGTATACATACCAAATTACAGCTTTCTAGCATCAAGCGTCTAGGCGCTAGACCGCGGACGGACAGGTGGACAGACTGACATGGTGAAAATATAAGGGTTCCTTGTAGTTTACTACGGAACCCTAAAAATATAACATTAATAAGGAAACACTGTCTAGTTGACGTCAACCACGCCATTTGTATTTTAGAATTCATTTCTATTCTCGCGCCCTTTTTTGGCGGCTCTATTAATTTATGATCTTGTTCTCTATGGCCATATTTGATTTCCCGCATTTAATTGTAGGTTATTGACCTACACTACGAAATAGAACTAAAATGGATACCGTTTTAAATTATTTATGATATTTTAATCGATATGATAGGTAGATAATTAAAATTATTTTTAACAATGCAAGATACGTCAGTATTATGCTTTAATTAGAGTTTATGATCGAACTAATAAAAACGCAGATTTATTACGAAGATTTTTTTTATCGATTGAACCTTGATTGAAGTTTCAGTACCTACTTATTCATGTTTCAAGTCAGTATTCAAGTCAAGTTTTGATCTCAAGCCCCATCTCGCTCATACGAAATGTAATTGAGCTAGACAATGAGTGAGTTTGAAACAGATTGTAATTGCTTTGTGACAAGAATAGGCCCTGTCCTTTGAAATCCTTAGACTTTTATTATGTTTTAGTTAGATATATGGATAGAATACACTTTATTTGCATTATAGTTACGAAAAAAACACAATCTTACAAACTAGTGTATATGCACAAGGCGGCCTTATTGCTAAAAGCAATCTTTTCAAGTTCAAGGCAACCTTAAAGTAACGAATTTCTGTATGTTTTAATTTGATAAGATTTTTTTTTGCTGATAACTTTCATATACTTATCTGACAATACAATACAAGGGTGATTCCTGAGAATGGGATTATTCGGTTGATTCCACTGGCTAGTTTTTATTTTCAAAATATAATGAAACCTGATACTACACATAAAAATAGGCTAAACCTGTAGTATAAATTTCGAATAGGCACTCATTTTGAACCTATAATTCCCAAGATATTAGACATTAAAAATATCATGACCAGGGGAATCAATTAATAGTTACAGGGGAATCAAAAATCATCAACTCTGTACTTTTTAAAGAAATTGTAAGTTTTTACATATCAAAAATTACAAAATTAAACATTAGAATATATAATCTCAGTATACATATCTAAATAAAATTAACAAATGTGAACATGTATTCTTCAATTTTCAGATATTATTATCTACTTTTGTAAACAATCGTCTGACATAGGTACATAAATATCTAATAATCTATTGGTGTCGTAATCACATTCGTATTCCTTGAGAGCACCCCATTTGTACAACATTATTGTCATATTCCTGCAATAAAAAAAGGAAAATTGCGAAATTTTAGAAATGTTTTACAAAAATAAAGTTTTAAAAAATGTAATCCAGCATAAGAACAACAAGGCGCCAGGCGAGGACGGAATCACAGCAGAGCTTCTGATAACGGGTGGTACACCGGCGCTTAAAGTACTGCAGAAGCTCTTTAATTCCGTGTTGGTCGAGGGCAAAACACTTGAGGCGTGGAACAGAAGCGTGGTGGTTCTGTTCTTTAAAAAGGGCGATAAAACCTTCTTTGCCTGGTCCTTTTCCCAATTTATTTGGGGTCGGCCCTCCGTACCATGCGTCTCCAGGCAGCTCGGTCCTGGGTCGTCTCTTTGCTGACTTGGATTTCCTTGAGGTTCTTATTTACTACGGATATCCATGTGATTCGGGGTCTTCCTCGTCCTCGGGGTTTGGTTTCTACATCCATACACTGCCGCAGATTGTACAGAAGACCGAAGAGTACAATCTGCTATTATGCTTAGCGTTTGTGGACTATGAGAAAGCCTTCGATTCGATCGAGACATGGGCCGTGTTACAGTCTCTCCAGCGATGCTGCATAGACTGCAGGTATATCGAACCTTTGACGTACTTATACAAAAACGCCCTCATGTCAGTCCGAGTACAGGAACAAAACACGAAGGCAATCTCATTACACAGAGGCGTGAGACTGGGAGATGTCATATCTCTGAAACTGTTCACGACCGCTCTAGAAGATGCCTTCAACTTTTGGACGAGAAAGGATGCGGCATCAACGTCAACGGCGAGTATATAGCTCACCTTCGATTTGCCGATGACATCGTGGTCGCTGGAGGACCTCAGCACCATGCTCGAAGGCCTCAATCGAGTTTCCCAACAGGTGGGTCTAAAAATGATCATGGTCAAGACGAAAATCATGTCGAATGTCCATGTCGCACCCGCTCCGGTCTCAGTTTGGAGCTCGATCCTCGAAGTTGTTGACGAGTACGTATACCTTGGACAAACCATCCAATTAGGTAGGTCCATCTTCGAGAAAGAGGTCAATCGACGAATCCGACTTGGCTGGGCAGCTTTCGGGAAATTACGGCATATCTTCTCGTCCAAAATTCCTCAGTGCTTGAAACGAAGAACCTTCGAGCAATGTGTGTTGTCTATGGATCCGAAACGTGGTCGCTCACTATGAGCCTCATAAGAAGGCTATGGGTCACTCAGCGAGCCATGGAAAAAGCTATGCTCGGGGAGATCGAATCAGAAATGAGGAGATCCGTAGCAGAACCAAAATAACCGACATAGCCAAACACTGAAGTGACAGTGGGTAGATCACATAGCGCGCAGAACCGAAGACCGATGGGGCAAAAGGGTTCTGGAATGGCGACCACGTACCGGAAAGCGCAGCGTAGGACACTCGCCTACAAGGTGGTCAGACGACCTAAGGAAAGTCGCAGGAAGCCGCTGGATGCAGGCCGCTGCCAGCAGGTCGCACTGGAGACGTTTGGGGGAGGCCTAGTTGACTTCTTGTGGCTGAGATGATGATGATGAAATAATTTTTCAGTCAAAAACTATATCACATTTTGATTTCACTGACCTTAGAAACAGAGTAATCAATGTCAGGGAAATCAAAAAATGTAGCAAAATTATCGATTGTCGCTAAATGACTGTATCTAGTACAATGACCTTTACACCCTAGGTAGTCATTAGAGTGGCGATAGTGCATAATTTTTTTTAGGCGTCTAATAAAATTAATTGATGGTAAAATTGAGGTCAAAGTAATCAACGATGTACCAAACCAAACCCAGTGGAATCAGATACTTACCTTTATATTTCTGGAATGCAGCAAGCAGCCGCGCATCTCTTCCCTCGACACTCTAAACATGACTGACGGTTAACGCTCGGGGGGTACACATTGCTTCCAAATTGTGTCACTAAGGACGTACGCACATTTTAGTGATGTACCAGTGGAATCACTGCTAAGGCCCGGACAACATTTAAAAAATTCATATAATTAAATGTACTAAAAATACGTGGTTCATCTATTTTATTTATTAATCCTTATCAATTTGGGATCTAATTTAAAAAATTGAAATATCTATGAACTGAATGGAAAAAATGATATGGATGATATTGTGTACAAATTTGGAGTACGGACACGCCAGTGGAATCAATTTTTAACACTTCAGATTTTTTTTTTACTTACTTGGTTTTATATTTTTCTTAATTATCGTAGTGACCCAGTTAGATTACAGTTTAAATTTTAATAAAAAAAATACTTCATACGTTTATTTCAATTATACGTACACTTTTTACTTCCGGACAACGAAAATCCAGGTTCTCAAGAAACACCCACAAAAACTCTTCATGCACCAAGCAAAAATTACATTGAACAAGGACAATTTTATATACTTACTTACTGGAAAAAAGTTGAAATTATGTAGGACCCTTTCGTATTTCAACCAGGTCAGACCACTTTATTCTAAAATGTAGTACAAATGCATGTTTGTCCAAAAAAAAGGACGGGTTGCACTCCGGGAGTGCCGGCAGAAGTGAAAACTTAAACATCAACGCTGTGCATTTTTGAATATTTTGGAATGGTTAGGGAATCTTACGCTTTTTTCGATCAGGCTACGCTACGGATCTGACGCCCATCTAAAAAAAGTGCCAAGCGCCGCTAAAGAAGATTTCACTTCAAAAAAACTTCTGTTAATCACCCACTAATCAGATTAAGGCGATTGTTTTGTCATAAGCACACGGTGGGCGGTATCGGTTTCCTTTCTCACCAAAACCAGTTCCTCCGAAGTGTTGGATTACCTTTATAATATGATTACTAGCTTATAAATATTAACTAGGTATAGCGGCACACCCCCGACTTGGCACTGGTTTTAGTAAAGATCCCTATTTTTATTACTATAGACGAGTAATACGCACAGCTTCGGAAGAATTCGGGCAAGACGCGACACTAGCGCCCCTACGGCATGAGGTGAACGATTTCAAAACTTTTGTATGCAAAATGTTATAGCGCCCCTAGCGGCATGAGGTGAACGGAGGTTGCCAAGTCATTGTATGAGAAACGTCAAGAGCTGTGCGTATTACTCGTCTATAGTATTTGCTTACATACAGCCTAAAAGCCAATTGCTAAAAACGCATTTTTAACGTTCTCATTAAACTATATTAGCTGTTCACTGTCAAACTAATGAAGACAAAAAGATTAGCAATAGCTTGAGACATAATACCTATTCGCCAGCGCAGACAGCAGAGGATATTATGTTCACTCTTCTCCATATATTTAACCCAAATTCTCCAGTATACCTCATAGAAAAATTTCGATATCTCTGCGACTCACATGACAGACAACTTCGCTCTAATGATTCTGTCAAACTTTTCACTCCTCTTTTTCATTCTGGATTTATGTCTAATTCATTCACTATTCATGCTTCACGACTCTGGAATGCGCTGCCTGGCCCTATCAGGGATTCCCACAATTCTTTCATTTTTTTAAAAAGAGTACGTGCTCATTTTTTCAGTGCTCTTAATTAAAGTATTTATTATGTCTTTTAATTTAATTTACAAATCGTGAATTTCTGCACTCCCAATGGTTGACTGGTAGAGAATGCAATTAGCATTAAGTCCGCCAATTGTTTCAGTACTTTGTGTATTGTGGTCAATAAAGTTATATAAATAAATAATGTGGAATTAAAATTAAAATGCAGCTCAAAAAGTGAATGTAAGTCACTCGACGGTAAAGTAGCTTCATCACATATTATTTTAAAAAGATAAAGTTTTGTGAGGTTGAAGGTAAATCTCCGGCTACTGAACGAGTTTTTCAAAATTCTTCTATCAATTTCTATGTTATTTTGTGAGTGTCAAATACGGCTACTATCATACTAATACTGCTAACCCGAAAAAGCCCACGCGGACGAAGTCGTGGGCAACAGATAGTGACTAAATGTAACTAAATAAGTTCAATGAGCAAGTAATTCCTACGATATGTTAATTATTTTGCAAAATATGATGTCAAGGACTATTAAACACAGATGACTTAAATGTGGTTTCGTTATTCATTCTTAGAATCTCTGCGGTTTCTGTGTGATTTTGTACCTATAAACCTGTTTAAACTGTCTTGTGTGTGATCGATCACGCTTAAATATTAAGTATTATAAATATCGACAAGATTTCATTGGATTTTGTTCTGATACTAGGCAAAACTTAGCACAAATCTGCCGTCTGTATTGGTGGTAGGAAAAAATGTGACGATTCGAAAGTGCTTGTAATAAAATATTTGATTTGATTTGAAACCCGCGCAAATTCGTTTGCGTATTTGGTGCGCTTTCCCGTGGGAATTTCAGAAATTCCTTTCTTATCGGATGCCTACGTTATACTAAGAACATACCCTTCAGTTTCAGGTCTCTACGAAAAGATACTTAGGCTGTGCGATATGTGTATAGGTTATGGTTATACTAGGTCTACACTCTCGCGAAGTTGAGCGAAAACGAGAGTATGAACTCTTCGTGCTACTTTGTTTTCACTTTTCCTTTGTCTTCTAACTTCGCTCAACTTCTCGACAGTATAGATATAAGCAGACATTGTTTGTATGGTCAAAGGTTTTTTCTTCCAGCCTTTTACCCTAAGTAATAACTTTTATGATACTTGTGATAAGCACTTTATAACAATTTTATATTGTGTTTAATACATAAATAAAATTTTATTGATAAAACCTAGATCTAAAATAAACATTTGATAAAATATACTAGGATAAAATTATAACAGCCCGAGCTAGGAGATACCTGTGTTTCGGGCGAAGGAAGTCTAATTTAACAAAAAGATTTTACAGACATTACATCTGGAATAATGTTTACTCACTTGGGAGATCGAGATCCCTTCCCCCATAACACCAATTAGATAACTCTGAATGATGTGACGTTAACCAGAATTGGCAATTCAAAGAGGGGTGGCGTTTTGTTCCATAACGATGATTACCATCCCCATTTTATAGAATTACACTGTTATGCTGTCTTGGGAAATGTCTGTTTAATGTTGTTTTAATTTGTTCTAGTTTTTACTGATATATTTTGGAATACTTCTGGTAACTAGTGTTATCAACTTTGTAATGCAACCTTTTTATTATGTTGGTAGTAAATAAATTTGAATTATATGCGAGTGGTTCTGTGGAAAAAGAACATTGAAACACGATATAGTTACCTATGTAATGTCTTGTAAGTTACTATAATTCTCAAAATACAGGTGATCCGGTTTTTTTAGATGTCTGCCATTCTGAACGCTCTTAACCCCTTCGATTAAAGGGAGACCCGTATCCCTGCAGTGGTAAGATGATGGGTTGATATAAAATATGCTTCGAAGGGTACGTTAAGCCCGATCCCGGCTGTTGTCGAAAGATGACAGTCGTTAAGTCAAGTAAGTGGCCTTCGGGCGGCGGCTTGAAAACACCGGCCTCTGCCAATAGTGCCAATCCGCATTGGAGCAGCGTGGCAGAGTACGCTTTTAATCACCTTCGATTGAAGGGAGACCCATATCCCTGGGTTGATATCAAGTTAATATGACAGTATGAGTAATCGACTAGAGTCACTTAAAAATACTTTTGGAACATGATGTCAAAGTATTTATAAAATAACTTTTAACAATAAACTTTTATTAAATTTAAACCGACCATGACGGTACACACTACACAAGTTTAGTAATAGGTAGACAGAGGTATGAATAATCTACATAGTACAGAAATAAATCAGTTTCAAGAGAGGTAGGACACAGCGGATAATCCGCTCAAATCGGAGCAGCCCGTCTGGGGAAGGACCTCCACCTTACAGAAGATCGTAGCCAAATAGCATTGGTCACGGCCATGTGGTGTTCCTACGGTGAGTAAGGTCTTCAGAGCTTCTCTTGGGGGAGTTGGGAGGGTTGGCAACGCGTGAGTGATATCCCCGGTATTACAAGCGTCTATAGGCTACGGTGATGCTTACCATCAGGCGGGTCGTATGTTTGTTTACCAACTTTGTGGCATAAAAAAATTATATTAAACAACATTCGTTTTCAGTTGTATGACATAATGACACCTACATATTGTATTACTGACTCATACATAATGTTATTGGTTACAATATGAATGTTACATGGTGGTAAAGCCTACTCTTATGAATTGGTAGCGGTTCATTAATGGGCTGGGTCGTCCGAGGCAATACATCTCACAGAATATCGTCGTGAGTGACATTAAAATGTTTATTTCTGAAATTAGACCTTCACAGGAACATTTTATTAAAGCTAAATTAAGGTGATATGCCACTGTGTTTCATACGATGAGCGAGACAGTGTGCTACTTCTTGTTTTCTTATCTCGAAACTCACAGCCATGACGAACTGGTTTCTCATGGCGTTGTCATAAATCTTATTTTCCTTGGTTCTTATACTATCTGATACCCCAAACCCATTCTCCCAGGAGGCAATAGTTCACGAATTGACGTGAGAGCCAGCCGTCACTGAGCTCAACCATATTAGCGGTAACTTAGTGACCCGACTCCCGATGTCACCAGTAAAACGTAGTGATTACTTGCTCAGTGGTCACCAGATTGGACATTTGAGTGAGCATGTCTCATTTCTGTCAGATTTTGTCCAGCGGTTATCAAGCGTGAAAAGGTGACTAATATAATAAAACCATTTATAGTTTAGTGACATTGAAATGTTAATAAACTTGAATAAACCCTTATCTAATATTTAATTTAATGAGTATAACGAGACCTTAGTGAACTGAGGGCCCAAGGCCGAGGCCACTGGCCACCACAAAGGGCCACCCCAAGGACAAAAGGGTGGAATTTCATAAGTACTTTCACATTATGTGTATTAGCGGACGCCCAGGGCTCATAGTTCCTCATTTATCTCATGGGAATTTCCCTTAATCACCATAATTCTCATTGGAACTTATACATTTGGGACTGCGCAAAAAAATCCGCAGGCATCTTATAGAAATTTTGTATTCAGAGAGTAGGCCTTCAAATACACGTTAGCCATATTTTACTTATTTCAGTGATCAGTATCCTCTGAATATTTTATAAAAAGCTAATATAATAATAATAAATAAATAAAATATATAATATCAAAAGAAACCCAGTTACAGCCTTTTTTATCATTTTGAAAGTAGTAAACTCGGACAGGGATCAGTTTTTTTTTGTGTCCAAGTTGCCCCCTAAGTTTTTAAACATATAAATGTTGTGTCTGAGTGTTGTGTTTTATAATTTAAAATATAAAAATACCTCGGCCACTTAATAAACCGTCCACGTGATTCATACATCGCCATTGGTCGATCACAATAATTAACCATATTTAGTTCCATCGAGTTGATTCTTCGAATCGACTATATTAAGTCCAGTACACAATACCATACTATGCATTTTATTTAAATAAGACACTGGCAGCGTTCCCCCTTTGAATAACTAGACAAATTCTTTGTCCGAGGTAGCTGCCAGCTCTTCACGGATTTAAATAATAGATTAAATAAATAAATATTTAGGGAAATATAGGGACAAAACCCCAAAGTAAGTTCGAGACTTGTGTTATGGGATACTAACTCAACGATATTATATTTTATAACAAATATATAAATAGAGAAACATCCAAGACCCGAGGCCAATCAGAAAAAGTTCGTTTTTCATCATGACCCGACCGGGGATCGAACCCGGGACCTCCTGGGTGGCGGCCTGGCGTGGTAACCATTACGCCACGGAGGTTGTCAAAGAATTAAAACGTTTACTCAGAGAGTTGGTCCTAGAAGCACTTTCTCTAGTCAAGACTTAAACCAGAAGTACTTATAGCTTAAACCTTTGCACAGCAATGGGACAGCATTGCTGTGCAAAGGCTTTCCTACTCTTCTTCCATGAATTGAGTTTGTGAGACTGCTCAACAGACTGGAAGCAGAGGGATGTGGAACACACAACTGTGACTTAAAAACAAAAAGGAGTAAGGAGTAATAAGGGGAAACGGGAAGTGACATTATTGTAATTGACATGGTAGAAGACCCACATAAAATGTTGGTTCTCGCAGGTACTTAGACATTCGGCGTAACCACCCAAAGTGGATCCTGCCCTACGATACGAGAAGACGCCACGCCGTGCGCTCGTGAACGAGATTCTCCCAATTTCCAGCTTCGAGAGCCATCAGATCTTTTCGTTTTTAGCCTAAAATTGGACGTTTGCCATTCGGACGTCCCAAGTAAGCTTTTTTAACAGCACCCTCATTCTAAAATGTTAAGTAATTTCGGTTAAGACATGCCCAAAGACACTCTGTCAATAAGTATAGGACTGTTTCCAATTTCCATACAATAAGATACAAGGATTACTTCTGATCTTTTTGACCAAAAGATCACAAAAATCACCTTGAGTTTCATGTAATTTGTGCACCAGAAAAACTTATGCAACTTTTGTCATGAAGAAATTACTTGCTCGCCCACACGTGGACTTAATTAAAGATGGAGAGATTTGAGTGGGTTTTTTTATTGCAAATTATGAACGATTTAAATCTTTATTATATTGAGTTTTTGAATGACAACTGAGGCAATTATGTGAGAGGTTTCTCCAGCAGATATTATCAACGTTACACATTGCTGGCTGGCTATATGATATTTTATCAATGCCTGGCATTTTTGCCTCTAGACAAAGCAGCACAACTGAGAACACAAGTTAAAAAAACCTGTCTATTTTTGTTAGGTACCAAGTTTATGAACATTTTGTGTGGTTCCTAGTTTACCGTGGATCTAGCTGCATTTAAAAAATCCAGCATTATTTGTTGTCTATATCACATACGGCATCAACTTTCCAGAAGAAATTCCTTTTTTTGAAAAGTAACAGACTCCTTTTTCTTATCCCTTCTCTCTTTAGGGGAAAAAGACACAGCGGTACAACAATGTTCTGTTGTTAATGTAAATGTGTATATTTCTTCCTCAGTTATACAAATAAACTTATACTAAACTAAGTATAAACCTTAGCAACAATATCAGTCAGTCAGTGTACGCTTGGGACAGCCCACGCTCGATCGATGCCAATACCCACACCGTATTTGGTTCATTTCTGTTCCTTTCGTGTTTATATCTTTATATATCATCTGTATATTATTTAATTATCTAAAACTGTATTTTGCTCTATAGCTATAGGATAATCAGTTGCTTTTATTATTTATAATTAAGTATAATGGCTTCTGATCTTAGATATTAATTTTATTCATACAAGTTTTTATCACTCGGACTAGAATCGTCATTATTAATCACGTGATATTAATTTCAGTTCATCTCATACTGTTTTGTTTTGTTTAAACTTGTAGAATTATTTTTTGCACACAATAGTGCTATCTTTGAAATACTATTTGATTTTGTAACAGACCTTGTAATATAAGTACAGTCAAGAGCAGGTTGACTTATACACATTGGACTTTGTACCATTCTTAAGTTCTATGATATAAGAGCCAAAATTATACAGCAGGTGTAAAGCTCGACGTGCACCTGACTGTACAAGACGCAAAGTACAAATTCTTTCGAATAGTCACATTTTTTCCTACCACCAGTTCAGACAGCAGATTTGTGCTAATATAAAATGACAAGAAACTTAGCACTTGCTCTTATAAAATGGTACTAATATAGGTAAAATAAAGCTATATACTTCAAACAGACATTTTCAAGTTTTTGCATGTATCACGCATAAATTCTGTGAGAATACTTCCTCGAACCTGCCCCTTTAACTCTATTAAAAATAATATTTTACACATTCTGAAACATTTATGATATGCACATTGCTAAAGTGTGCCTTCACAGACACTTTACATGTGAAGGCCTATGAACATCGAGATATATGTACTCACGATCTAGTATGTACTAACGTACCCTATGTATGTTTTAATTAAGTACCTTAGAAGTCCTAAAAGTACCTCTAAAGTTTCTAGACATTTAGCGGGCATCTGCGAGGCTGTATATCGATTGCGACGGCCAGGGGTGGCCAGGGTGACTCACGGTGACGTCACCCTGCGCCCATGTTTCGGGGTGCGGGATAAGGGCGTTGACACGTCAACATAAAATTTGAAACCATCCTGGAATAATAGCTTCTGTCGCTTCTGTCCTATGGTTTAAAAAAAAATCTATATGTATTTAAATAATCAAGTTTTCTATAAATATTCGATTTTTTAATCAATAGTGTTTATATGGTAGTAAGTATGTAATTTACAAAGCTTCATAACGATCCTTACATTGTTAGCGTATTTTTTTTTTGTTATGAGTTCTCTATTTTTTCGCCATTTCTTTCCCCAGTGGCAATTTTGCTTTATTTCCGAAATGGTGGTAGTTTATAGAGTAGCTTATTTATTTAAAACAGATCCATTGTAAGTGACGTGAAGAATAAAGTATTTTTGATTTGATTTCTACTGGTCACGCCGCACGCCCACGCCTGTCATTCGTTGACCGTACTTCCCTGGGTCGAGTCCACATCATCATTGCTCTGCCACTCGCAATAACGTCAAAAAATCGCCTAACGTAATTTGATAACAAACGCGAAATTTTTTAGCAGTTCCACATGGCGTCATGTTTTTTTCACTCACCCCTATTTTTATTAACTTTAAGGTTGAATTTCGCATAAAAACTAAACTGTTTAAATTGAGTTAACCTTTTTTCAGGCAAGTTTTCGTGACTACACGTCGCTTTAGGAATATTATGGGCTTTTATTAATAAACTATCGACCCGCCCCGGCTTTGTACGAGTTTTTGTAAGGATCCCTATTTAAAAATAATAATATATATTATATAATGTAGCCTATATCACCCGGGAATAGAGTAGCTTTCTAACGGTGAAAGGATTTTTCAAATCGGTCCAGTAGTTTCGGTTCGGGGACTACTCAATGCAAACAAAAAAAAACACAACTTTCATCTTTATAATATTAGTTTTAGTATAAACTAATATCAGAAGATCAGACATTAACTAAAACCTATTTTGTAACTGTCATTTTGAAGAGAATTAAATAAAGAGCGAAAGTGACAAAATCGGTTTTAGTTTTTTTTAAGTTTAAAGAATTCAATCTTTTTCACGTTAAAAGCGCTGAAATTATTTAAATTGATGTGAATTAATTTAATTATAAAATATTGTAGCTTGTGAGACACGAGAAATCACGGGAAAAACGGGACTTAGCGAGCAAAACCTCGGACAATATAAATGTCGACCTTAAGCGCCGTGTAGGCGAATGACTCAGTATAACAGGTTCGAATCGGTGAAGTCACCGGGTGGGTGCCAACTCGCACAAGGATTTTATCAATGAAATGTAGGCAGCGTATTTAAGACCTTGTTTATATTTATTAAAAAAAAAACATAGTAAAAAAAAGTTCCGCTTAAAACATTATGACTGGCATAATGCAAACTCCTTGTTATGATAACAACAAAAAAAATCTCGATTAAAAAAGTGGCCCGTCACATTTATATCAAACTCTTTGTAATTTTTGTGTTATAAAAATATTTAAATTGAAAAAGAGGTTTAAACATCATCGTCTAAGTCTGATTGCCAAACGAAAGAAAATTGTTTTTTTTTTCTAAAAATTATTATAAAGCCAATGAAATTATTGATTGATTGATTTGATTTTGATTCTTTCTAATACTTATGGCTAAAAATAAAACATTCTCCATTATTCCCCGAACATGATCTAAGACTGATTTCCAAGGTAAATTATTTCGTCCATCTTTATTACTATTCAAACTTTTAACTTAACTTTTCCTTTGGCACACTTATTATCATTATCGTCATTATCCTTATTTAATTATCGTCGTGAATAGCGACAATTTGCTTGCCATGAGGACGAGGACTTAACTCTACTTATTCCCATAAATACATACTACTTATTTTACATTTTATAGTCAACTAGAGAAACCCGTTACTTCGTTTGCGGATATCCCGCTTTCCCGTAAGAATTTCGAAAAATCCTTTCTTAACAGATGCCTACGTCATACGCAAGAAACCACCCTCCAATTTTCAGGTCCCTGCGATTAGCGGATTAGGCCGTTGATTCTCAAGTCAGTCAGTCAGTCAGTCACTAAGTCGTTTAGAACAAAGGTTTATAGATAGAACCTTTAACAATATAATACAGTTATTAATAAATTTTAAGCATTAAAACATAATATAATGCCCCAGTTAGGTCATCGTACCGCACGAATCAATACATTTTGTATGTGTGCCGTCAGCTGCCAGGTCGCTACCACAACTTTAACTGGAAGTTAACATGCGATGTGTATAGGAAGTCCCATAATAGGGCACAATGTTTTGCACAATATACAATTATGAGCAAATAATTTGACACGTTTTGTACTTGTATTATGTAGAACTCTTTTCTGTTTAGCTACTGTGTATCCTTCTCTACTGTTCCCTTTACAACCATTACTTAACCTCCTTTATCCCAAACTGGTTTTTGCACAATTTATAATTTAGAGTAATTAATTTGATTTGATTTATGGATCAGTACTAAATCATTACGAAATAGATATGACAGATTTCTTATGTCACAAGATAGGCAAACATAGAAAGTGGTTATCACTGCCTGTATGAACACAGACAGGCAGGGGTCCCGCCGCCTATATGAACGAAATATGTACACACAGACAGGGGGGTGGGCATTCATAAGTTTTTTGTATTTAGTTTGTTGATGTAGGTACAAACTAACTACTAGTTTTACCTACATCGATTTTTTTTTAACATATTGATAGGTAATTTTCTTCCAAAATCCCTATTCAGAATGTTGTCAATTAATTTGTCTGCGACTGTAAGCCTAGCATAACTTGACGCTTGTGGTTTGCCGAATGTTACACTAAATACAACTTTTGGAGCTTTTTCCGAGTTCGCGTGTTTGTAACATATTTCAGAATATAATAAGTTTAGTTATTATGTATAGTTTAGAAACAGAAAAGCATTTTATTTAAAAAATGTTTTTATATATATGTAGTAAGTTTATACAGGGAGCTTCAGAAAGTCTCATGCTAAATCTATACTCTATAGAATCTATCTATACTTACTTCTATATCTACACTAATATTATAAAGAGGAAGATTTGTATTTGTGTGTGTGTGTGTGTGTGTAAATGTTTGTAAAGAATAACTCATAAACGTTGGGAAACTACACTATCCCCGGGTGACATAGATGTTATATTATATATTTACAAAAAATAAGGTAAAAAAATCCGGTAGAAGCCGGGGTGGGCCGCTAGTCTAAAATAAACTTCAATGACTTCAAAATAGCAGTTTAACAAATGGTGCAACCGTCCCTTCCCCCTCATCTTAAACCCAGACCCAGACACCCAGACACGTCTAGGCTGGGGCGGGGCAACGAGACCTCGCTTCGATTTTTCCAACATTAAACAGAGATGACAATATAATGTCCCTTTCTAATGTAGGAAGCTGGCGTAGCAACAAAATGGCTATACATTTTGTATTTTAAATTCATCGTATCCATACGTATTATCGCACTGCAGGGACATGGGTTATTAAATCGAAGGGGATTATAGCATACTCTGCCACGATGCTTCAATGTGGACTGGCAGAGATCATTTTCAAGCCGTCTGAATGGCACCGATGCGATGGCTTAACGACTTTCATTCATTGACAACAGCGGGGAAACCATGAAAGTGTCCATCCGAAACAAAGGAATACGTAGTCCTGTCAAAAAAGACATAACTAAGTAGTTAGAATAAGGTTTTTTTTTTGACAATGTTGTGCAAGCTAGTGAAGCGCTAACGGGATACGCTTCACCAGCAACATTGGTTTTACGTGGGCGAGGTGTCAACCCGCCGCACAACCCCCGAAATGCTGGAGGACCACACCCGTCGTTGGTCAGCGAGTCCATCGGACTTAGCCGGTTAGTGTAGCTAGGCTGTACTACCGACCATTCCCCTATCCGCCACCTTGGGGACGCTCCCCTACGCTGTGAGGGCCAGCGCGGGGGTTAGAATAAGGTTCAATACAATCTGGGGCTAGAAGTCAACGAAACGTCAGTCTGTATTTTCGGAATTTCGTTTCGTGCTTGCCCCGCAGATGGGACAGACGACTTAACGTGTCTTCCGAAGCACGGAGGAAGCTGAAGATAGCGAAAATCACTCGAACACTGGCTAGAGTCAACGTCGCTTAACTTGCGCGTTCGTTTACTATTATTAGTACTTTTTTTAATGTCCAAACTTCATTTTATGTCCCACTGCTAGCCAAAGCCTCTCCTCTTTCTCCATTTGTTATCAAATTCCGTCAGTTCAGTCCATCTCTTTCTTGGTCTTCCTCTTGGCCTTTGTCCAGGTGGAATCCATTTTAAATTATTTGAAAAAAAAACTTATGGATGCCCGCCCCCCTGTCTGTGTGTACATATTTGGTTCATATAGGCGGCGGGACCCTGCCTGTCTGTGTTCATAGAGGCAGTGATAACCACTTTCTATGTTTGCCTATCTTGTGACATAAAAAAACTGTCATATCTATTTCATAATGATTTAGTACTGATCCATAAATCTAGTGAGACACAAAATGCTTTCCAATTAAACAGTCAAGGATTCTTACAATCTATATTGTAGGTGTAGTGTGGGTTGTCTTAACTGTTCCTTATTTATTTTATCACTCCTATCATGACGGGATAGGGTTTATAATCGTTTATAATAGGATAAATTAGAAGGCAGAACATAAAAGTCACTTAGTACCAGCCATCTGTCACTATTTACGTCCCTGTAGTATCTGGAACGTTACTCAGTCATTGGATAGGTTTATTTAACAGTATGGAAATTAGGACAACAGTGATCGTAGCCAAGCGTAGTAAGGTCTCCAGAGCAGAGATCCACTTGGGGGGGTTGGGAGGGTTGGCAACGCGTGGCGGATCCAAAATGTTGACTAATATTTTTAACTAGACAAGCCTACCACACATTCGCACCGCTGCTGTCTCCAGTTTAGCCAGGATCAACATCGGCGACCTCAGATTGCAATGACGCTTATTGACGTCCCGAGGGATAAACTACGGCTGTCTTGGAACTCACAATGAATTTAATCAGAAAGAAAATAAACGAAGTATGAAGTATTGAAAGGACTATTCAATTAATATAGTCAAATATCTATTAATATAGGTCAAACTAGATTTTATTATTATTAGCCTAAACTACCACTAAACTATGACTAACTACCACATCTGTGAAAAGCCCAGAAAAAACGGAAAGCATTGAATAAGCCGAGGTACTGTTCATTATATATTTGACTGTAAATAGTTGATTTTAACCAGTTGGTCGTTTTAACCACAGTAACGATATAAATCTTTGTTTGATTGAGCTCGATGTCTGGAGATAACCAGCTTTGAACTGAGCATCATCACCTGAACAGTTACTGTAAATATGATTAAATCAAATATAAAAACTCTATGGACGATTATTTTTTAATTGCAAAATTATGCTGATAAGAGAACACTGCTAGTATTTGGGCCTTTCTCCCCTAAGTATGACAAATTATACTGAATGTTAGTTGAATGACTCATTTTTGGAGTGGTAGACAGTTAGAGAATTTAATTTTATGAAATGAGATACCTAACTCAATCGAGGAAGTCACAAAAGAATAATCTGAGTGTGCTAACACTCAGTGTGGAGTCAGAGATCCAGAGGTCCTACTCCCAACGTTCCCAACCTTTTCTTATTCTCACTTTCCTTGTAGCGTGCAAAGCATTGGTAGCATAGCACCGCCTGGTAACCACTTCCCATCAGGCTTACGTACTTGCGGTATTTTGGTATAAAAAAATCTCTACCTTTTTAAATCGGGGAACTTCGTTACGGCAAGTCTTGGGGAAGCAACCGGGTTCTCTCAAGCTTCGAATGAGGGACAAACAAACCGTTATTGCCACTAGTCCCTTTTGTTCTCCGTGAAGGTGCTGTGCCATCATCAATTCATCACCATCACTGCTGAACATAGCTCTCGGGGACTCTGTAACAAGTGATAATTCCGCAACTCTATCTATCCCTTTAATTAATATAGGCGTGAAACTATAATATATAATGCAAGAAGGTTGAAGTTCGACTCCGAAATAAGTGGTAGACTGGCTCTGATTGTCTCTGGCCAACGAGCCGTGCCGCCGCGTCCCGGCGATTTATTTTGCAGGATTGCATCATAAGGAAACGACACCTTTATAATGTGAAATACTAGCGAATGTACGCGGTATTACCCTATAGAGCTCCCGTGGGTATTTTTTTTTAAACTTGAAGATTTGAAACCAAAATGGCGATGAAAACGTAATTAAATTTGCTATAAGATTTTTTTATGACAGACGAGGACAAACGAGCTAGCGAGTCACCTGATAAAATATAAAGCAATCTATAGTAGTGTAGTGGCTAGGCTTTACCACTCTATGCCTGGGCGAGGAGTTCGATTCCGGTATCTATATATCTTCAGGATTTTTGGTTAGAATAAGTCTACTTCATCACATTTTTTACTAGAAAATCTGATTAAAAAAAATAACACTAAGGTATTTAGGTAGGGCATCGAACCGGCCCAGTTACCTAGCCATTGAAATTATAAACTAATGTCTGGTGCTAAACTAGGTACATATACCTAAGTAGGTACTTTAAGTAATTGCTACCGGAACCCGTTTATGTGTGGTTAGCCTGGCACACATCCAGAATGTATTGATCGGTGCGGATGACCTGCAGACTGCGCAGACTACCTAGATTTTAGACCTAGGTAGGTATAATTTTTATTTGTTTGATATTATTAATACATTATTTTTAGTAAGCGATAAGTGAAAATTACAATGTAGGCAAAATAAAAGTAAAATGAAAAATTTTGAAATAAAGAAGGGCGTTTCTTTTTTTTATTCCAAAAATTAAAATAGCGATTTGAATGTATCCGGTCAGTACCTATATTATTAAAAAATAGGTTTAAGGTATATTTTGATTATAATTTAAACGTAGTTACATACTCGATGTAATATTTAAGAATAGTACCTCCTCGATAACCTTGAGATTAAATAACATATAATCTCTGTGAACTAGACGGATGGGAAACTGGACTGGCCACTCCACTAATAAATACCTACATAATATACTTAGCTAAATTAAAAAAAAAACCTGTGACACAGCTATACATATAGGTATCTGTCTCTAAATAAAAGAGTGTATTGCCAAAAAACAATTTGGAAAAAAAACATTGTATAGTGATTCGCAAAGTATTCCAATTTAGAAAAGTTTTTGTTTGGTAAAAAATTATTAATGTGTTCCGATCACGATAACAAAATGATGGATTATCAACCCTAATGCACTGCAATAAAGCATATCAAAATTAGAATCACTCAATGTTGATTTTACGTCGCATATAAATTAGGGAAATGCTTATAGAATTGCGTGATTCTTTTGTTTTTTGGGGGGAAAAATGCTATTTGTTGTTGGCTGAGTTTGTGCAGAAGTGAACATAGAAGGTTTTTAATTATTTTTATAAAACCTGTACCACTATTAAGTAATCTGTGCCTGTACTAGCGACCACAAGATAATATGTTATGTTTCAGAAAGTTTCTGAAATTCATATTAAAAGATAAAGACACATAAAATTATAGCCGTCACTGTCAAACTAAAGAAGAAAAAGAGAAAGCTTGTGTCTTAATGTGGAATTATAATTTCAATGCGTTTCTGAAACTTGCTGTAATATTAGCCAGAAAGTTTTGTTACACTTTTATTTCACGCAGAAAGAGCTTGACATTTTACTTACACAGGCTGTTTTATAACCTGAATTAAATACTATAGAAACTCTACCGAGTTAATACGCACAGCTTCGGAAGAATTCGGGCAAGACGCGACACTAGCGCCCCTACGGCATGAGGGCGGCATGAGGTGGACGATTTCAAAACTTTTGTGCGTTTTGTATGCAAAATGTTATAGCGCCCCTAGCGGCATGAGGTGAACGGAGGTTGCCAAGTCATTGTATGAGAAACGTCAAGAGCTGTGCGTATTACTCGTCTATAGTATTTGCCTGAATTAACACATAAGCACATGAGATAGTTTTCATCCCAGATATCAGTGCGGAAAAATCGAGTTTTCGCAGACATCAGCTGATACAGTGAACCAATGAAAGAGGAGAGCAGGATAGAGACCTAAGAACAAATATATTTATGCTAATAATAAGCATCGAATCTTTGCAATAATATTATATATCAATTGATAAATAAAAATTCGAGTAAGGTTTTCTTAATATTAAGAAAACTTAAATAAACTTAGTTAACTTTTACATAAACATAATGGCATGATTGAAGGTAGATTGCGGGCGAAATTGGGACGATTATAATCGCACAAGTCACGACGACTGTGGGACTTTTTGTCCCTGAAAAACTCCCGGTAGAGACCCTGGTGGGTACAGTGCCACAAACTTATCTGTGCAGATGGCGGGGACGCGCAGTTAGTTTCCCTCAGACAAACGTAATAAACAGGTTAAAAACACTCAAAATAATTGTCACAGGATTGACGACCTCCGTGGCGTAATGGTTACCACGCCAGACCGCCACCCAGGAGGTCCCGGGTTCGATCCCCGGTCGGGTCATGATGAAAAACGAACTTTTTCCGATTGGCCTCGGGTCTTGGATGTTTATCTATGTATGTTTTTGTTATAAAATATAATATCGTTGAGTTAGTATCCCATAACACAAGTTTCGAACTTACTTTGGGGCTAGCTCAATCTGTATGAATTGTCCCTATATATTTATTTATTTAACCTATTCCTGCACAGAATTAGTTCTGTAGCAGAATTTTATTGTGCGAGTCGACCTAGACGTACTGGTCGAGCAGTTAGCCATACGCTTAATTGCATACACGGATTATTTTGAGTGCTTTAAACCTATTTTTACATCTGTCAGAGGTAAAATAAAACTGAACGGAGTAGCATCGAAGCTATTGAAGGTAACTGTCATGGTATTCAAGGCGTATTTAATAGTTCTAGTTTTGTCCACCGGCATAGTTTGGAAGTTTGTGGCACTGACTGACGACTACTGAAACCTTGTTGTGTGCTATAACCATCTAGGGTTCAAAATGCTGAATGAGTCTCTCTCTGCATTCATACTTTGTTCACTATTGTGCGTTTCATTGTACATTGCGTAGTTTCAATCAAATGAGCGTTATGTGTAACTTATAAACATTTCAATGTAGGTCTTGTAGGTACTACAACAACAAATGTACTACGAAATGCGACGGACGACGCGCAATATTGTGTAGTCTGAATATAGGGATACTTAGCCTTTTGACCGCTAGATATATGGACATAAAGTATAGAGATTGTTATTGGCACAGGAAAGGTTTTCGTTTTATTCGTCATAAAGCGCAGCGTACGTAGGACGGCCGCCAGCACGGTAGACAGATGACCTAAGGTAAGTCGCAGGAAACCGCTGGATGCAGGCCGCGTCAAACGTTTGAGGGAGGCAGCAGTGGACTTATTGTTAAGGTGATGAAAAATGATTTTCCTGCGAACTGCGTGGGTATCGAAACTAGGTACTACCAACAGAGCCACCAGGGTTATCATTTGTTTAATGTTTCAGTTTTTTTTAAGTTTATATGAACATGTCATGAATTTCACACACACAATCCGATTACGCGTTGGGTAGTAAAATGTTTGCCCCGAGCGAGAATCGAACCCGCGATAACTGGTGCCGAAGGATCACTACCAACCAACGCACCACCACCGGGCTGTCAGGCAAGCAACTTTAACGGTGCATCCACAACGCAGTTGCTTTTTGTGGAGAAACGTTACCAAGTGTTAGTGGGCAACATTCGATAACAAAAAGTAAAACACGATGGATAAATGTTACCTAAAGTTATAGTCTTGCATTCTGTTGCCCCACAAAAAGTAACTGCAGTGTGGATGCACCGTAATTAATCTGTGATTCAGGTCCTTAGCCTAGTTTCAAACTTCAACAGGTCGTCATCAAACTAGTAGTTTCCTCCGCGGCGTAATGGTTACCATGATGCCACCCAGGAGATCCCGAGTTCAAATCCCGGTCGGGTCATGATGAAAAACGAACTTTTTCCGATCGGCCTGGATGTTTATCTGTATACATATGTATTTGTTATAAAATATGTATCCTTGAGTTAGTGTCCCATAACACTTAAGTCTTTAGTCTCAACTTACTTTGGGGCTAGCTAAATCAGTGAGATTTGTGCCTTTGGGACCATGTAACGCATGAATAATTGTCAGTTTTTCACGAATTTGGTAACAAATAAAAGACTGTAATACTCAAAATATGTGTATTGGCAGTTGTACTACGCGTCGGCGATGGTAACCTCTACTTCTACACCAGGTTCGATATTAATTGAGGTGATTTGTTTCACGATCTCCGAGGGTGAGTGAAGATCGATCACTCTCTTGTGGATCCTCATCTGGAACCTGTCCCAGGTCTTGGAACCTTCACCACATGGTGTCTTGCGGGTTGTGATGCGGAGGATCTTGGTTGGCATGCGGACTGGACCCTGTAATAAAATATATAAAAAAACTTGAGAAATTAAAAAAGAGAAAGTAATAATTCTGTAAAATATGGGTGTAATTCCTGAAATATTTTTATTTATTTATTTATTTATTCTTTAATTGCACAGAAGTGTTACACAATTTATAGTACATATGTAAAAAAAATCGGAACGCATAAAGTTAAATTACACAATGAGTGGAATCAGTTCCGGAATTACGATCTAGGTAACCTGTTTCTCAACTCTCTTCCTATAATCATGACTGATTTGAATACATATTCAAGTAAGTAGTATTACACTAACATAATCAAACAAATTCTAGAAAAGTACTAATAATAGTCAAAACGACATATATTTGGATCCTCTTTAATCTATATATCACACTGGAAACATTACCAGACACATCATTCTGCAACATAACACAATTTTATTGTAAACGTTAAAAAAAAGTTGTTGAACCAGGCCGTGCTGGACCGGAATTTGTTTCTGAAGAAAAATATTCTAATTGTTACTAGGCCACGCGGGCGAAGCCGTGGGCGGAAGCTAGTATAATAATATAAATTCTTCTTCAATAGACTGGGAATAAGGAACAGCAGAGAGGGATAGTTGGAGAAAAAGAGGCCTTTGCCCAGCAGCGGGACATGACTGACTATTAAAAAAAAAACTTATAAATTTTTATGTAAGTGCTTATACATTGTAACTAACAAGTGGAATAAAAAATTTGTAAATTACAAAAAAGGCCGTAACCAGTTTTCTTTCGCCATTTCTTTTACTGGTGGCCATTTTACTTGTTTCCGAAATGGTGGTAGTTTATTTTCTTTATATGTACGTACAAGTTGTAAATGACAAGTAAAAGTGTCTGTGAAGGTCTAATTTCTGAAATATCAAGAGTGACCCTTGTTTTGTTTTGATTAGTATACAGAAAGTAAAGTTAAAACAAAAATCGTAATTATATTCCATGGTTTACAAGTTACTGGATGGATAAACAGACGGATAGTGAAAAGGACTTTGAAAATATGTATAGATATTGTAACTCCCCTATGAGCAGTGTATGTAATGGAAAAAATCACACACTGCACTTTGAGAAGCAATGATGTTGCGCCATAAATTCAGAACATAAAATGAAATAACATATTATGTTTTCATCCTGGCGCTATGTACAGTAACACGCATATAATTTAAAAATCCTTTAATTTTGCAAATGGCATGCATTATTGTCTAAAAAACAATGGATAATTTTATTTATTTATTTTCATATGCATGATGTCTGGACCCTGATCGGGTGCAAGCCTCCTTTAGAAATATGCATATATCAGAAACGAAATTCCCTCAAACTGCACTTGCTCAGCAACATGCAACTTCGTGTATTCGAAAAATACTCTCTTATTGAATGCCTACATCAAAATGAAATGCAAAATGAGCATTGAGAAAAGAAATGGCAAAAGAAACCCAGTTATGGTGTTTTTGTCATTCAATTCGATAAGGTTTAGGCTGTGCATTCATTCCATCAGTCATTTAAGCATTTTGTAAGTATAGATTATAAATTTAAAAATAATCTCTTGTACACACCTTAACCTTCAACTTCTGTTTCTTGGCTCCGTTGATGAGGTCAGCGCACACCTTCTCCAAGGAACGGACGTTGCGTGACGTCAGAGTGATACGGATACGATGGATTGGAGAGACCTCCGCCTGGGGCTTCTCAATATCCTTGCCTGACACGACAGCGGCCGCCTGGAATATGGAGGGATTTATTTTTATTATTTACTTTCTTACTTTTAGGAATTGGGAAATAACCCTAATCCCTTGGAATGTGGAATAAAACAACTAATGGTGAAAAACAAAAAAAAAGTGCAGGCAACTAAAGGTGTATAAGACATTTAAAAGTGAGACCGTATTAGAAGTATGAAGCATATCTTGTCACCCAAGCTTTAATCTATAAAATCTTCCCACAAGATGAGAATAAACAACCACTAAAATATGTCAAAACTCATTTACAAATTGACACGTGCATACCTAACCTATAATTTGTAAGTCGTTATAAAGTATGAAATCTCAGTGTTATTACTTTAGAAACGTAATTATATAGTAAACGAATTAATCCTTACCATATTGTTGCGATTTCCCGGTCGAGTTAAACAACTTTTCAATTAAAAATTGCTCAGCGCTGAACCGGATGACTGCTTCACAGACTCGGCGTCATAGAAAGAGAAAGAAACGTCAAATAATTGTGACATTGACAACTTCATTAATTTTTACGTTTCTGACTAAAGGCAATCTGCAAAATACATTATTCTAAAAAAATTGAAAAATTATTTGAATTTAAAAATATATTATTTTATATTACTTGTAATCGTAATAGGTATATACAGGGTGTTTGGTAGAGGATTGAACATGGGATAATGGCAGAAAGGTGAGATGGTCAGCTACATGCTGAGCGAAAAAATTTTGACCTAGGGCCCATAGTTTTTTTTTAATGATTTTTTTTTAATTTTCACCAAACTTTCTTCCTTTGTGAATTTGAAGTACTATAACTTTTTTTTTATTGATTCAATCGTCCAGCTTATTTTTTTATTCTTATCTTAACTAAATGTAGCTTACTTTTAAATTGATATTTGTTGGTTAGAGTTACCAGGAAAAAAATTATAAGCCCTCAAACATCAAAAAGGCGAAAAGTCCATGCCGAGCGTTCAACTTTGGACTGCAGTTTAAAAAAAAATAAAAGTGGTACAGCAGTTTTAATCATAGTAAAACAGCTCTAGTTCATGCCCTTTCGAATGGTATGTAATTTGTATAGTTTATTTTTTTCTAAGTAGTCTTTCTCGGACTTTCTACATGAAATTGACCATTTCTGACAAAAATACTTTAATGAAAATAAATCAAAAAAATGTTACGAAACATGGAGCGTGATGGTTACGGTTCATCATTATCAGCATCCGTTCTTCCTTTTTCACTCTTCATAGGTGGGCAATGCATACAAGACCTTGTAGTGGTGAAGAGTGGTAGAGCGTAGCCACTACTATGAACTAGTAGTAGCTCGTAAATGGGCAGGCTCGACCGGGGCAGTACCTCGTATGTCCCCCGTGTTTTGTAGGATGAGTGAGAGAGCCGGAAGCCTGATACACCTCCTGTTTCCTACTCCCTTATTAACTTTCCTTCCCCGGTCTTTCCTTTTTCATTCCGTCATAGGTGGGCAACGCATCCAAGATTTTGTAGTCGGTGATTGCTTACCATAAGGTGCTTGTTTGTCCTCCTCGTGTCAAAAAAAAAGTTGTGCATGTCTATGGGCAGCGGTGATTGCTTACCATCAGGTGATCCTCTAGTTCGTCGTGGATGCCTATGGGCAGCGGTGATTGCTTACCATCAGGTGACTTGCTAGCTAGTTTGTCCTCTTCGTGTCATAAAAAAATCGTAGATCTCAATAGGCAGCGGTGATTGCTTACCACATATCACTCTTCACCACTACAAGGTCTTGGATGCATTGCCCACCTATGAAGAGTGAAAAAGGAAGAACGGATGCTGATATTGATTATGAGAAACGTTAACGTTTCTACCTGCCTTGTGTAACCATCCCGCTCTAGGTTTCGTAACATTATTTTGATTTATTTTCTTTAAAGGATTTTTGTCAATTTCATGTAGAATGTACGAAAAAGACTACTTAGAAAAAAAAATACTCTGTAAATTGAATACCATTCCAAAGGGCATGAACTAGAGCTGTTTTCCTAGAATTAGAACTGCAGTACCACTTTTTTTTTTTTTTTTACAGCAGTCCAAAGTTGAACGCTTGGCGTGTACTTTTCGTCTTTTTGATGTTTGAGGACTCATATCATTTTTTGTGGTAACTCTAACCGACAATTATCAATTTAAAAGTAAGCTACATACAGTTAACATAAGAATAAAAAAATAAGCTGGCCGATTGATCCAATAAAAAAAAAGTTATAGTACTTCAAATTTACGAAGGAAGAAAGTTTGGTGAAAATTTTAAAAAAATCATTTAAAAAAAACTATGGGCCCTAGGTCAAATTTTTTTCGCTCAGCATGTAGCAGACCATCTCACCTTTCTGCCATTATCCCATGTTCAATCCTCTACCAAACACCCTGTATATTCCAAGTTTCCGTAATAAAGCCCAGTTTAATTTTTTAGTTTATGTGCGGTTTATTGGGTTTAGGTCTATGGTTTTCAATGTGGCCATAAATAAAAATACAATTACACAGTAGCGGGAAAAATCAATTTAATAGTGATCAATTTTAATACACACTTATATTTAAGGATAAAAATATAATAGAACTTTCATCATCACCATCGCAGCCCATTGGCTTGATGTGATTCTTCAAACATTATTTAACATTAAGCTCTTGACTTGTTTGTCGAATTTCCTGAAATAATGCCATATATTAGGAAATGTTTTCTTCATTCATATTCATCATTATCATTATAATACTTACAATGATGTTATTTGATCACCGGGCAAATGAAATGGATTGCAAATTGCATCTGCATACAAGGCGTGCAGTCGTCGTAAAGCCGTCCTTACTTCTGCATCCCGGATATTGCTGCCACTAGGAGATGTAGAATTGGTTACGAGAACGAGTTTGATGCGTGTATTCGTTACATAGCCATAACTGAAAATAAAATTGTTATTTTTGTAATATTAATCCATGCAAATACTTTATTGTAAGCAGGGGCGGCTGTACCTTAAGTGCGCTCGTGCACTGAACTACCAGATTTTAATAGGTTCAGAAAAAAAAAATGCTTTATAATCCGATTGACTATCTATTCAATATTAACGAAATTGTTACAAAACAATTTCAACTCTTGGCTAAAGTATTAAGTCTTATTTCGCTTGTAAAGACAATTCGCCGTGCGCTAGGCCGTGCGCTAGGCCACGCGCACGGCGAATACTCATACAACGTCTATGAAATACGAGCTAAAACGCCTGGCGCGTGAGACAGAGATTGTTCAATAGAAAATGTATGGCAAAATTAGACAGCTCGCGTGCGCCGCACGCACGAGCCGGAGTTTACCGAGAGCCGGCAAACGAAAAACCGAGAGCGGACGGACGCCGCGTCGCGCGTTTGTTTTTATTATTGTTTAGATTGTGATTTGTGATAGAATTATAAATTATAATAAACTAACTTATCGTTTTGTGTGTGGGACAGTTGTGTGACTAAATAGCTGTTAAAATGAGCATTAACTTTAACATTGACTTTATTAAAAGCAATAATAAAACTTTTCAACAAAAGATCGATTTAAAATCAGCTGGACCGCCCAGGCCATTTCTAAACTTGAAACAAGAGTGTAAATCGAAAATAAATCATTTACGCGAAGTTTTAAAAGTGAAATAAGAAATGGCTGTGTGGATGTGAGCGTCTCAATACATTATTTTGTTTTGGGCTTTGTAAAGACAAAATGTTGTTTTGTTGCAATTTCGAATTGTACTCAGTGAGCTGATAAAGTGCACCACCAGTGCCATGACCCACCAGCCGCCACTGATTATAAGTACCAATTTGTAGCTTAGTTATTAACATATTTTTAAAATCCTTATAGATTCTATACTAGCGAACCCATGCAACTTCGTTTGCATGTTTACCGTTTTTTTTCTCAATTATTTGAAAACAACCTCCAAGGTTCAGGTCTCTACAATAAGCAGTTTAGAGTTTAGACTGCTGATGCTGTGATCACTCAATCAATCTGTAATTCAGAACAAGAATTTTATATTTTTAGATTTAAATGCTGGGAAAAATCCTGTTCCTTTTTTCCACACAACTATATGATTATATCAACGTCAAATATCTATAACCTAACTCATGAATTTGAGTCACAATCACAGGTAACGTAAGCTTATTTTACAAAGATACGTACATTTTATGGGTGTCCGTAGAATACAATAGCCCCAGATATAAGTCACGCATATCTGTGCGAGCTGTGTTCGCGTTTGATCCAGTAGCATTTGAATTTGTTGTTGCTAATCTTTCTTCTAACGCATCCAAAGCCGTGTGCACAAGCCATTGTCGTGACAATTCATTATCTGTACTCGTGTCGTTTCCGATACCACCAATGTATAATGGAGAGTTCTAAACAAAACAATAAATAAGCTATTATATCTGTAAAATAATTATTATTTCCTAAAATTGGGTAATCATTTTATAGAATATGTAAATGTGACGTTACATAAAACGGCAACACCACTTGTCTATAGATAGAAAGAATTATTGATTACATCAAAAACACTTCAACAAATTTAGTAGGTAGGTGTTGATATTGATTTTCTGTTTTTGCTAGCATTCATAGCTACACCAATATTCTTGAATACGTAGATACAGTGGATAGAATAATATTACTAGCTAATCAAAAATAAGTGAAAATAACGAAGGAAAACTTACATCTTTTCCAATAACAGCGACACAAACAGCCATTGTTGTGGAAATAAAAATCTGGTAGTGCAGTGTTGCCAACTTAAGGAAATATGGCGCTAAATTAAAATTACGATTAAATATCTATTTTGAACAAAATGATGCAATTATTCATCTAATCTAAAAAATAATTAGGGCAAATTGTTGTGTTCAGTGCTGTGTTAATAAAAATTATCATGATTCCGAAAATGATATTGCTCCATTACTTTTCTACAATGCCAGCTTACGACGATCAAGTAATATACGAGACTGATGATAAAGGTGAATCGGTGGTCGTGAAATCAACTCGTTCTGACAAAAGAGCTTATGTACGTTTCGTGAATAAGACTTCAAGACCTGTGGAGGTTTCCTGGAGAGACTACAATGGCCACAGGAGACACTATGTGACCATAAAACCCAGGTCCTATTACAACGCTGATACCTTTGTGACACATCCCTGGGAGTTTTCGGATGCTAACACAAAAGAAAGGTATTTAATTAATAATAAATATGTTTTCCGTGCTCCTGACTGCTTGGCCAACATGAAACATCGAACAACCTGGTATATTTCGATACCTCCACGTTCCTTACTGAGCACTGCAATGCTGTCTATAGCGTCAAAATTCCTGGATGCAGATAAAGTCGATGAATTGGGACTGCCAAAGCAGTTGGCAGAGGATCTGAAGACCTTGGTTGATATGTTGAATACGATACCGGCTCGTGCACGTGTACGTGTGTGAAAATTGGATTTCATGCTGGAAGTTCGAGGGTAGTCATGTCCATGGACCTGCCCCTAACGCTACTCTCTGACCAATATTTTTGGCCTACGTTTAGTTTTTAAACCCGTTATACTTAAGTATACAAGTTTATGGAGATCTATTTGGTATATTTTACATTTTTCTATGAAAACGTAATTTAGGTGAGGCGTTGGTAGAAAATATACCAACCTCGTTTACTTTTGTACTTTGTCATGTTTTTGATAAATTCGCTCAAAAGTTCACGTAGTTCATATTTTTAATCTATAATGACAAGGTTCTATCTGCTATTCACAAGGCCAATTGTTTACTTATTTTACACCCAGTTTCTGAAACGCAATTTAATTTGAACATTAAGTACTTGATGGCATCACTGTGTGGTGTGGAACTAATCAAATCATATCAAAATAGATTTTTTCGAATACATAATAAGGCTTACAAAAACAAAGAACACGATGACATCTGTAGGAGTATTAAACTGTATATGAACTAAAGTAACTGTAATATGAACATGCAAGTAAAGCAACGTGTTTGGATGGGTTTCATTATCTCGAGCATCTCCATGCTTCGGAGGGCATGTTAAGCCGTCGGTCCCAGCTGTTGTTGATAGATGACAGTCGTGAAGCCAAGTTGGTGGCCTTCGGGCGGCTTGAAAACACCGGCCTCTGCCAAATACGTATTGGAACAGCATGGCAGGTACGCTCTAATCACCTTTGCAGGGAGAACTGAATCCCTGCAATGGGATGATCATGGGTTGATATGATGATTAAGTCTCAAGTTATCTCTTGTGTTCTTTAGTTTGAAAGTGACAACTATAAGTGTCATTAACTTGTGTTTCAGAAACTGACTGTTAGTCTCCTATAATTAAGTTATTGAAGGCAAAGATGGAGGAGAAATATTTTTATTTTTTTACTTACTTAGGACTGATTTCATATGTTACCGATAAGTTTCAAATAATCTATCTGCCAGATAGACTAACTGCAACTTATCAAGAGTCTGCGAATCGGCTCTTACTGTAACTTGACTATTATAAGTTGTATAATTTGTTTTAACATTCACAATTTGTTATACATAGTTATATTTTTATTTTCATATTTTTTTAAAATAATGAACACTGAGTTTCACAAAGGTCTATTATAATTAATTCTATGGTAAATCTCAACTTATCTCTTCTTTTTTATAAGATGTTTAATGCGTCATTAAGTTTTAGTTTGTGCAACTCGCTGTAAGAATAACATTTAATTTTAATGATGCCACTAGCTTAGTTGGTTCAATCATAAATCTAGAATTATATACATATATCAAGCATTTTATTGATTTACAAATTGACATAAATGGGAGGCGGGGGAGCTTGGAGTAGTTTGTCAAGCGAACATCCTTAAGAGGCTCACATTCACATAGCCTCTGAAAAATAAAGGAAAAAAAAATTACATAATTTATAATTTCAAAAATGAATTCAAGACATTACCTAAGTAACACTTGTTTAACGTTTTCTTTATGATTATTTAGTACATTTGGTATTTCCTTTTGCGAATTCTGCAATCAGCCGTAGACTGATCAGATGAGCTGGATGATTTCTGGAATTGCACAGATTTTGTCAAGGCAAATAAACATTATTTGAAGAAAAACAGCGACATGATGATTTTCTGTTAAATTAGATAAGTACAGACTATCTGATTCATGGACTAATGTAATCGGAAATACAGGCTAGGATAAAATTGGGACCTAGTGCCCTGGGAAAAAATGGGTGCCCTAGATCCTGCCCAAATTTTAGTCTAGATTAATAATATAAGTACTGATATATCGATAGTTTGTAATCAATAATCATTGAATAAGGCTATTCATAAATTACTTAACACGACCATATTGTACCCGTATGGTACCCCTCGCCTTTCTTGTCACAATTAGTCACAAGTCAAGTAAAATCTATGCCACACGAATTTTTTACCTCTGCTTGTCACAGATTATGTTCCCCCCTTTCGCTACACGAATGTCATAAACCTGCTTGTCATATATGTATGTACCTAATCTTTTCGCCACACGAATTTTATAAACTTTTTACCTCTACCTTCTTGCTACAGATTATGTAATGCTCTCACCACACGAATTTAATAAACTTTTTACCCATACCTCCCTGTCACAGTTTATATAATTCTTTCGCCACACGAATTTCAGACACATTTCTGATGCACGTCGATATTCTGTGCGGGGCTGGTACTTACCACTGCCCTCCTATAGTAAATATTCCTTCAATACTTCATACTTCGTCTAATCTTTCTAATTAAATTCGTTATGGTTTCCAAGACAGCTGTAGTTTCTCCCCCGGGACGTCAATAAGCTTCATTGCATAGTGTCAATCTGATGTCGCCGTTGTTGATCCTGGCTATACAGGAGACAGTGCGATGGGAATGTACCCCGACTACGTGTTCTGCCTGTAATGTGTGACGTAAAATATGGATAGCCTCTAAGTATTACTAGTGGTAAGATTGTACCAAAGTAATTTAATTAGTAGTGTTCTCATTAATCTAAACCTACTGACCACTCTTTAAACTAGAACTTGTATGGTGTGTTATGGTGTTGCGTTTTCAAAGGTGTGTGTCGTGTCAGGGCAGAAGTAATGCATAATTTCGCTTTAACGAAATCGACGTGCTTCTAATTTAGTTTTGATGCCAATGCCATGCCATCACATCACACGACCATTAGCTTGGATAACTTCCCCAATGCTTTCCCTGAAATGCAATCCACCGCTTTCCGCATCGAGTCAAATCATTTATTCAGGGACAAAAAAATCGCGCGTGAGTTTGAAACTAGATTGAAACTGTTTTTGTCACGAGAATAGACCCGTACGTTTGTGAGCCGTGAGGACACATTTGCTGAAGAGCCTGAAGGCGAAACATTACAACACATCAATGTATGTGTCTGACTATAGTATAAATTTTATGTCAATATTTGGGTTCAACAACCTTTACTAGAGTTGTCGAAGTGTCGATATCGATAGTTTGATAACTTCGATAAATAAATTCTAAGGCAGTAAATAAGTTGGTGGTGAATAATACCTATAAGTTTTTTGGTCGTATAATGGTGAAGAAATGAGCTTTTCTTGTAGTTGAAAATTATTGAAATTCTCAAATTTTAGGGATAAACATTGTTTTTTACGAGTGTAGAGTAATTTGTATGTGAATGAATAGGAAGCGTGTGTATGACATTGGAACTTGTATGATTTTTGCGGTTTTATATCTTGCTACTAAGAAAAATGCCAATTAAACGTTTAAAACATATGAGGACTCAAAAAAAAATTTACGAAAATAAAGAGTCTATCTATTCAGAAATAGAGAATTAGAGTTGTGAGTTTCGAATTTTCGCTGTCAATTGGCACGTTAAGTTAAAATTACATCTGGTTTTCTTTTTCCATTTCTTTTACCGGTGGCCATTTTGCTTCTTTCCGGAAAGCTGGTAGTTTCTATAGTACTTTATTCTATTTAAATTTAATTAATGTTGTGAACGACTAGAGAAAGTGTCTAGGGCCTAGTCTCTAAATAAATAATTGAGTTTAACTTTGGATAATTATAATAACATATTGCGATAATAACCTTCATTCAAATATTAATGACGGGAAACAGAACGCGATAAAAACTGATAAAAATATATTAAGTTCCATGTTATCGCGACGCCTGTGGGTTGTATATTCGTCACAGAGGTTATTCGTCACGGAATAAACACCTATGAAAAGCGAGAGATGAGACCTGGCGTATCACGTGATCGATCTGTTCCGTAGACGATTTCTATATATGTATATATATTTTTTGCTAGAAATCTTCTACTGCTCTACTGCGCAACTCAAATCAGCAATCAATCAGGTGTCATGGCGCGGATTATACAATAATGACGAATTTACCATGTGACTAATGCACAAAAAGCCACGCATGTAAACCTGTGATTTAATTTTGAATTATCTCAAAATTGTTATGAACAAAATGCGAGTGTGTTGGACGTATCCATAATACGGATTGGCTGTGATATTGGGAGATAGTGATGGTTAGAGAGTTGTGCATTTATGGCTGTGGTCTCTTATCAACAATGAGAGCATAAATGGACTTCTTTTACACTTGGCAATAACCTCTCGGGGCATATGTAGATGCTGGTAGCGTTATACTGAAGCCTAGCGTTGCGAATATCGTTTATAGGAAACCACAGCCTAATCGAGATGTACAAAGAGGGCAAGAACTGCTCTATAAAACTACAATACATGAATTGCCGAAGCCGAAGGTGGTTTTTCGCGCCGAAGGTAGCCGAAGTTTCAGTCGGACACTATACGGAATGCATGTGTGAGTTTGGAACCGATCTCTTGTCCTCTTGTGTGTTTCATTAGTTTTAGATGATGGTAGGCTAAAGCTCTATTTGAAAAACGTGATGACACTAATATTTTCAAATTTACAAATTATAATAGTTTCAAGCCGGCTGTACAATCGTTCAACTTGTGAATCTATCAAATGGCATTGGCTCTGATAAACTGAGCGTTTTAACAGATCAATACGACTGAATGTTAAAACTTATCTAATAATGAAAATTACATCAGAATTATTATGTGTCACGTTTATCAAATAGTCCTGTCCCCGATAGCGGGGACACATAGAAAGGTAGTTTTATGATCTTCAAGCCGTGGCGCTTCACGCTCGCCTTCTTGGTGTAGCAGATTCTAAACAGGGGAATCGCTCACTGTAAAGTCTGGCTAGGATAAAGGAAAGTTGTAGGTATCCCGAAACCCCTAAAACATTTTAGGCCTTAACAGGCAAGCTCTTTCGAATCGTTCCTATTATATGTATTATCCCTTTAATAATAATCATAGATCAGCGAGGGTCTAACTAAACTCTGTTTTGTGACTTTGGGGACTGTTAAAATGAAGTGTGAAATTGACAAAAAGTTGAATAAATAAACTGTTGCAGGCCCAGAAATCGACAGTCAGGATAGTGTAGCCGATAGTTTTAATCAAAAAAGGCCATACTATCGATAGTATCGATAGCTGTTTTGGTGCAATACTATCGATAGTATATTGTTCTTTATCAATAGTGTTATACTATCGATACTATTGTTTTTTCTCAAACAATCGATGGTCTATCGAAACGCTATCGTCTGTTGACCGCTCTCGCTCAAATATTTTGATAAATCTATGTACCTACTTATATTGAATTGTACTTATGACGTGGCATAGGCCATAATAGGCTTAGTTGGAAATCCGGCTCTGCCTCGCTGATTTAAGTTTATTAATACGATTGTTAATTACATTTTATCACCACCAGTAGGCTGTATTTTCTATACAAACATTAAATTTATAATATATACGCTATATGGCGTGGCCTTCTAGTTCGGTTTTTATTTCCCAAATCTTATAATACGTATTTATGACTTTAATCGTGTTCTAAACATGTATCAATGACTGTTCTAATTATACGCAATTTATTAATTAAGACCTATCTATAATGTAGGTATCTGAATGTACTTTAAATAAGAGTTTCTTTTTTACATTTATGTAATTTGAGGTAATTCGTATAAAGTTATGTTGGTACTTTAAAAAGTAATACGGGCCCTTTACGGGCACCTCGTGTCGTCAATAAAAAAATTATATCGATATTTTCGTAAGACCTATGTAGTGTATTGATTGCATTATCGATAAACTAATTCTACATTCACAGGCACAATGCTGTCAAAATTGCAAACTACACAATCCATTTGAGATTTGAAATTCCAGGATAATAGAAATTTGTCGTGTTGGAGCTATGTAAATGGAGTGTCTGTGTCTCGATAAATCAAACAATATTTTTGCAACACTGTATAGGATACAGCTTTGTCAAAACACAATGACAGTTGATTTTCTCTAGGGATGTACCCAACTAGTTTTTTTAATAATATTTATCGATGATTTAATTTTTCATGTTCTGTTAAATTTAATATTAATATCTTGGATAATATTAAATGTAGTGATAATATTAAGAATAATGTGCCATTTAAGTTTATTTTTAGAAACTGTTTGTTTTTTACTGTAATTCTTAATATACATGTATGTACTCGTCGTAAAACATTTCTTTTATTTTCAAAGATCCCACCACCACATCGTGTTAAACCAATGTTTAAGTGAGACGCCGCATTACTCATCTCGCTTACTCACTCGTTTTTGGTTTGATATAAGTCGTAGAGACAGGGATAAAATGCACGAGCACTATTTTAGCGCTAATTAAATACTACTTTATTCAGGCAAAGCTGAAAATTATATGCATCAAGCGATGTTCTTGTTTGAATTTTTCCGCCTAATTTAAAACGATCATTGGGAGACACATTATAGGACTCTGTACTACATTAAATGTCGACGACTCTTAATTACATGAGAAAACTTAACCCTCGGAACATGCAAAAAGAATATAGTTTGTATGGTATTACATGAAACAATGCCCACTGAAACGGTCCGTATGCACGGCATGTTCCGGCACGGTACGGTCTAAGCATCGAGCCCTTACTGAATGAAAAACCAGATAACGAGTACAAAAAATAATTTATTGTAAAAAAAAAAAATTAAAATACCATCAGTTTAAATATGGCAAGTCACTCGGCTGTAGCCTTGTTCTCTTTGTGTATGGCAGACACAATCGCCAGAGCTCCACCAGGAATGAATCTTACGAAGTTGTCCGCAGTAAGTGGACCTAGAGCATACATGCCTTTTGGTGCGTTTAGTAGTTCGTGGGAACTAATATCGACTGCTATTGGGTTTCCTCGACCATCTACTGGCTTTTTAGGGTCAATTCCAAAGCCCATACCGCTGGAATAAGGATTTGTCGGTTCACACTGACATGTTATCTCAATAGGCACGTTGCACTTGCATACACAAGTCTTAATTACACCATTCTCGAGCTTACTAATTAAATTGCAATTGCATTTCTTACGATTATTACAATCTGGTACGACGCATTTGGAATCTGTATTACCGTTGATTTCTGTGTAATTTAAATATCTAGATTTACAGTTCTGAATGCTCTGTCCGAGTACTGATTTTAGGTAAAGCCATTGGTCTTTTAAGAAACATTGCCGTCTTTCCTCTTCGATTTTCTTGTGTTTGCCCTCTGTGCATTTGATGCATTCCATATCTACACTGTTGAGGCTGAAATTTGTTTGTAGGAAAAATAAATCAGGTTTTGAACCTATAAGCACTGCTATGATCGATACGACGATCTCGGTTATTTCGTTTGTGACTAAGTTTAATAGTTTGACTCTTTTGGGGCGGGTCTCCGGGGTTGGGTTGTCGTTTGGGGGCGTTTCCTCTGGAGTCACTTCCACTATCATGTGCTCTGGGTACGAGGTGTAGTTCTCGTGGTTTCCCGATGCGCCGTCGCACATCATCTGGTATACCTGTGGATAGATTTAATTATATATTTTATTGACGCGAAAAGAACTATATATTTTTAAATTAAAAATGTATATATCATCGACGAACACGAGTTCTGTTTCTAGCTATATGCATTTTAATTATATTTTTTTTTAGTTTATTGTGTGTTTAACAATTTTTTTATGTTAAAACGTAAGCAAACGAGTAAGCGCCTCACCTACTGGAATTATGGTTGTGGTCTATAAATATTAGTAACATCAGAGGCGACACTAATGAATTGCTTGCTACAAAGAAGTAAATAGGGAGAGAAGGGAATGGAATGGACTTCGGTTTCCGTATTTCTCACCGAACGAAACGTATTGCTGCTTCAAATTTGTCGGCAAGAAACAAAACGAGGCACAGTGCGCGATTATGCCGCGTCGACGGGTGGCGCCGTGGCGCGGACGCGCACTGACGACGTCACGGTGATCAATTCGTTTTGTTAAAGAGAGATAAATAAGAAATTGTTAGTTGTGCCTTTGTTGTTATTCTGAGTGTCAATAAGCATGTTACCTGACAGTAATCCGGATACGTCTTCGGCTCGAGCTTCGCCAGCGCCGAGGCGGGCGCCCGGTGCGCGTGCTGCACGCGCCTGCCCGCGCCCCGCGACAGGCGCACTGCGTCTGCCGCACTCACGCCCGAGCCCACTACTAGCACTGCGCCCCCGGCATCTGTAATTTTACATAAATAAATTGCACTTCTCCACGTGATCGAATCAGAAATGAGGAGATCCGTAGCAGAACCAAAATAACCGACATAGCCAAACGGATCAGCAAGCTGAAGTGGCAGTGGGCAGGGCACATAGCGCGCAGAACCGACGGCCGGTGGGGCAAGAGGGCTCTGGAATGGCGACCACGTACCGGAAAGTGCAGCGTCGGCCTACAAGGTGGTCAGACGACTTGAGGAAAGTAGCAGGAAGCCGCTGGATGCAGGCCGCTGCCAGCAGGTCACACTGGAGGCGTATGGGGGAGGCCTATGTCCAGCAGTGGACTTCTTGTGCCTGAGATGATGATGACGATGATAGTAGGTAGTAATATTTTTTTAAAATAAATCTATATATATAAAAGAAAGTCGTGTTAGTTACACTATTGTTATCAAGAACGGCTGAAGCGATTTGGCTGAAAATTTGTGGAGAGGTAGCTTAGAATTAGGAGAAGGATATAGGATAGGGTAGGGTCCTCTAAGGCGGAAGAAACTCCGCCGGGTCAGCTAGCAATACCCACAGCGACACATGGTCCCAGAGTAAACTAGACTTGACCTTGTTTTATGGGCCAGACAGACAGCGTCTTACAAAGTTTATTTGACTGTCCTTCTTTCAAGTCGAAAGTAATGAATATATTGACATAATTTTTGGGGATAGTAATATTTTAATCTATTTATATAAAATTCAAAGTCCTGACTGATTTAACTATATTTCAACGCACAGCCCAAACCGCTAGGTCTATTCCAAATTTGGAATGTAGGTTCCTTACGACGTAGAGGAGTACTAAGAAAGGATTTTTTTAAATTCCCACGGGAAAGCGAGATATGCGCGAACGAAGTTGCGAGTATTTTACTAGTTAAAAATATAATACTTTATTTTTTGGCTTTATACATAGAAAACATGTGTGGAATTCGAACGTCTACGAAAACCATAATACCGATGATAAAAAGTTACCTGATGCCGCCACAGAGCCCAAAGCCCTCTGCAGGTCCTTGAGCGAGTGTAGCGCGTGCTCCGCCACGCTGGGCTCCAGCGAGTTCGGCCGGTCTCCCGCTCCGCTCGCCAAGATTAGCTTCCGACACACGTAGCGGAAACCACGACCCTCCGTCATGTCGTAACTGGGGAATAAAAGTTTCAAAATTAGTACTATGATAAATAAATTAATAATGAGAAAGTGAGTTTGTTTCTTATCCCTTCACGGCTTGACTAAGCGAAAATTTGTAAACATATTGTCAGGGGTACAGGACCCAATATAGGCTACTTTTTATCCCGTGAAAGTATTATCATTCCAATGGGTAAATAAACTTTCTACGTAACGTAAAGTAACCGCGAGCGAAGCCGCGTGGAAAAGCTAGTAATTTATAAATAAAATGAAAGAAATAATTTTACGAGCAAATACTTAGATTTAGTTTACAGAATACAAACTTTTCTGACGGGCCTGAATGTTTATCTATATAATATGTATTTGTTATAAAATATAGTATCGTTGAGTTAGTATCCCATATCACAAGTTTCGAACTTACTTTGAGGTTAGCTCAATCTGTGTGATTTGTCCCTATATATTTAGAATATACAATACCCAGAGACGCAGAAGTTGGCCGCCCTGGGGCAGCTGCTGGAGCAGGGCGGGGCGGAGAGGCAGGGCGCGCGACGCACGCTCGTCACCACCACGCCGCTGCGGAAGTATCTCTGAGGGAGAAACATCAATATGACGACCTCCGTGGCGTAATGGTTACCACGCCAGACCGCCACCCAGGAGGTCCCGGGTTCGATCCCCAGTCGGGTCATGATGAAAAACTAACTTTTTCTGATTGGCCTCGGGTCTTGGATGTTTATCTAAATATGTATTTGTTATAAAATATAATATCGTTGAGTTAGTATCCCATAACACAAGTTTCGAACTTACTTTGGGGCTAGCTCAATCTGTATGAATTGTCCCTATATATTTATTTATTTATTTATTTATCAATTTTAGAGTTGAAACGGATAGTCGTTTTGCCGGATACCGGATATCCGGCCAAATTAGGAGCCGAACATAGCCGATTGGCGAATCGACAAGAGCGACCCCGCATGAACGTTCGGGAGGACTCTGCTAAGTTCAGGGGCCACTTTCGTGGGAGCAATGAAGCTAGCTAGTGTTTCATTGCCTATTGAATTTGTTTACAAACGATCTCATTTAGAGGTTATGAAAAAACGTGCTGTTGTGATTTGAGTATGAGGTGTTATTATTACTATAGTTAATAACTGTAGTAATAATTAAATATCTAACTATTAGTTATTCAAATTCATTTTTTCAGATAAGTAACATCCATAAAACATTCATCAAAATAAAATAAAAACAAACACACTAGACCATTAAATTAATAATAATAAATAAATCCATTTAAATTAAACTAACAATTAAATAAAACAAAAAGATTAAAAAATTATTAAAAACTATTCAAAATATCACAATTATTAAAATTATTATTATTAATTATTATTATTAATTATTATTATTAATTATTAATATAAATATTATTAAAAAATTCTTTTGGGAAACTCCACTGCAACATGCCTATTGCAGCAGTGCCGGATGTAAGGACAGTCCCACCTGTCAGCTATCATTTTCAAAGTGATGTTCGAGCTGGCCCGCACTCTGTGCACTAACGACGCGCTCCTCTTACGCATAGTAGCGTGAAAACAGGCAGTGTGCGCCACCGCAAACATATTCGAGGCACTGCAGAAGCGGGGCAACCCCAAAATCACTCTGAAAGCGTTATTATACAAGATGCGGAGATCGTTGTAACTGCGCTTATTATAGTCAGCCCACAGGCTAGATGTATAGAGCGATGTACAATACGATTTGAATAGCGTAACCTTTACATTCTGTGAGCATCGCGCAAACCTGCGGGCTATCATATTCGCTCTAATGGACAACGCTCTCCGCTCCCGCTCAATGTCCGCATTGTCCTTGAGGTCATTAGTAATAATGTGCCCTAGGTACCTAAATTGATTGACAACCTCTAGGGGCACACCATTCAATGTAATTGACGGTAAGTCCCGAGGGCACTTGGTACCCGCCCTCATGACCATGTATTGACTTTTCTTCACACTGTACTTTAGACCGTGTTCACTCGCATACTCCTCACATATACGTATCAATTTCCTCAAACCACAGATCGACGCACTCAACAAAACCATATCGTCCGCATAACTCAAGTTATTTACACATACTCCATCAACGTGGCATCCAACGCGCTGGCTGCCAAGCGAGACGATCAGGTCGTTCATATACAAGTTGAATAGTGTCGGAGATGTTAATCCGCCTTGTCTGACTCCGCACTCGAGTCGATACGCATCCGACACCGCCCCCGCCCAACGTACGCCATTAGATTGATGCGCATACCAATACTGGAACACGCTGATGAGTTCCTCAGGTAAGTTAGTGCTTCTCAGCTTGTCCCATAAGCGGTCGTATTGAACCAAATCAAAAGCCCTGGACAGGTCGAGGAAGCAAGCATACACGGGCGTATTGCGTCTAGTATAGTATTTAACGGTATGCTTAAAACACAGTATAGCGCTTTCCGTGGATAACTTCGGCCGAAACCCAAACTGGTTATCACTCAGTTTTACGTACTTATTCAACTGTGAATTAAGCAAACCGTCAAACACCTTTGCTATAACAGTGGCAAGAGAGATAGGCCTATAGTTAGTTTTGTCCGTAAGATCTCCGGTTTTATTTTTCACTATAGGCACCACCACCGTTCTCATTAAATCTACTGGTAAATACGAATGGCTCACGCACAGCGAATAAAATGTAGCTAGTACCCTCGCGATATGTGGCCCGGCGTACTGCAGGTGCTCAATACTAAGTTATAGTATATCATTTTTTTTCATATCCGGTATCCGGCCTAAATTTAATATCCGGCCGGATACCGGATAGTTACCGTTTATATCCGTTTCATCTCTAATCAATATTATGGACGATTAACAAGCTTGTACAATCAATAAAGGAGATAGACAGGGCCGCAATAATGAGTAAAGATTTCTAAATATTGCGTGAAGGGATTTACTAGAAATTTTATTTAACAATACTATTCATATTGTAGACAGCTGCACTGACACCTGACTCCCCTCCCCCAACGAAGTAATGTTATGGGTATTACGTTGCTGATAAGATAAATATGTATATTCTATTTGACTAAGTATATTTGGCACAAAAGCTCGAAAGAATCATTTGATTTTAAATGAAAATCGTTTTATATGAAAACATGAATCGATTACAAAATACTTTATTGTGATCAAACACAAATAAGATATGGCAAGCTAATTCAAACGCATTTGTCGAATTTCACTGGAAATCTTATGCAAAGTATTGGAAAGGATTTAACGTTTTTTTATTATAAATAAATATTTATTATACTTAGAAACTAGATAGATGCGGCATAAAGAGCTGGCAAAGCCACGAGAGATAAACGCGACGATAATATCGTCGTGCCACCGAATTCTTTTTACATGTTAATTAGTATTTTCTTCTATCTCTTGCATTGCTAGCCCCGCCCATTCCATAGCGTGATCTATTTTTACCGTAAAAAGATTGCTGTCGTAAAAAGAAGGCCGCCTTGTTGCAAAAACATTTGTCTGTAAGTTTTCTGCATATACCTACTGTATTTTTTTCTCAGTGTTCGCAAGTAAAGCATCATTAATTCGTTCTATTTGTCTTAGAACGTATTTCCACACGGCGATTTTTATTCTGACTCGTGGCCATCATCGTAGGTTCGTGGGAATTTTAATGGTAACGCGCGATCAAACATATTTGAACTCGAATAGGTGTCCTAACTAACAATCGCACGGTGCGGTGCAAATGTTTGTAAAGCGAAAAAAATAACATTAAACATTGTTTTAATTGTTTAAAAATGTTTGTTGAACACGCGATAGTCGCATCGCTTACTGGAGCGATGATCGCCCATTCGCGTTCTATTAGAACGATGCCTTAGAGTGGGTAACATACCTTTAGTTTCATCGCACTGACATACTGCCTGTAATAGTGCGCGATGTCCCCCGCCTCCCCCCTCTGCTGGGCGTCGTGCTGGTTCATGGCCAGGGGGGGCAGCGCGAGCCAGGCGCGGGGGGAGAGCGTGCGCACGGAGGGGGGGAACGAGTGCCAGGCGCCGCCGGGGGGGCCTCGCCCGAGCACCACGTGCTCGATCTGGACGGAATGCAACCATATTATTCGGGTTACACAACCACTTTGCAACAATCTCACAACATGGCGCTAATTAAAATTAATCCCCACTTTTAAAAAAATAATATAGGGAAGGCATTTCCAAAAACTTTTGTCAATGTTCTGTTCCACCACTTTATTAGAATATATGTATACATTAAAAAATTACAGTTTATTATTATTAAACGTTTCGGAGATAGACCGCGGACAGACAAACATGGCGAAACGATGTGGGTTCCTTTTCTTAGAGAAATATTTTTATTTTGGGTTCTGTAAGATGTTTCTTGCGGCACTTCTTCTTGCGGCCATTTACGTCGAAGAATAAGAGGATTATAGAAAAATTTGTGGCGTGCAAAAGTATTTCCTGTCAATCTACTTGCAAAATGTAACACAGGAATCCTAATTCAGACGAAATTATAGAAGAATGTTGGGTATACCTGCTTATCTATGTCATATTTCCACGTGATAAGAGGGTCGCACTGGTGGCCGAGGTCCGCGCACGGCCTCAGTAAATTGTCCATCTGGAAAAAGTGTTTTAAGTTTAAAAATACATTTTGGACGCTAAAATTGGGCAATAACTAACATAGATTCCAGTTCATCAACATCATCTGGAGAATGGAGCTCCACCACGACACTTCCTTACTCAGTAAAGTAAAAAAAAGGGGACCAATTCCCGCTTGCGGTGTTTCCGAACAACTATAACCTTCAAGAAGCGAGCGTATAGGTATCTACTTTGAAGGGCGGCAACGGCAGTGACTCCCCCGGTGTCTCTGTTGGGATCTGATGGGATCACTTAACATCATATGGGTGGCGGTGATCACTTAACATTAGGTGACCCACATGCTCGTTTGCCAACCTTTTACATAAAAAAATACTTCTTACATATAATTTAAAGAGAGGGCACAGCGGATAATCCGCTCAAATAATCAGCCCATCTGGGGAAGGACCAATCGTAGCCAAATAGCATTGGTTTCCTACGGTGAGTAAGGTCTCCACTTGAGGGGTTTTGGAGGGTTGGCAACGCGTGAGTGATACCCCCGGTATTGCAAGCATCTATAGGCTACGGTGATGCTTACCATCAGGCGGGCCGTATGCTTGTTTGCCAACTTTGTGGTATAAAAACAACTTATTCAAAATCAGCGTTCCATAAAGTAATTTTGTAATCATCTTCCTTAGGGGTGTCTTGACTCATACTGAGTCGAAGCAATTTCATCAATTGGCCCGCTTGTATATATGCCTTATGACATAAAAAACGCCATTAAAATAACTACCAACTGTGTAATGATCTCATGATTACTTTAGATCTGTATATGGGGATAATACCAAAGCAAATTCTAGCTCATTATGTTCCACAGCCTTGGCTTTAATCGAGTTCAACGGAGGTCGCGTGACAATGCAAAAATGAAACCGGCTACACATGATAAATCATTGAGAGTTAAGTTTCTGAAACGCATATCAATTTGAATTCCGGATTACAATTTATTATTCCTTTATGAAATTATGATTGTGATTTAAACTATCCATACTTCCATACTAATATTATAAATGTGAAAGTGTGTTTGTTTGTCGTCCCTTCACGTCGAAAGTAATGAACGAATTGACATGGTTTTTTTTTTTGGAATAGTTTTTTTAATGTAATTGCATATGTAAAGCTTAAATCTAAAACTTATGCTACACACATGGACCCTGGAAAGGGTGTCGCAAGTTTTCGGTGGGCCACCTTTTAAGGTTTGGGGCATAGTCTACTTTTTATCCCGGCAAAAATTTTTTAGGTGAAGTGTTGAGAGGACTTCCCTCCATAGCAACTACGTAAGAAACAACAACTTAAAACATGACATCACAGTCGAGCATTAAACTGCTATTACTTTACTATTGGGACCTAATGATGTGAGCTGTTGTTTACTGAAACCATCGAATACGTAGCTCTTTTGAATAGAGCCTCCAAGTCCATTGGGTTTGTCCAAATGTGTTGGTATTTTGTACGTTTAATCGCTCACTATTTTGTTTGCGCGCGCAGTAGTTGACAACTGACTTTTGAGGACAATTATTTTTCAAGAAAATGACAAACATTTCGTCTCTATTGAACCTGCTCGCTGACTAAAACACAACAGGCACAGAATGTTATATTTTTTTACCTCAATTCTTTTTATATATCAACTATTGTTAGTCCAGCCGTAAGTTTCATGAATAAACATTTATTAGGCCTTATTTATTATTAATTTGACGACATGGCGTAATGGTTGCCACGCCAGACCGTCACCCAGGAGGTCCCGGGTTCGAATCCCGGTTGGGTCATGATCAAAAACTAACTTATCTGATTGTCCTGGGTCTTGGATGTTTATCTATATTTGTATTTGTTATAAAATATAGTATCGTTGAGTTAGTATCCTATAACAATTCTCGAACTTACTTAGGCGCTTATAAAATAAAAATAATTTATTTCAAGCAAAAATTAGCTCATATAATTTTAGTATATTAGTAACAATATTATAATTTCTTACTATATTAGTATTATTAGTACTTAGCCTAAATATGGTTTTTATTTTTAATTTTTAAACACAATCCCCACCGATATTGTCTAAGTATGCCTAAATATGGTTTTTATTTTTAATTTTTAAACACAATCCCCACCGATATTGTCTAAGTATGTAGTCATACCTAGTTACTACGCAATTGCTTAGCTCAATCTGTGTGATTTGTCCCTATATATCTATTATTTTAATTCGAGTAGTAACAATTGATATAGCAGAACTATTACGAGTAGCGAACTGTATACGGGTGCATAGACTAGTGTTATAACCTTGTGGGCGAGTTCAGATGCCGGTCTGTAGCAAATAACCGGTCTTTGAACATAAATCATGGAACTGAAGCACGTGTGCGTCGACCAACAGTACAAAAAAAACAAAAAAAAATTGTATGCAAAAAATTATACCTTGCATCAAGGTGGTTCTACCAATTTAGAATGATTATCATTGGATTAATTCGATGCTTTTTTACACAACGCCATTTGCATAGTTTTAGTTTACAACTAAAACTAAGCAAAACTTATACATTATACACTGTGAAAATTTGTTTATTTGTTTGTATTTCTTTCACGTAATGTACGGTTTGACATTATGAATGAGTATTATTGTTCGTAGGTTTGTCATTATTTTTTAGGGGATAGTTTAAGGTCTGGAGAGTGACATAGACTACTTTTAATCCCGGAAAATCATGTTATTCCCATGGGAAAAATATGTGGTGGAGTGGGCAGACAACCGACGCGATGACTATGGAAAGTTCGAGACTGAGAAGACAGGCAAGAGTCCTACACTCAGCATTGGGTGACGACAGGAAGATGATACTTACAAGCAACGGTATGGGGTTCTGGCTTCTGCCCTCCAGCCCCTCGGCCAGCTCGAGGAGTTCTATGTCGTATAGACTCTGCCCTGCAGGCAGGTTTGATAATCTGAAATTCAAAAATTTTGTTAACTATATGGACATGGTTAGAAGTCGTAGAGGGCATTTATAATATTATTTATGGTACTGACATTATAAAGAGAAAAAATTTGTATTATTTGTATCGAAAAAAATTAAAAAACTACTAAACCGATTTGAAAAATTCTTTGTATAGGTTTTTTAAATAGGTATCCTTACAAATACCCCTGGAACGAGTTAGTTGATATAAGATAAGTAAATGAAGTGTCCCACCACTAGACATTATAAAAAAATAATGACAAAAAAGGCCGCAACTGGGTTTCTTTAGCCATTTCTTTTCCCAGTGGCCATTTTTCTTTGTTTCCAAAATGGTGGTAGTTTATTTAATAATATTATGAATTAATAGGTAAAAGAGATCCTGTAAAAGCCTACTCTCTGAATAAAGATTATAATCTAGTAAATAAAAATTGGTGATCTATATGCCATACCTACCTCGCCCGCAGCATGTCGTCTATAGGGACATCCGACGGCACATCGTTAAGGTGTGGCACATATCCGGACAGCATAAATGATGTGACAATACCACTGGGGCCGTTGCCTGTATAAAGAAATATTTTATTAATACTAAATGATGTATATAAATCCATGCGACTCCGCTGGTTTGGTCATCTTGAAATAATATACAACCCGTCCGCCTCAAGTTTGCCGTTACCTCCCGCCGCGCCACACCCCACCGCACCTCAAGGCCACGCTCAAGGCTGATCCGCAGTTGCTCAGTACCGGGAACTCCTTGAGGTGCGGTGGGGTGTGGAGCGGCGGGAGGTAATAGGAGGGTCGGGTCGGAGCGTGAAGTCGGCTTATGTGAGGAATCTGTGGCTGATCTGCACAAGATGGAAGTAGACTGGCGGGACATCTAGTTCTCTAGTTTCAGAGGACAAGATTCACTTCAGGTCACTGAGCCAATGGAGTGAGTATGATTCTCAGCTCAAAACATTATTTTTTAATTAACCAGTCATTCTCAATGTGGAGAGATAAGAACCTTCAAGATACATAGATAGAGGATATATAATACTAGTTAAAATAAATTATTAAAACAAAATAAGCACAAACATGTGTGTTTTATTCTGAATTCTTTTGGATCAATTTCACACTAAAAACATAACAGAACTTACATCAAGCTGTGACATAACATAAAAATGTTATTGTAAACGTTAAAATGTGAGTGAAAAATTCGGTCTGAAGTATAGGATCCCTTCCTCTATGCATATTGGGGGTCGTTATCTCTCCACATTGAGAATGACTGTTGTTAATGTTGTAATCTGACCAATATATCTTTATCAAACGGTCAAGTGGTCGTCTGGAAACTAATTGCGACTCCGGGTCACAGTGTGGCGGATGAGAGACGATATGCGTTGTGCAATATTATTAGATTCGGGAAGTTTCCATTTCGTTATGCTAGATTTACACTTTTGCGAAGTTGAACGAAGAGAGTGTGGAAGGGCTCTTCGTCCTACTTCATCTTTAAATTCTTCATTTCAGTCAACCTTGCGAGAGACTTACAAAGAGAACTTTACAAAGAGACGACCCAGGACCGAGCTTCCTCGAGACGCATGATACGGAGGGCCGACCCCAAATAAATTGGGAAAAGGACCAGGCAAAGAAGAAGTCAACTTTGCGAGAGTGTAGAGTTACCATATCTATTTATCTTTTCAGGAATGACAATGACAAAAGTCTTAGAAAAATCTCGACAGTGAGTTCATCCCACAACATAAAGATTCGTGGAAATCTCTCTGGAGTTAGAAAACCTAGCCACTACTATAAACTGGTAGTAGCTCGTAAATGGGGCAGTACCACCCTCTCACAGAATATCGACGTGAAATAGTGGTGATATGTCGCTGTGTTTCGTACGATAAGTGAGAGAGCCGAAAGCCCCTTCTGCATTTTATTTCTTTTTACACATTCCATTTTTTCAGCTACCTTTTTTTATACCTTCATAGGTGGGCAAAGCACTCAAGATCTTGTAGTCAGCGATGATTGCTTACCATCGGATGACTCTGTCATAAAAAAAAACCTCTTACAGCTCCGCATAGGAGCAGCCCGTCTAGGGGAGGACATCCACCTTACAGAAGATCGTAGCCAAATAGCATTGGTCTCGGCCATGTTGTGTTCCTACGGCGAGTAAGGTCTCCAGAGCTCCACTTGGTGGCGTTGGGAGGGTTGGCAACGCGTGAGTGATACCCTCGGTATTGCATCAGGCGGGCCGTATGCTTGTTTGCCAACTTTCTGGTATAAAAACCCTCTCCTCCAGGTGACTCCGGAATGAACTAGAAAATTCTATACAGATGAATCACTTACCTATAACAACGACTTCTTTGTAAATAACATCATTTGACAGTTTATGTTGACAAGGTTTCATATCTCTCATTTTGTCCCGTTTTCTCACAATATATCCCACGGGAATCTTGTCTATGGTATAGAGCTTTTTTAAATAATTGACTCTCTATTGTCAGTATTACTTATTCTAAAAATAAATTAGATCACATAGCAGTTTACAGTCTTGCGGACTTGTCTTTTTTAAATCGTCAGGAATTAAATTCGATATCTACGGCAGTTGCTTTGATGATTTTTAATCTGTAACAAAAAAAAAAACATGGTTAAAGGTCATTTATAATTAGTTTTATACTGCTAAATACGATTTTGGACACAGCAAACAGTCGCTGGTTGCTGTTTCGGATATACATTGAAATACAGGTAACCCAGAATATTAGGTACCCCGAAAAAGCCGCAGCTTCGCCCGCATCTTCATAGTTACTTATATGATTGTTATCCGTAACGATTTTTTGAATACAGTCTATGGCATATATGTTAACTTTACTCCACTAATTCTATGATGCGTCCAATTAAAACAACTAGTATGAACACTCACTAATATATTGTTCAATAAAATACACAAGTTCCCGACAACCACATCGATCAAAATACGAAATACGACAGACCGCTCCCCAGCGCGAACCTCTCGCGCCCGAGCCCAAATTTATCAAAACAAAGTCTTCAGTCGCATTTCATTAATACACATAACTATTTCTACGAGTCCGACAAAGCCCTCTTATTGTACTCCGCACTTAATGTTGTTAATATAAACATAAGCCTGGAATGTGCCCTTGCGCGCGCGCCCCGCGCCGCGCCGCCTCCTTACGTATCATGCGTTGCTTCAAGTTGCCAACATATATATGTATATGCATCCGGCATGTATCGTTCTGTGACGTATAATTAAAAAAAAAAAACGCATCAGAAAACGCTGTAAAAATGTAAAAAAATAGATTTATAAAAGGTGCCCTTTTATATCAACCAGAACCAGACATTTAAATATTATTTGATAATTTTAAATAGTTAACACGACTCTAGTCAATGGATATAATTAATGATTTGATAAGAATATTAAGTACCTATACTTTTTTATGATAATCAGTTTAAATTGTAATAATTTATTAATCTGCGTGTTGCTATGCGAAAAATATTTATTTATTCAAACATATGTTATACAGGTCACAGACCCAACGAGACATAAATCAAGATAACAAAATAAAAAAAATAAAAAAGTAATGAATAATCTATATATATAAAAGAAAGTCGTGTTTGTTACAACACTTCTAACTCGAGAACGGCTGGACCGATTGCCATGGTTTTTGATTTGTTGGATTTGTTTCCGTCCCGAATAGCAGAATACATCTTAAAAACAATGAAAACTAGGGTAGGGGTAGGGTGGGGTAGGGTAGGGGTAGGGTAGGGTAGCGGTAGGGTAGGGGTAGGGTAGCGGTAGGGTAGGGGTAGGGTAGTGCCTCTAAGGCGGAACAAAGTTTGCCGGGTCAGCTAGTACTTAATTAAAAAATAAAATCATTTATTCAGGGCACACTCTGTTGTAGAAGTGTACGAAAAATATAGATTTGTATAAAGAAATCTACTCTATAAACTACTACCATTTCGGGAACAAAAGCAAAATGGCCACTGGTAAAAGAAATGGCGATAAGAAACTAACCCTGTTTTTCGTCAATAAAAAGTATATACAAACTAGTATTGGAAAAAAAAATTAGTATAAATTTCTTTGGGAACATCCAGCCAGTCATCATGATAAATGTCACTGTTAATCAAACGATAACTTATCAGGTGCATTGATATTAGGAATCTATTGCACCTCTTAAATTTTATAGATACTCTTATTAACGGCCACCATTTCGGAAACAGCAAAATGACCACTGGGAAAAGAAATTGCGAAATGAACACAGTTTACGGCTCAACGTGGGTGCAGTTTTCATGTATCAACTAGACCTCTAGAGTATATGCACCACGCCGAATCCGTATCCGAAACGAACTAATTTGTTTATGATTTCGGATATCCGATACTTACGGAATATGACAAAAAAAAAAGACCGCACGCAACTGGTTTTCTTTCGCCATTTCTTTTACCAGTGGTCATTTTCCTTTGTTTCCAAAATGGTAACAATTTATAGAGTACCTAATATTATGTATATTATCTCTTTTTTGTACTAATCAGATCTGCCCCCTTACTCTTAAAGATAATTCCGCTCGACCGCCATTGGATTGTTACTTTTAGGTACTCTTTACAGCTAAACTAGCGCTAACTAAATGAAATCGTATTGTATGCTAATCAAATAGTTAGTAAAGTATAAAATTTCAAGGGTACGAATTAGGATTTGCTGTTAATTTTGCATTTGAAATTATACAGAATTGAAATTAAAATCGCGATTGCTATGCAGTGTAACCTAGTAGATATGGACTTATCAGTTTCGGGCGTACTAACACTCTCTTCTGAGACACTGGACAGTAAATATAATATTATTATGTCAATATAGTTTCAACAGTTCCTTTAAATTACAATCTTTGAAGGAATTACTGAGACCAAAAGGCTTGAGGATCTAAAGGAACTTCTGGGAGCAAATACTTACGCCCTAATAACTAAACTGACTCACCAAGTCTATAATATACGACCGGTTGTCATCATCTTTCTTTTGGGTTTATGCCAAATGCAGTCGCGACAGTCAGACATCGATAGTACAGAAAAATAGTATGTTCCCGTTTCTTGGAACTTGGAGAATAAAAATTACTGCTTTTAGACACATCATTGGAGCGCATTTACTTTAACAGTATCAGTTTCGTAAAGAGAGGGGCGGGCAACCGCGAAACCCGCACAACGTCGTTTGCATGTATCCCGCTTTCCCGTGGGAATTTCAGAAAATCCTTGTATGTTTTATAAATATAAACCTTCTTCTTGAATCACTCTATCTACCGCATCAAAATCCATTGCTTAGTTTTAAAGATCTAAGCATACATAGGACAAAGACAGACAGCAGGGAGCGACTTCATTTTTATACTATGTAAAAACGCGGAGTTTGATAAATGTGGTCGATGTCTTCAAGAGACACCAGATACCACTCACACCCAACTGGATTAGGTTATGGGATAAGCTTATCAGGAAATAGCTAAATATAGGTAATTTGATATGGATAATGATTTACTTCCGTCATGAATAGAGTAAACAAGTTGCTAAGTGAATAGTGCCAAGATAAATAGGTTCAATAACACTTTTTATGTCACACACTTATGAGATTGCTCGTTTGCCTGTAGTGGCGAACAACCGGGAGGTGGCAAAGATACTTTGCATTACGGGACAAGCCCACGACACACACATTCCCGCCAAAGAGTCTCACGTAAAGCCAGGATCAACAACGGCGACCTCAGATTGACTATTTTTATTGGTTTCTATTGACAATGAGCAAAGAAGCTTATTAAGTTTGACCTTGCACTAACGGTCGTCCGTTTTTAATTTCTCTCTCGTAATACAGTCATGGCGGTATCACCATAAAACAGATAACACAATTAATTAGATACGCAAAAAAACACATCACTTTTGATTAAATAGATACGGAGGTCAAAGTCATGACAAAATTTTCCAATCAACATCAGGGTCATAATGATTATTGTTAATCATATTGCGTTTTTTACTATAATAAGATTTTTTAGATAACAATTAGGAAGTTTTTTATTATCGGCTTATTAACGAAATACTTAAAATCGTTAGGGATTAATCCTATTAAAAAATTAGGCTTTAGACATTTTAGAGTTTGATAAAAAATTTGTCTATCATATCACGTTGCTATGAGCTTGTTTTTTTATACCAGAAAGTTGGTAAACAAGCATACGGCCCGCCTGATGGTAAGCATCATCGTAGCTTATAGACGCTTGCAGTACCTGGGGTATCACTCACGCGTTGCCAACTCTCTCAACCCCTCCAAGTGGAGCTCTGGAGACCTTACTCACCGTAGGAACACAACATGGTCGAGACCAATGCTATTTGGCTACGATCTTCTGTAAGGTGGAGGTTCTTCCCCAGACGGGCTGCTCCGATTTGAGCGGATTATCAGCTGTGCTCTACCTCACGTAATGAAAATCTTTATTCAGAAAGTAGGCCTTAACAGACACGTTCTCTTGTGATGTTGTATCCTATCCTAACTAATATTATAAATGAGAAAGTGAGTTTATTTGTTTGTTATTCCTGCACGGCTCGACTAATCAGCCGTTCATTACGAAAATTTGTATACATATTGTCAGGGGGTAGTACATTTTATCCCATGAAAGTGTATAATTCCAATGGGAAAATATTTTTTCTACTATAGAGGGCGCTGTATCGGCCAACAGATGGCGCCATAAGTCGCGTTATGGGTTATTTTGTTGTCAAACGAGATTTATGTCATAAAATTAACTGCGAGCGAAGACGCGGGGAAAAGCTGGTATTACATTATTCATATTATTATTAAAGTAGTGTGATCCGCGCAACTTCGTTTGCGCGTATTTATGCACAGTAGCGCCATCTGTATCAGACTTTTGATGAAATCCTACGGGAATCGCATAGTTTTCGAGATAAAAAGTACCCGATGTGTTAATCCAAGGTACTACCTACATACCAAATATCATAAATATTGGACCAGCCATTTGGGCGTGAAGAAGTCACAAACACACGATAACTTTCGCTTTTATAATATTAGTAAGATAAGCTACTCTATAAACTGCCACCATTTCGGAAACAAAAAAAATGGCCACTGGGGAAAAGAAATGGCGAAAGAAACCCAGTTACGGCCTTTTTGTCATTCATTTATAGTTTTAGTTTTAAAGTAGTATAAGTAGTAAGATTATATGTTAAGATATAATGCTGGTATTGATTTTATCGGCTAGAGAGCCGTAATTTTATAATTACAACAATCTGTCTCGTTTTTTCAATCAAACTTCTACAGAAGTCGTTTACAGTCAAGAAAAATGGTTGAGGTCACAGTTTATTAAAGTTTCAGATTAACGGTACCCACAACTCACTGAATTAATGAGATGTAAACAGATTCGGCTTACTGCCTGCGGTTTCTACTGTGCAGTGACCATATTTTAGAATATTTTACGGATTGTCCCTGAAGGTGCTCCGACAAGTTTATATCTGTTTCAAACAGTTTTGTTATGTTTTGAGCAAAAATGTTACATAAAGTTTTGTTGAAGAATGTGCCACACAACGTTAATAGAACAATAGATACGACAGTTTATTGCAAGGGCCGCGGGTTCTAATTCTGCGCAAGGCAAACATTTGTGTGCATGAACATGTCTGTTTGCCTTGGTCTGGGCGTTTTCTATGTATAATAAGTATTTATTTACAAAAATAAAAGTATTTAAGTATATTTAACAGCAATCTAGTACCCATAGTACAAGCTAGTTGCTTAGTTTGGAACTAGATGGCGTTGTATGATTCGTCCAAGAATATTTATTTATTTATATCAATGTCAACATAATTTGTACCTTATTATATTTGAGCTAAAGTTTTAAAATATTTTATTTTTTACTCCCAATCTGAATGTTACTTTTTTTTATACCACCCATAGACGTTTGGAATACCGGTGTGTCACTCGCGCGTTGCCGACCCTGTAGAAAGTGGAGCTCTGGAGACCTTACTCACCGTAGGAACACAGCATGGTCAAGATCATGCTATTTGGCTACGATTTTCTGTAAGGCGGAGGTCCTTCCCCAGACGGGCTGCACCGACTTGACCGGATTATCCGCTGTGCCCTATATTTCTTATACATGTTGTTTGTTAAATAAAATAAAGTTTTGCAACACCGTTATGTGAGCACCCATACGTTTGAACTCTTGTCAAATGTAAAATGTCACCTCACCCACACATGTTTAATGAAATGCGATTAATACAATTTTCTTTTTCACGTAAATGCGATAGGTACGGACGGAGTGAACGCTTCATTAGTTCCACTTCACTTACAATCTTGTAAGCTACGGATAATTAACACCTCGACTGCTGAAACACGATCGATGTGAAATACATAATAAAGGAAAGAACTGGCGACATGCGAATTACGGTTTACTTATTTGTCATATAAGAAATAATGTCAAATCACACAAAATGTCAATAAACTGGGAACGGTGAATTTAGATTAATTAAAGTTACTGACTTATGATTCGTTCCAATATTCTCGTCGCAAGTTTTCTAGTGAAAATCAACTTTTGTATTTGAATTAGCTTGTCATATCTACCTTCTTGTGGTATTTTGTGTTTAATAGCAATATAATAAGTGATTTTATATATAATCGAATTATATTTATTTCAAATCTTATTAATTCTTAAATCAGATAATTGTTTGGAGTTTTCGTACCAAGTACATGCAGGGACATTTCTTTGGAGCACTCAAGACAAGTTAAAAGTAACCATGTATATTATTACTGTGAAGTATGGACACCCTGTCACATGACTCAACAGCCAGTACTGTTGGGTTTTCTATGGGACATTTTGTATACAATAAATTGTAACATTTTCCTAACAACTGGCCTGGCATAAATTACTTATGTATGAGTCAAAGTAAATTAATTGACAATTTAATTATTATGTACCACTAGCAGTGTCACGCTGCTTCGCCCGCGTGTCAAAAGGCAAAAAAAAAAGAAAAGAAAAAATATGTTATGGTCAAAAAAAGGCCGCAACCGGTTCTTTCGCCATTTCTTTTACCTGTGGTCATTTTGTTTTGTTTCCGAAATGGTGGTAGTTTATAGAGTGGCTTATTTATTTAATACCGAATAATAATACGTAACATGTCTACGTGCCCGCGAGGGCCCACAGAATAAGTATTTTTGACTTTAACTTCAGTTGTGTATGAAATGAAGTATAAAAAACTCCTTGGGGATCGAGATATTTTTCCGCGATAAAAAATCGGATCACAAAACCATTCCTAACTCGTAAAGTTTAAAAGACTGCATAAACGCTTAGAATTTTATTTTTAGTAAACAAAAAGAAATATTGTAATACATATTAAATATTGTAATATACACAACATTCTGTAAACTGTACCTATTATAATATTTTTATTTGATTTTTTTACAACAAAGATCCGTTTATAATATCCGTAACTAATAATTTAGGAGGTATTCTTATTCAAGATAATTGTCATTCAAATGACATGTTAATAATATACGTATTATTATAAAAAACATTATTACAATATTATAATAACAAAATAAGTAAGGTCTCCAGAGCTCTCCACTTGGGGGGGTTGAGAGGGTTGGCAACGCGCGAGTGATACCCCGGTATTGCAAGCGTCTATAGGCTACGGTGATGCTTACTATCAGGCGGGCCGTATGCTTGTTTGCGACCTTAGTGGAATAAAAAATATTCAAAAGATCAATAAACTTACCAGAAAATAAAAAATCACTGTACTTCACTGTCAAAAATCACAGAAAAAATATAACTATACGCATAAAACAAAAGAAATATATATTTATGTATCGTAAGTTTTTTTTCCGACTCCGCGACACGTCTTTGCAACAAGACCGGCGTTTGCAGACTGGCTGATAAACATCCGATTCCGATGCGTGGACATGAGCCATACGACTGTTGAAAATTACATAGATCATGTAACATTATGGACGTGCAATTAATTTTTCATTTATTACTGTATATACTCTCGGACAAGAGAAAGAACGTATTGTAAAAACGTATTCTCTCAATACAATGGCTTTTAAAAAAAAAGGTAACTGTTGAACTTGAGTATCTTGCGGCACTTCTTCTCAACAGGCCATTCACGTCTCAAGTGCTAGTAGGATAAAAATACTGATGTGCAAAAGTATTTCTTGTAAATACTTTGCAAAATAAATGTTTTTTTATTTTAATATTATTATTATTAAGTTTTGATTTTTTTTATTATTACGAACACGGTCTTTCAAAGACTGTGATACATTCAGAGACTGTGTAAAAAAAATTGTACTTATTTACTTTGTATGTTTAATTTACATTAGACCTTTTACCGCCTGAAACACAGGATCTTTCTGGCACATAATGTAATTTCAATAAATTTTCAGTTTTTACACTGTTAACCTGTTGTCACCCTCTAGCCGTAAGTTTTTCTTTTTTATTCATTTTTATCGTCTGTGTGTCTGAAGGAAAAAGCGAAAGCGTGAGTGTGGACCGGTTCTACGTCAGTCTTTATTTTTCTGTATTCGAACTTGGTGTACCTTTGATAATAATATAACATGAAACTTCGTCTAAATAAAATTTCGGTCAAATTCGCAAGAATGTAGAGCTGGGCTTATAGAGGACCAGGTGGCAATGTGTAGAATTTATTATCACGTCTGCGTGCTAGTTGGTCTATGTAGATTCAAGATAACACTTTATTTATGCGCTATCATTATTTATATTTCTTTTTTTCAGCTTTACTTGTGTCGACATATTTACGTCATGCTGTGTCATACAGTGGCTTTTTCAGTAATTGAGTCGAATTATCCAATCGATAAGTTCAAATGCTCAATTGGTTTATATGCTATATACTTGTGTCCCGATTCGTCTTCGACAGAGTTGAACTGCCCGTAGTTTCAGGAGTTTATCGTTTCTGAAATATTGCCGAGAGCGAGCCGTCTATCTGGAACTCCAAAGACGATGAAAATAAAGTTGAAGCTGCTTCGAGTCTTGCAAATTTTGGTGGTCGTCGAGCTTTCCATGTTTTTGTTTTGCTCCATCATGCTTGGATTGGGTGGCACATTCACGATCATGTAAATGACTTCCAAATGGCAAACGAGAGTGGATGTTTGGGGCTTGAAGACGTTTGCCGAGGTTTGGCAAGAGACTTTCAAGCGAGAGTGTAGCCACTAACAAACAACGTAGCATTATATTGGTAAAAGAATTTTCAAAATCGGTTCAGTAGATCCAGAGATAACCCTACAACCTCACAAAACCTCTTTATATTAGTTATAGATTAGACATGTGTGTCAAACCATACCACGTGTAGTGTCGTGTCGTGTATCATGTTGAGACATGTGTGTCGAACAATGCACATGTTTTGTGGCGTTAAGATATAGGTACACACTAGGCGTTTATCTTCGATGGCTCTTTGTATGTAGTTTACAGAACAAAAGATTTTAAAACAATTAAAATACAAGGTGTCACGAAACTCTGATGTCAAAGCAATTCACAATTATTAAGGTGGGTCCAGATATGATCTTTTGCCCGTACCGTACCTCCGTTTCGTATCAGCGTCGCGATCCAGAACGCTAGTTTGGACGCACGTTCGGAACGGCATCGGGATACGGAGACAGGTACGCTCCGATCCATCGCGAGTCGGTTTTCTCGCCCCGTTCAAAGGCGTTACGGAGATACGGGCTATTTTTACTTTGCGTCCAAAGTTTTTGGATCGCGACGCTTGATACGATACGTAGTACGGACAAAAGATCATATCTGGACCCACCTTAATAATTGTGAATTGCTTTGAGTGCAGTACAATTCCACAAACTTATCTGTGCCGGTGGCCAAAACTGGAACTAATGAATACCTTTACAATTTATCTTCAATAACTTCGATCCTAGCGCCATCGACACAAATAAGTTTGTTTGTGGCACTGTAATTGTACGAATTTCCTCAAACATATGTTACAATTAATATTTACTAGTATGAATGAATAAGAAATATTATTTCAAGGTAATAATAACATTTGCGTCACGACTGAGGTACATACGATTAGGTAGTTACTATTAATTGTAAATGAGAACTTCTTCTTTTCAGGTCAGTCAAACGCTCAAAACAATTTTGAGTAATGGTAGGAGAATTTGTCAGTTATACACTGGGATATCGATAGCTGTCCAGGGTGCGCTGTGCTTCCGTGCATGAGAACTGAGGACAAACGTGCTAGCGAGTCACCTGATGGTGCAATTACCGCTGGTCATAGCCATCTACGACTGCAAGGATGTGTTGTCCACCTATGACGGAATGAAAGAAAGGAAGGAATCTGGAAGCAGGATAGGCAAGCGACTGGGGCATCCGGCTCGAAGGACCAAATGATAACTAGGGTCATTTGATAAAAAATTGCACTGTCGGGAAACCCCATTCTTACGAAAACCCTTGCGAAGCCCGAGCAGGAGCATTAGCCATAAAAAAAGTCACTGCACATGCTGAGCGGAGACCATTTTGGTAATAAAATACTGTTATTACTGTTAAGACTTTTTTTTGTTGTTATTTTTTTTTTTTTGTATACTAAATAAACAATTTTTCTTTTTTCTAATCTTACAATACATAGTCCACTCTGTATGTCACATGTCTGTCATTCTGTCCGTAGATGCGTAAGAAGCTTGTGGTACCTTCGCTATGGGACTGGCATAGAACAATATTTAGTATGGTATTAACAATGATTGTGTCACAATCACAATGTATGACTTGAATGTAAAACAATTAGTCATAAAAACATCTTTGACTAGCTTACGATCGCGTATTTCTCGCACAATATGCTTACAATAAAAAAAAATCCTGACAGATCACCGCCCGATCAAAAACTCTTGTAACTTTTTTGTTTAATCAGAACAATGGATTACGGCACAAGTCCACCACCCATTCCCACCGTGTCTTCTGTAGACCCAGGATCAACAACGGCGACCTCAGATTGACAATAAGCAATAAAGCTTATTGACGTCCCGGGGGAGAAACTACAGCTGTCTTCGAACTCACAGCGAATTTAATCAGAAAGAAATTAGATGGAGTAGCAAAGATTGAAAGGAGTCCTGGTTGATCACATCACCGCCCAGATCAAAAACTCTTGGAGCTATTTTGTTTAGTCAGAAAAATAGATTACTACCCTGTACGTCTCGCTTGGGGAAAAGACGGGATCCTGAGGGGCTCTCCTCTCTAAAGTTGATGAGGGGGATACCGACTATAAACATGACTGTCTATCATCTTCGCCTTAAGAGTGACGGGTTAACTGCCGAAGTTCCGGCATGAACAAACATCCAAACCATCACATATATAGTTAGTAGTTAATAAAAAGTTAGTAGTTAATAAAAAACTAGGATTAGCCTGACATAACATAAATTTGATGTGGGTATTAAACAATCAGTCAAAAGAATTTTATCTTTGATGTGACGACACATTATGAATTCCTAGAATGTATTGTGTCACAAAGAAAACCTGTTTATCACAAGACTAGAGAAACCCGCGCAACTTTTAAGAGAGGTAGGGCACAGCGGATAATCCGCTCAAATCGGGAGCAGCCCGTCTGGGGAAGGACCTCCACCTTACAGATGATCGTAGCCAAATAGCATTGGTCTTGTGGTCTTGGCCATGTTGTGTTCCTACGTTGAGTAAGGTCTCCAGAGGTCCATTTGGGGGGGGGGGGGGGGGGGGGGGTAAGGAGGGTTGGAAACGCGTGAGTGATACCCCCGGTATTGCAAGCGTCTATAGGCTACGGTGATGCTTACCATCAGGCGGGCCGTATGCTTGTTTGCCAATATTGTGGTATAAAAAGAAAACTTCGGTTGCGTGTATCCTGCTTTCCCGTGGAAATTTTGGAAAGTCTTTATAGGTATTACACATATCAACCTTGCTCTTGAATCACTCTATCTACTGCTGAAAATTGTACTAAAATCCGTTGAGTAGTTTAAAAAATGTCTAAGAACTACGGACAGCGACTTCCTTTTATACTACGTAAAGAATATGAACAGTATGGATTACACATATAAATTAAATTTTCAACGAAACCACGGGGAAATACTAGTATTATAATAATTGAAAATCATTGTATATGACATAGTACAAACAAAACCGACGGGTGTCATATAAACAATGATAAGATAAGTGAAATGATTCGTTATCATTTTACACATCACCTTATCAATACAAGTGGGACTTGGGGGAGAGCCAATAGTCCCACCCAGGGAGTACGAATCCTACTGAATAGGTACGTCACGGACCGAGTTCTAATTCTTAACTAATTCTATACAAATCATACAGCGCCGGGTCCCAAAGTGAACTAGGCTTAACCTGTTAAAACACCGCTGGCGGCAGTTGGTTCCAGATCTTTACTGTGCTTGGAAGGAAGTGGCGCAATCGAACAGTGGTGTCCATTCATCCAGATGATGTTGATGGAATTGGAGTCTGTGGCGGATGGTACGATAGTAGAACCGAGCAGCTGGAATAACACTGAACAACTCCTCGGAACACTCCCCGTTGTAAATCTGTATCTGTATCTACGATTAAATTCTTATTCAGCTTCTAATGGATTTGCAAATTGCAAATGTGATAATTTAATGACAACGTCACATATTTTTTGTTGTTAAAAAAACGTTTAATTTCAGTTACTTCCTAGCGGAAAAATTCAATGATCATGATCAACTTTTGTCAATGTCATGTTTATGCGAACGTTATGATAATTTCCGTGATAAGAAATACAGGTTCAATTAATTTTGAATATTTGAATATGTATGATATATTTAACAGTGAAAGTTATTTTTTTCTTTATTGTAATATTTTTAGTTAATTAAGTCATTGTAAATTTTATGTAAGTACCTACCTTATACGGACGGTGGGAATTTAAAAGAAAAATAACATTAAATCAAAGAATTGTTTTAGTATTTAGTACTTATAATAAGAGAGGGTTATTTTAAGATTACACATTCTTTCGGTAATAAAAAAACATTTTAAACTTCCACTTGATTCACTATCTATTGCTTAAAATTACATTAAAATTAGTTTTATATGTTGTTTAAAAGATCTAATTGAACAGATAGCCGAAACGACTTCATTATGTAAAGACAAGCTCTTTTTAGGGTTCCGTAGTAAACTACAAGGAACCCTCGCCATGTCCGTCTGTCGGTCTCTGTCTGCGGTCTAGCGCATGCTAGACAGCTGTAATTTGGTATGTATACACATATTAATAATGCTAACAAAGTGCTGGAACAAAATTTTGAAAAATATTTTTGTTTGGGGCCTCCCCTACATGTAATGTAGAAACAATTTTTTTTTCGCGCCCACCCCTGTTGTGGATTATCGTTGGATAGGTCTCTTCAAAACATCGAGGGTGTGCGAAGATCATTTTTTGATACAATGATCCGTTTCGGAATTATTTACATTTGTGTCAATTTTCGTTTTGCAAGATGGTTCCCCCCTCTATCTCTGAAAGTAGGTATGTTGTTTAGAAATTTAAAAAAATTATGGTAGTAGTCCATATGCTGAACCTGCAATGAAAACTATAATGGTTAAGTAGGCTCTACTAGTTACCGAGTAATAGCCGACGAACTGATAAAATAAAATTTCTTTTATGAAAACTTACAAATGTCATAGAATATGATATTGGACTCATTTGCAAGCAAGCAAAGCACTGTGCATGGCCCGACATGCACTTAACCGGTTTTTTCTTCTTTAGTTTGACAGTGACAGTTCTTTTAATATGATATTAACATTGAATTTTTTGTGCAATTCGTCGTAATAGTCATTTTATTTTCTATGGCGCTTCTGTTGCTGACCCTCCTGATTAAATACAATATCTGCTGACCTAGTGGGCGTCCGCCTTAACAGATTAATGGTAGTTTTCCATTTATAAATTCGCAATATAAAAACGTAAATAAACACGATAAGATTGTAATAATTAGTCTGCCCTTGGCACTAGTATTATCTGTGGTTTAATATACGTACAGTGCCACAAACTTATCTGTGGCGGTGGCCAAAACTAGAACTAATGAATACGCCTTGAATACCTTCAATCTAGCTTCGATCCTAGCGCCCCCGCCATCGGCATAATAAGTTAGTGACAATGGCAGTGACGATTGACGATACAAACCTTTTTTTTAATTGTAGTATAATTACCCCTCTAGGGGCTTTTGTGAGTGTAAGTGTTAATTAAGTTTAATAATTATCTTTTAATAAATAATTAAAGAGTCATAGCAAGCAATTTTTTAAAATGTAATACGCCAGGCGAACAAGCAAGTTGGCCATCTAATGGAAAATGGTTATACTGCTGCTTCTGAACATCAGTAGCTGTCAAAAAATCTATTATACAATCGTAATATTATAAAGACGAAAGATTTGTATTTTTGTTTGTAAAGAATAAACTTTAAAACTACTGGACCTATTTCAAAAATCCTTTCACTGTTGGGAAATCTATCCGCGGATGACTTAGGCTATATTTTATTATTTTAAATAGGGATCTTTACAAAAAGCCGTGCAAAGCAGGGGGCGGGGGCTAGTACAATCAGGGGCGGCTGTACCTTAAGTGCGCTCGTGCACTAAACTACCAGATTTTAATAGGTTCAGAAAAAAAAATGCTCTATAATCCGATTGACTATCTATTCAATATTAACGAAATTGTTACAAAACAATTTCAACTCTTGGCTAAAGTATTAAGTCTTATTTTCGCTTGTAAAGACAATTCGCCGTGCGCTAGGCCGTGCGCTAGGCCACGCGCACGGCGAATACTCATACAACGACTATGAAATACGAGCTAAAACGCCTGGCGCGTGAGACAGAGATAATGCAATAGAAAATGTATGGCAAAATTAGACAGCTCGCGTGCGCCGCACGCTCGAGCCGGAGTTTACCGAGAGCCGGACGAAAAACCGAGAGCGGACGGACAACCGCGTCGCGCGTTTGTTTTTGTTATTGTTTACATTGTGATTTGTGATAGAATTATAAATTATAATAAACTAACTTATCGTTTTGTGTGTGGGACAGTTGTGTGACTAAATAGCTGTTAAAATGAGCATTAACTTTAACATTGACTTTATTAAAAGAAATAATAAAACTTTTCAACAAAATATCGATTTAAAATCAGCTGGACCGCCCAGGCCATTTCTTAACTTGAAACAAGAGTTTAAATCTAAAAATAAATCATTTACGCGAAGTTTTAAAAGTGAAATGTATAACAGAAAGAAATGGCTGTGTGGATGTGAGCGTCTCAATACATTATTTTGTTTTGGGCTTTGTTAAGACAAAATGTTGTTTTATTGCAATTTCGAATTGTACTCAGTGAGCTGATAAAGTGCACCACCAGTGCCATGACCCACCAGCCGCCACTGAGTACAATATGTATAAGTTAGTTAACATCTATTTTATCCGTACACTAGTAAAATACTGGCAACTTCGTTCGCGCATATCTCGCTTTCCCGTGGGAATATTGAAAAATCCTTTCTTAGTACACCTCTAGACGTAAGGACCCTAGATTCCATATTTGGAAGCGTAAAAGAAAAATTTTCTCTAAACCCAGCGGTTTGGGCTGTGCGTTGAATATAGTTACATCAGTCAGGACTTTGAATTTTATATATTATATAGATGTAAAATGTGTATGTTATTTTTTGTTGCGCAATTTGGTACGGGGCCCATCGCAAGGTCGATTTATTATTATCGAATTGTTATTAATTAATCATACTACGGTACATTTGTTAATTCAACACTGTATTTTATAGTTTTTATACATTCATGAACAAAAATAGAAGAATAATATTATAATTTATATTAGTTACATAACAAATCGAACTCTTATTAATATTTTGTAATTATATGTATGTATCTATGTTTTAAAGTCATATTTTTACTTCACTTTTTTCTCTCGTCTTATCTTCTCATAACATAAATCAATTTTTCCATTGAATTTATTTTCTTCAACAATTTCGATCACCATCCGCAACACATAGTTACAACACTTAGATCTTTTCAAGTTTTTAAAGTACTCGACGGATTTTAGTGCAGGTCTCAGCAACAGATGGTGATAGGAGAGGAAGGACCGCGCTCGCTCAAGATTTTTTTTATACCACAAAGGTGGCAACCAAGCATATGGCCGGCCTGATGGTAAGCCGTCACCGTAGCCTATAACCGCTTGCAATACCGGGGGTATCACTCACGCGTTGCCAACCCTCCCAACCCCCCAAGTGGAGCACTGGAGACCTTACTCACCGTAGGAACACAACATGGCCGAGACCAATGCTATTTGGCTACGATCTTCTGTAAGGTGGAGGTCCTTCCCCAGACGGCTGCTCCGATTTGAGCGGATTATTTGATGTGCCCTAGCTCTCTCAAAAGCTCGACGAAATGTTACACCAATACGCTAGCTAGTTTGAATAATTAGGTTGTAACAAAACAGCGAGCATGTTCGACGTTTGGTTCGTGAAATGGTGATATACTAGACTAGAACATATCATAGAGCGGCTCGTTGTTCTGTTACAAGCAAATACTTGATGCCGGTTACAGATTTGCATAACATAGCATGTAATGTATCTACTGTCACCGAATTCGCATATTGTAGACGCTTTGCGCGCACGAACCGAACATTCAACTCGTGCTCGTCGCGATCGACGGATGAAGAAAATGGCTCTGCGTCCACACTATGAATGCTCCTGTTACAATACTTGGCATTATATTATGAATTTAAAGGTCTGTAGAAAGGCAGTTGGAGGTGGTCTGACGTTATACCAACGCGCTTCACATGCGAAAGTGATTAATCTCTCCGATAGAGATAACAGTGTCGACAGTGTCACACTTGTTTACGTTATTCAAATAGTTTATTGAGAACAGACGATTTACGATAGCTGTTAATTAATGAAAGATAAACTTATGCCAACGAAGTCCAATTTATGCATAAATTATCTTTACTGATTTTGATGTTAACTATAAATAAGTTTTTACAATTATTTTTTTGCGTACTTCGTTTATTTTATTTGTCTTTTTTACGATGACATTATTTGACATTCGTATTTTTTGGATTGAAATTGCGTTTAAAGTTAAGTTACGTCCATAAGGCCCTCATCATGGTGACGACACGTGGTGAAGTCTCAAATCAAATCAAAAATACTTTGTACTGTAGCGTCAACGTCTTTTACAACATATTGTCCTTCAGTGATAAATTATAAAATAAATAAGCTACTCTATAAACGACCACCATTTCGGAAACAAAGCAAAATGACCATTGGGGGAAAGAAATGGCGAAAGAAACGCAGTTACGGCCTTTTTTGTGAGGTTTTTGAAGGGATTTACTAGAAGATTTATTTTACAATACGCACGTGCAAGATGTTTATTATTTTTTAGTAAGTAAATTTATAGTTTTTTTTTTAATTTATCATGGTTTGAGAAATTACAAACGGACATTCCACAAGAAAGCCGAAGAAAGGCTCTTGAAGAAAATAAATTTCAGTGATCTTTATACGTATCTTTCATGTTTTGAAAACTAACAATACTAACTCATGATCTGAGTTGGTCGAAAATGTCGAAATGCGACTGGTGCTGATGTACGGTTCAGAGTGTTGGGCGACCAGGGTCAACGAGGAGAAGCGGCTGCACGCGGCGGAGATGAGGATGCTGAGGTGGATGTGTGGATTGACGAAGGGACAAAGTGAGGAATGTACACATAAGGTTTAAAGGTGGCGCCTGTAACCCATGAGAAGTCAGAGACTGAGATGGTTTGGCCATGGTTGGTTTGGTGGAAAGTCATGTGACCCAGAGTGTGCCAAGAATGAATGTGGATGGATGGAAGAGCAGGGGTAGGCCAAACAGATGGAGTGATTGCGTGAGAAATGACATGAAAGTAGCTGGAGTTACTGAGGAAATGGCTGCAAATAGAGCGCTATGGAGAGAAAAAACAAACACTGCCGACCTTAAATAAAAAAAACCGGGCAAGTACGTGTCGGGCCATGCAAAATGTAGGGTTCCGTATTTGCTGTGCTTTGCTTGCTTGCAGATGAGTCCAAAATCAAATTCTATCTCATTTGTAAGTTTTCATCAAAGAAATTTTATTTTATAAGTTCGTCAGCTATTACTTGGTAACTAGTAGAGTCTACTTAACCGTTATAGTTTTCATTGAAGGTTCAGCATATGGACTACTAGCATTATTTTTTTCAAATTTCTAAATATAAGACTTTCGGAGATAGAGGGGGGGGGGACCACCGTGCAAAACGAAAAATGACACGATAAATGTAAATAATTCCGAAACGGATCATTGTATCAAAAATGATCTTTCCACACCCTCAATGTTTTGAAGACACCTATCTAACGACACACCACAACATGGGGACGGTGCGAAAAAAAAAATTCAGTCTCACTTTACATGTAGGGGAGGCACCCCAAAAATAATATTTTTCAATATTTTGTTCCAGCACTTTGTTAGACTTGTTAATATGTGTACACATACCAAATTACAGCTTTCTAGCATAGCGTCTAGGCGCTAGACCGCGGTGAGAGGGTACCGCACCATCTCGTGCGAGGCGGCGCGCGTACTAGCGGCGAGTCCGCCGTGGGAGTTGGATGCTGTGGTGCTGGCGGCCGCGTACAGGCTAACCGCCGAATCCCGCGACGGCGGAAACCCATTCCCGGATGGGGTCCTTCGTTGGAGGGAAAATGCCCAGGAGTCCCTCATCCGGGAATGGGCAATGAGGTTGGAAGAGGGGTCGGCGAGGGCCGGGCGGCCAAGGCGGCGCACTGTTGGCGCCATCTGTCCGATCCTAAAAAATTGGATAGGGAGGTGCCACGGTGAGCTTAACTACCACGTTGTGCAGGTGCTATCTGGCCATGGGTGTTTTGGCTGGTACCTGCACAACGTGGCGAAAAGAGAAGAGAGCGCGGAGTACCACGAGTGTGGCTGCGCGGAGGACACGGCGCAGCACACGCTTGAGGATTGCCCGGCGTGGGCTGTGCCTCGCGCCGCGCTCGTGGCGGCTGTTGGCGACGACCTCTCGCTCCCGGCTGTCGTCAATCAGATGGTCGAGAGCGAGAGGTCGTGGGATGCAATGGCCTCCTTTTGCGGCGAAGTAATGACGCAGAAGGAGGCCGCGGAGCGGGTGAGGGAAGTGGATCCATCCGCCCCCCCGCTCCGCCGGAAAAGACCGGGCGGCAGGCGTTTAGCCTATGCCCGGCGACTGCCACCCTAACGGGGTCTTCCGGGCGGCGGTTTGGGGAAACCGCCGCCCATTGGAACGGAAGTCCCCGAGTGTTGCGGCGCGCCTAGTCCTGTGCGCGCCGCCAACCGTGCCGTAGCCCAACAAGTGGGTACGGAAGTATCTTAGTTCCCGTGGCCCCGCCCATCTAAGCGGATGAGGTGGCAATCAGTCAGGTTTTTAGTCGGTATACCCAAGTGGCATAAGAGGGGGAGCCCGACATACCCCCGCCGCTTCCCCAAGCGGCGGGGCATGCAGTAATGCATTTTCCTGACTATAAACAAAAAAAAAAAAAAAAGGCGCTAGACCGCGGACAGACGGACATGGCGAAACTATAAGGGTTCCTTGTAGTTTACTACGGAACCCTAAAAAAAGGGGAAAAGGCATGGACGAAGGAAGGATCTGTTGGTTGGTGAGTTGGTCGAAATAAAAATATTAACCATAATAATATAATATCCCCTTTCTCCCGTGGTGATATAATATGGTGATTATTTTCGAACTTTTCGAATTACATACTTTTTGGTCTTGAAAAACTTATGACACTTTAATAGTTCTTTATATAATTACCTTGACCGTGACCGATAGTGTGAATCATATATTCAAATAATAGTCTGAACATGTTGTGGTGTTGTATCCATGGGTACTAATATTCGACACCCACTCTATAGATTAAAATTATTAGTGACATCGATTTTAATGTGACTGTCTCGACATTTAGACAACTGTTAGCTATTTAGCTATTCTAACATAACTAGCATTAAATATGTATATTGTTGTTATTAGTCTAACAGCCAGTTTCCAAAACACATTTTGTTAATGGCCCATTAAATTATAGTTTTCACTGTCAAACTAAAAAAGAAGAAAAAGATACAGTTTGAGACTTAATGTGAAATTCGAATTAAAATACATTTTGTGACTTCTGACTAGGATTTCTGGTCGAGAATTCCCACTTCGGGAATTCCCGGGAAAGGCCTGACTCGAGACGCGAAAAAAGTGGTAGAGTCTCAACCAAAGACAAGAAAATGGCAGTCTCGACTCGAGCCAGACGAGAAAAAATGGTCGAGAGTCTCGACTACCGAGGCATGTAAAGTCCATACAACATTGCTCACTGTCCTTTTGGAAAGAGAATTTTTAAACTTTATTTTGTAACCGTCATGACCACACCATGTAGCGTTATCACTTTGATAATATACCGCAAGTCACATGTACGTCATTTCATATCTGATAAAGTGTGTGCATTATAGATATCACATAACAATTTAGTTAGTGACACCCACACAGTCCCCGTGACCGATATTCAAAAGGTCCCTGCTGATTTTCCACCAACGAGACGAGAAGAGTCCCTCATTAAAATACGTTTTACATAATTCACACAGCGCCGACTGGTCCCAAAGTAAGCTAGGCATAACCCACTTGTATTGTGGGTACCAGACAACGTTACGTATTATTGTAAAGAGATACTTATATAGAAAAACCCCAGACTCGAGAAACACAAATGTTTTACATAATTTGTTTGCCCCGAGCGGGAATCGAACCTGCACCCTCTGGGTAGGATCACTAATGAGTGATCGTCGGTCACCACCACCGCTGTCACAAGTCATCTGTCTGTCTGTCAGAGGTGTCCTAAACTTTCTTTTTATTAGTAGTCAGGAATCAGTAGTGCTTGAGATTAGCGCGTCCAAACAAACTCTTCAGCTTTATAATAGCATAGATAACGGAAGCACATAAAGTAAACACTTCAATTGTTTCGATAAAACTATTTATAGTTCTTAAATCTTTCATAAAATATCTAGTTTAAACTAATTTTACGTTAAACCTTGCAGTTAAAACCCTGACCTCGTTCATGTTGACGAGACGGGCTAACTGTTGGAAAACAGTTTAAAATTAACCGTCTTGATTTCGTTAAGTTTTCAAAGAGAACTTTGATGAAAGAAATATAAATTAGAAGGGCGGAAACATCTTATAAGAGACTAGAGAAACCCGCGCAACTTCGTGTGCGTTTATCCTTTCCCGTGGGAATTTCAAAAAATCCTTTCATATCGGTTGCCTACATCATACACCACACTTTTCAGAACACACCCAAAAAATTGTCATATGTATAGATTTTTTTTTCTATTTTAATACTTCTCATTACAATCTTTGGAGTGGGCGTTAATGAAATAGGCTAGCCCGACCGGTGAAGAGCCACCCTTTTACAGAATATTGACGTAAAGCATTTCGTTCGGGGAGTCAAATATCCGAAATTCTTGTTTGTCACCTTTGTGGTATAAAAAAAATCTAACTCATTCCTTATACTATTTCTCGCTATATCGTGTTTTTTCCTGTTATAGGTCGGCAACGGGTTAGGGACCCTAGAATCTATGTGCTCCATAGTCGACGGTAATCACCTAATATCAAATGATCCATATTCCTGAGCTTGTTTTCCAACCACTTCCGTAAAAAAAAATGTAAAAGTATATCGAAATTCAATACCTACAACCTCAGCCTACAACAACACTACGAAATAATAGAGCGAGTCGACGTAATGAGATTTCCTATAAGTGAGAAAGAGACAATATCAAAATGTATGCCATTTAACCATTGACCAATTTAACTTGAACCCTGTCAAATATTATAAAATTTAATATTTAATTACTTACTATTTATTATCGATGAATATGATTCAGTCCGCTTTATACATAGTTAGAATTTTAGCTGTTTTTCCGAAATCACAAACAGAATAAATTATATAAACATTATGATTGAATATTCACAATTTATAATTACATGACAGATGATACACTTCACTTGACGCATGTGTCAAAATGAAATGTAATTGAAATCAAAAGCACTAAGGAGTATGAGTATTCATATCAACTCGAAGAAAATTACCCACAAAATACATTTTTTTCAAGAATTTCAATAAAATAAGAATCACATCTTTCATCAATTCTCTTAAACAATTTTTATGCAAAATTTGAAGTAGATTGGACCAAGGAATCAAGTTGTCCCATAGTAACTTTACCCCCCTTTTTTACCCCCTTAGAGTTCGAATTTCGAAAAATCCTTTCTTATCGGACGCCTACGTCTTATAATAGTTCGACCTGCCAAGTTTCAGATTTTTACGATGAGCGGTTTAGGCTGTGCGTTGATTCTCAGTCAGTCAGTCAGTCAGTCAGTCAGTCAGTCAGGACAAAGCATTTTATATATATATATAGATGACGACTTTCTCTGAAACATCTTGGAAGGAAAGATAGAACAAATAGGGGAAGAAGAGAGCCGAGAAGAGCTTACATGGATCAAGTGAAGGAAATGGCAGGCATCGTGTCTCACAGATGTCAAACACAGCTGGCACAGGACAGAGGAAGACAGGTAGGGCACAGCGGATCATCCGCTCAAATTGGAGCAGCCCGTCTGGGGAAGGACCTCCACCTTACATCGTATCGTAGCCAAATAGCATTGGTCTCGGCCATGTTGCGTTCCTACGGTAATTGAGTCTCCAGAGCTCCACTTGGGGAAGTTGGGAGGGTTGGCAACGCGTGAGTGATGCCCCCAGTATTGCAAGCGTCTAAGCTAAGGTCCATTGTCGTATAAAAAAAGAGGAAAGCGGAGGCTGCTACAAGAGCACAGCTCTTAAATTCAGAAAAAGATTTCATTGAGTGTCTATAAACCGTCCAAGAAAAACGAATACAAACGGGTAAAGGACTCTGCCCACTACAACGTATCATACCATGATCGTGCTATGAACGAACGTGTCAGACAAAAAAATATTCTTTGTATTAAAAAGTATGAGACAATGCCCACTAGCCCATTCCGTCACCGACCAGCACCGTCGCGTGCCATGCACGGAGCGGACACTATCGTGGGAGAGAATATTTTGCCGACGCTCTAGTGGGCATAGTAGAGCGTATCGGGTTGCTTGTCGTGTCTGATACGTTCATAGCACGGTCATGGTATGATACGTTGTAGTGGGCGGAGACTGCTACAAAAATAAGATAATAGCAAGAATTCGTATTAAGTTGCATAATGTGTTTTGTTGTGACAAACGAGCTGGCGGGTCACCTGATGGTAAGCAACCACCGCTGCCCATGGACATCCACGACTGCAAGATCTTGGATGCGTTGCCCACCTATGAAGGAATGAAAAAGGAAGGACGGGGGCAGGAAAGTGAAAAAGGGAGTAAGAAGCAGGATATAAGGCTTCCGGCTCTCTCACTCATCGTATGAAACACAGCGGCATCACCGCTATTTCACGTCGATATTCTGTGAGAGGGTGTTACTGCCTCGAGCCAGCCCATTTACGAGCCACTACCCGTTCATAGTGGTCTACCGCTGGGATCAAACTGTCGATCCGAACTGGTGGGAATATGGGAGGCTGTTGGATGAGATGATTAGTTCGTTGATTTATACAATTAATGGGAATTTTTCGTAAAGAATCAATCACACGATCGATCTTTCAATAGCTTTTAAAACAAGCAAAACTAATGTATAAAAATACATTTTTGTTTAGTCATGGCGAGTCCAGAGTACCAAGGTTAACTTTTTTCTGTGAACTGCTGTGCCCACTTATGCAGTCTAATATTGCGTAATGTTTTGTAATATAATTTTATTATTACACACGGTTAAAAATAACATTGATAAGAATGTCGAAAATCCATAGGGGAACACGCAAGTTAAGCAAGACTGTCAGTATTTGGATGGGTTTATAGTCTCAAGCTCCTTATTTTATAAAAAATAAAAAAATGTAAAAAAAAATGCTCCGAAATTTGTGTTTATCTCGGGTCTGAGTGTTTCCTATGTATCTGTACTAATATTATAAAGAGGTAAGATTTGATTGTTTGTTTGAATTGAATAGGCTCCGAAACTACTGGACCGATTTCAAAAATTCTTTCACCAGTAGAAAGCTACATTTTCAGCGAGTGACATAGGCAATAGCTTTTCCCGAAATTCAATGTGGTTCCCACGGGAACGGGTCCGGAACTTCACGCGGACGAAGTCGCCGGCAAGAAAGCTAGTTAAGTTTATCTTTACAATAATATCTCCGTTGTCTGTCAAAACACAAGCAGTTAAACGTAGCTTACTTTGGGTTCAGGTAATAACACCAGCGGAAATAAAAACAGTTAAAGTCGAATCACAATCTACATAAAGCGGTATCTGAGGTATATGGTTGTTTGTTTGTATACTGTCCAAGAATATTTACAATTTAAAAATACATGTAGGTAGATTACAATTAAATATTATTTAATTAATGTTATACTTATGTTTGATAATTTCTTCAATTCAATGTATAATTTATTCATATGACTATAAGAGTCTGTTGCATGTCCGCTGTGACTGAATATGTGAGACAAGATTCTGTGAACCATTGCCATCTCTGATGTACCATATTTGATGCAATAATAAATAATTTCATTTCATTTCTCGTTCGCTTTATATTTTGTATGTAAGCGCTTGAGATTGATAGTAGATTTTAGATGTATAGAAAGAAGAACTAATTAATTAACAATTCTAAAAATAGTTTAAACTTCACGGTCGGTTTGTATCTTTAAATGTACACATGGTTATAACATATTATGTTATGAGTTGGACTTGCGCCAAGTTGAGACAGACATGTCTTGTCTTGCAAGTGGGATTGCCTCACTTTAGAGTGGAATAGGAAAAGCGGCGTATCCAGTAGTATGAGGGGTAACTGGGAGATTTTTTATAAAAAAAAAAACAGTTGCCCACGATGTCACCAGATAAGTTGCCCCATCCAATGATTAGAGGGCGAGGCCAGAGTGGGTTACTGGGATACACCGAGGGAAAGGAGCAGAAGCTGCGTTTTATCATCTGCAATATCTCGTTTAGACATCAATTTCGTTTGACAACAAATTCGTATAGACATCAAATTTTGTATGGAAGTGTTCAATGTAACAATGTATACAATATATTATTGTTTACTAACTGACCACAAAAGTCCTGTGAAACTATTCTCGTGAAACACTGTTGAAATCTAGTTTCGATATTCATTGTCTCGCTTATTTAATATTTCATACTAGCTGTGCCCACGGCTTCGCCCGCGTGTAATTGGATTTATGGACGAGTATCAACGGACAAATCGGAGTCAGCGACATCTAGTGAAGTTTTGGGGAACTTAATTTTCATTACGTCGGGCCACTTTTTCCATGTAAATAATGATATTTTTTTCATGATACCCGATCCGATGTTATTTAAATTAAATAAAGCCTTGCTCCAAGTCAAGCTCTATCTTCTTGTGTAAACAGCATTAAAATCCGTTCAGTGATTACGAAGATGTGCGCGTACAAACAGACAGAGCCAGAAAAAAAAATTTTTTTTTTTGCTTTTATTACTTTTCTTTTATTGTTCCCTCTCCATTTTTGCCAAATAAGTTCAATGTACAGACATACCGGAGTCTACTGTTTTATTATATGTATAGATTAACAAGATAGAGCTTGAGATCTAAACTTAACTTTGACAACTTCAGTTACAAGAATGGTATTTAAAAAAATCACGTGTCTCGCAAAATATCACTTCTCACGCAAATTTCTATTCAGTGAGATATTTTTAAATACTGATTTAAAACAATTTATTGTAAACATGAGCAAATAAAACTACGAGACAGTTTCCTCGTCCATTCTCCGGCCTCGCGACACTAACAGGTAACCTTCATAATGTCGTCTTGTTTTGATTTATTTTTGGAAAAATATCATGTTTAATTTTTAAGGGTTATTTCAACCGTACAGCATAATCTGTAATATAATGCTACGGAATCCTAAAAATTAATCGCTGAATGTTGCAAAGCGCAAATCTCGAGAACAGCTGAACCGTTTTCGCTAATACTTTTTTAGAATATTCCTTGAAGTACCAGGATGATTCTTACGGAGTTTTTTTTTAAATTCCCACGGGAAAGCGGGATACACGCAAACGAATCTGCGCGGGGTTGGTTAGTAATGTAATAATAATCTTTTCACCAAAGCTCGGAAAGAATTTGTCATTCGAAATCTGAGCGCAAAAGTGCATTTTGTGCCCTAGCATGGCTCTAGCGTGTAAAGAATTTTTAAAATTCGAACCTTTCTATTGTTTAATTTTTTATACCGCCAGTCCTCTGAAAATGCATTAATACTTATTTCATGTCAGTGCGCCAACCTTTTAGAATAATTGAACTGGCCAGCACGACACCACATGAAAAAAAAACACTTATTTAATATATTATTTGCGTTTTTCTTGCACCTAGCATTTTCCTCGCTGTAGTGAGGTGAAAAGTTGTGTGTTTCGCTCGGCAGCAAAGTTATTCTGCGTTTCGTACCTTTGAAACCCTCGCTACGCTGAGGATTCTATATTTGAATCCTAGAATCCTTCGCTAGCTCAGGTTTCAATATAAGTACTCGCGCCAAAAAACAACTTTGCAGCCTTGCATAACAAATAACTATTATTTCAGACGTCTGCTGAAAACCAGCAGCGCCATGAAGTCGGACGACCGGACCCCACGATTTTGCCGAGTAGTTTACAAAATCTTGCATAAAGGGATTTACTGGAATTTTTATTCACCAATAGTATTCAATTCATATTGTATACATAATACATACAAAGTTTCATAACGATGATGCTTACATCCTACTAATAGCCATTATTTATGATATATATAGATATGTAGGTACAGTCGCCTCGAGGATAGCAGGACCATCTTTAGGATGATTTTTGATTGCAACATCCAACATCCTAGTGGACACATGTGGCTCTAATAAACAAAAACCCCGTTTTGTAACAAAGAAAAGGACGGAGCTGACAAAAGATCCGCTCACAAGATGTGCATGCGATTTTTTTCTAAAATGGTCCTCCTATCTTCGAGGCCACCGTACGTAGGTAGCTGATACCTTGGATTAACACATAGGGTACTTTTTAACCCGAAAAGTACGCGATTCCCGTAGGATTTCATCAAGTCTGTATGTGTGTCATATAGATGGCGCCACTGTGCATAAATAAATACACGCAAACGAAGTTGCGCGGGGTTCACTAGTTATTAGCATAAAAATCTTTGTTCTTAGTTCTCTCTCTATATCCTAACTAGGTTGGATAATCCTATACATCTCGTTCATGGACCAACTGTACGTTGATGCTCGCAGTCTAGAAGACTCTCGCAAATATCAGCGCCCAAACTACAGCTAATGACGACAAAATGTCCGACTACTTATCCTTATACTATATTATAAATGAGACAGTGAGTTTGTTTGTTGTTCCTTCACGACTTGACTAAGCAACCGATTATTATGAAAATTTGCATGCAATATGCATGCAAATATTCATAATAATCAGTTGCTGGTTAGGGGTACAGAGCCCAACATAGGCTACTTTTTATCCCGTGAAAGTATGTCATTCCGATGGGAAAATAAATTTTCTACTATAGAAAATTCAAAAAATTCAAAATTCAAAACTTTTATTCAGAGAATAGGTTTTCACAAACACGTTCTCTTGTCAGAGTATACAGTAATAAATTATTTGTATAAATTAATCTACTCTATAAACTACTACCATTTCGGAAACAAAAGCAAAATGACCACTGGTAAAAAGAAATGGCGAAAGAAAACCAGTTACGGCCTTTTTTGTCATTTAAAAATATATCGTACTTTTTTTTTTTCTTTTCTTTTTCAACATAGAATTTAAAACTAGGTACATACATACAACATTACGTACGCGGAATGTCAATAAATAGTGCCATTAATTTGTCTCAACATAAAATTAAATCTAAAATATTAAATGCTAAATCGGTGTTAAAGATAGGAGCAGACCGCCCGCAAGGCAGCAACCGTTCTCCTGTATTTTCGAGGGCGCTGTATCGGCCAACAGATGGCGCCACAAGTCGCGCTATATGGGTTGTTTTGTTGTGAAACGAGATCTATGTCATAATATTAACGCGAGCGAAGCCGCGGGGAAAAGCTAGTCAAATATAAATCTACTTAATTATACATAGTTTCTAATAAAATTCCAGTTTAGTTCATCAAGCATCACAGAAATTATTGGAAAATTTGGATCATTAGATTAAAATTTTCCATCAAATATAATTTAAAGTAATTCTCTAAAAAGTAAATGACATTTAATTTCTAAGTTATGGTAATAGATAAAATGAATTTTTATTATTATACATATTAAGTTAAATAAAGTAAAAATACCATAGAGTCTAAAACATTGTAAAATTATTATAATACTAGCTTTTGCCCGCGGCTTCGCTCGCGTTAATTTTATGACATAGATCTCGTTTGACAACAAAACAACCCATGGCGCGACTTGTGGCCCCATCTGTTGGCCGATACAGCGCCCTCTATAGTAGAGAAAACATTTTCCCATTGGAACGACATACCTACTTTAACGGGATAAAAAGTAGCCTATGTTGGGCTCTGTACCCCTGACAACATGTATACAAATTTTCATAACGATCGGGTTCTTAGTCAAGCTGTGAAGGAATAACAAACAAACAAGCTCACTTTCTCATTTATAATATTATTAGTATGATGGTATATGGTATGTAATTTAGTTTCAAAAATACTTTATATGCAAACAACAACGACATAAGTTTACAAGATACTGATTCTTTTTTTTAATGTCATATGGCAGACAAGCAAGTCGGTGGAACCTGGTGGAAAATGGTTACAGCCGCCTATGAACATTAGCAGCACCAGCACTACAAATGATTGCTTTACAAGGAAGGTAGAAATAGGGAGAAATGGGAATGTACTGGTGTTGGGTTTCTGGAACTTCTCGCACTCACCGAATGAAGCTTCACACCAATATTTTTTAAGAGTGTGATATTATCCGTTTTATAAACAAATTCAAGAGTAAATTATGATACAAAGATGCATTTTAATAGTTCAAAAACTATTTTTTCTAATCAGGCAACATCCAATTACAAACATGTTTCTTATAAGTTTCATTTAGTTTAATCGGACTAACAAGAGTTTCACAACAATATTTTAAACTAAACGACCTGAATGTAAGGGTCAAGTGACAGGATGTTATTTATTCTATCAGTCAAAGTAAGAACTGTCATTATCTAATCAAGGAAAAAGATAGCTTGTGAAGTAATGTAGGATTAAAGTTTAAAGTGTTTCTAAACCTGTTTCAATTAAATCTGGTATGAAGTATGAGACTTGGGGAAGGATTGTATCATAATGGACCGATTTTTATATAAAAAATTTGCTTTATCAATATGTCCACTTTGTTAATCGCTAATACACTAGTTTATAAGTTGCCTAGCAGTTTTTATTATTATTTTGGTCTGTGTATTATTACAAATAAAACATTCTATTATTTTAGGATAGCCTTTATAAAAATCACACCAGGAACAGAACAGGTATATAGGGATAGCGTGGGTAAAGCCTGGTCCCACTTCTAGTGCTCATAATGCTGCATTAGCCTAAAGAATGACCTATTGACATAATAGTGCATAGACTTAGAATAGATTTTTCTATAGTCTATGTGCATAGAATATTAGGCCTAAAAACGCATGAGAAAAACAATTTACATTACGTAAAAGACAATAAAAGAATGTTTAGTGATCAGGTGTGACGTTCAATTGTTTAAAAAACATTTTACTCCTTCGCGGAGACATACAATGGGCCGGCGCGGGCGAATCCAAACAATTTGCATAAATACTTCATTATTATACAAACTTAAAAATGATACATTCACATAATTTATACATAATATTATCCTTAACTCACTTGCAAGTATAATAAATCATCACACGTCAGTATAAATCAATAATTTCACGTCATTACACATAAATAAATAATAGGAGCCATAAAATTTCGATATCGATTTTAACCACGTTTTTACTAAGCAGATAACTTTTTGTTTAATTTAGCTCTACGAAATTATAGTTATTAGACTCTGTTATAAGAATTTACTAGAAACTTACGATTGCTGATACAGAAATATGTACAAACTTACCGAAATAACTTCCGAGCTGCAGTGGCGAATAGGAAATGCACTACATTTGTGGTTTTCTACTCTATTACACTTAAATTTGCTATAGCACTGAATGGTAACAATAAATATAAGTAATTAGTGTGAATCCTAAAGCAATTTTACTTAGATTTATACACTAAAACTAACATAAAATAATATATTTAAATTCCGCAAATTCCAACGTGATCATCAGCGGATGATTTTCGAGTAGTTCTAAAATGTGCCGCTAGAGGCGCAGCTAGCGTAATTTGACATTTCTAATGGACGTGTTCTAATTTGATTATTTTCAAGGTGCATTCAGTTTCGTTCAATTTCACTTCGATCTTTTTTGGACTTGGAATAACCGAAATTTGTGGAGCTGTGGAGCTTCCTTCATGATATTACAATACCTTTGTATATAGTTGTATTCTGTTTCATGTAAAATCAGTCCAGCTCCATCCTAGCCTTTTAAGCTGAAATATTGCAAAGATTCATTTTGATGATCGGGCCTTTTTTTTTACAAAATTCCCACAGGAAAATGTGTTCCAAGAAAACTTAAAAAAATATAAGTTAGGTAGTTACAAATTAAAATATAAAATACAAGGTACACAATATTAAAATATGTTCCACAATGTAAGTAATATTTATTGAAAGCTTATCAAAAATATATCACAAAAAATCTTCGCTGATCTACGCTACGATTAATAATATTATGTGATATTATTTACAAATTCATTTTAACATTATTGGAAGACCATTCGTAATTTTATTACTACTTCACAAGTTTTTTTTTTAGGAAGCAAAATATTTTTTTACAATACAGAACAAATAAATAATTGGAAACAGAATGGATGATAGTCACTAGGCTTAAAAACACTGACCGCTGCCAAATTGCATTGGAGCAGCGTGGCAGAGTACGATCTAATCCCCTTCAGTCGAAGGGAGACCCCATATCCCTGCAGTGGGATGATTTTGGGTTGATAATAATATGATGACTGCATACACTTTTACATTCCTTTTGTCTTGTTCTGTATTATGTGTTTATGTTTACTCATTAACAATATTATACAACGTCTCATAAACATCATTAATTTTAGGTCTATCCGTCCTATAATACTGCAAGCATTTCTTCGCTAACTCATAAACTGGGTCTGCCTTTGTCCAAACCCCGACTACTTTATCCAACAATCTAGTTATATCCCCGTCCATACAATGCTCTTCTACATAATCTTTTATATTTATTTTCTCATTAACATCAGCAACTATAGGTTTTAAACCCGTTAAGATTTCTAATAAAACTATTCCAAAGCTGAAAATGTCGTTTTTTTGCGTAATTGTTCCTTTAAAGCCTTCAGGTGCCATGTAAGCTGATGTTCCCATGAGTGAAGTGGTTACAAATGTAGAGTCAATGTGTTTGGCAAGACCAAAGTCGCATAGCTGGGAAAGAAAACAATTAGAAGTGAATAAATAATAATAAATATTCTTGGACAAATCACACAACGCCATCTAGTCCCAAACTAAGCAACTAAGCTTGTACTATGGGTACTAGATTGCTGATAAATATACTTAAAATACTTTTTTTTTTGTAAATAAATACTTATTATACATAGAAAACATTCAGACCAAGGCTAATGTTTGCCTTGCGCAGGATTCGAACGCGCGGCCCTTGGGGTAAAATGACCAATGCTAGCCATTCGTCCACCGGACCTGTGACCGAATGTTTGCATTTTGTTACAAACTTTATTGTTTTGTTGTCGGTAGTTTACTAAAAGCATTATTGTAAGTGCTAGGGTTAAAATATTTTGCATAAATGAATAAATCTATATAAGAGGAGGTCGATGACGTCGCTGTGTTGTATCGCACTCAAACGAACATGCAAGTTAAGTAATGTCGACCCTAGTGTTTGAATGGATTTCGTTATTCATAAGCGATAGACGACAGTTCTGTTGTGAAGCCAAGTCGGTACCCGTCAGGTGGCTTAAAAACACTGGCTCCTCTTCACACTGGAGCAGCTCGGCACAGTACGCTCTAGTCCTCTTCAATTGAAAGGAGACAAGTATCCCTGCAGGATGATTATATTATCGGTTAAAATATTTACCTTTGGCACACAATCTTTAGTTAGCAAGATATTAGCGCTCTTCACATCACCATGCATGAAGTTATTCTTCTTTCCTGAACTCTCCGAGACAGTGGCTTCACTGAATGGCTTCTCACTTTCATGTATATACTGCAGACCTTCTGCCGTTCCGAGCATAATCGCTAATCTTTGTTCTTCATTCAATCTCTTCTCCTCTAGATTTTGCTCAAGAGATCTACCTTCTATGAACTCACAGACTACACATAATGATGGCCCATCAATAGAATAGCCAATAATAGGCACTATATTCTTATGCCTCAATTGTGAAAGACAATTTACTTCTGCATTGAAAACTCTCACTCCTATGTCTGGTTTGTGTTCTAACATTAGATTCTGTCTGAATTTTTTAACTGCCAAATAACCATACTGTTGATGTAATCCAACAAATACTTCACCAAAGCCACCGCTCCCAATTCTACCAGATAAGCCTTTCTGTCCGCATGTTAGGTTATCTGAGAACTTATTCGTAATCCCTTCTAATAGTTTATACTCAAAATGTTTTAAATTCGGATTTTTTATTATCATATCATCGATTTTTGGATCTGGTTTTACTGGTATAGAATTAGAATCACTAGTATACGAATAAATAGAATTCGATCTGCCTAATAATTCTAAGTTGGGTATATTCATTGATTCGGAAAACTTCATCATATCGGACACAGATCTAACTTCGGCTGTTGTCCTGTTGTCATAGGACTCTATGACAATAGGAATGTTGTTTTCGCTAGACAATATTTTAGCTGTTGGATCGTTGTTGATAACAGGTTTGTTTGGATCAATGCTATTTTGTATATATTCTGTTGTTTCGTTTAGAATATCAGTAATACCATAGTCTATTCTAGCTTCAGGTCCATGGTTAGGTCTTGATGGAGGTGATTCTAGAACAAAATATTTATTAGAATTAGTTAGTTTATTGTTATGTTTGACTACCTCAGCCTCATAGGAAAGTTCATTCAACAAACTACTCCATGCAAGTGATGCAAAGATATACAATTTCTTTGCGAATGAAAGATTATCAAGTATATCTTACCATTTAAAATTTCAGCAATTTCATCGGCTGCTCGATAAATGCTAGCTTTAATTACGATGTTATATAATGTTTTTAATGTCGGCCTCACTCTACCCGATGTTCCCCATTCGTCGAAGAGTATTTCAGCACATTTTTTATTTGTTGCTCTTGCATGATCTTCTATTAATCTGTAAAATTACATTTGTTATTCTATGGACAGGTAAATAAAAAATAAAGGTGGTATGGTGCATGCCTTATATAGCCATGTCACCGAGGGATAAATTTACCTTCACAACAGTGAAAGAATTTTTCCAATCGGTCCAGTAGTTTTGGAGCAAATTCAATGCAAACAATCAAATCTTTCTTCTTTTATATATTAGTTTATTAAAATCATGTCTCTTGAAACAATACTCACCTCATATGCTCATTATTGTACTTAGGAATAGAGTTACTGTCCAAAGGATTCTTCGGCACAAGAGACATTACTCTTTTCCAATCGCTGTTTGTCTCCAGAATATTAGCAATACGACATATAGGTCCCGGAGGAAGTTTTCGGAGTTCCATATCTTTAAACATTTTAGACGTAATTTCTTACAATAAATAGAAAATGAAGATAAAATTATAATATTAACACTGCACAGCTAGTAATAATAAAACAAGGAAAGCAAAGCAACAAAAGGAAAAATAAGATAAAAACTATTATTTATTTTCCTCCACGAACGGACCTTTTTTCTTTGACAAGATCAAGTTTTCTGTTTTCCTCAAAGATATGGTTCATTTTATGCACAAAAGGCTCAACATTAGGAGCCAATAATAAAATTTTCAGTTCTATAATTAAACCATACCGTGATTTATAAATTTTATTTGGAGATTATAGGTAGGTAGACACTTGTTTTTAGTGGAGAACAACAGCTGAAAATATAGAATCTTAAAAATCCACTAATATCAAAGCCTCAGATAATTATATAGCGCGATGACACGGAACGCACAGTTAATTGTCAGATTTGACAGGTTACGTCAGCCATTATTGTTACCAGAATAAAACTAATTTGTTGAGAATTAGCTAAGATTAATTGTAATTAATTTAAATTGCAGTTGATGTAGACTTTGTTATATGAGCAATTAAATCATCTTAGCAATACCTAATTAATTAGTCACAAACTTTCTATTTTGTATGGTTTTACGTAATATTTAAGACCACTGCTGTGGCAACACCTGACGGGATACTGATTTATATGACTTTACTCAACTGTCACAGAGCAGAATTTTTTTTGCCGCAAGTTTGTAATTAAAAGCAAAACATTTTAATACTACCAGTTAATGCTAATAATAAATAAATAATACACAGTTTGTTAAATTTAACAGCAAATACTAATAAACTAAATTATGTCTTCGGTTGCCAGAACGGCCCGGCTCGCTCGTGAGGTGAAAAATTTCGAAACTAAACCTCCTTGGGGAATAACTTGTGTTCCTGAGAAAGAAGATGTCTACGATGTGCTATCTGTTACTTTATTAGGGCCTAAGGGCTCGCCTTATGAGAATGGGAACTTTAAATTGACTGTTACTATCCCTGAGAAGTATCCTTTCGAACCACCTTTATTGAAGTTCTTGACGCCCATTTATCACCCTAATATTGACAAAGGTAATACCATAATTTTTTTATAACTCACAGGCCCGGTGGTGTGGTGGCTACTTTATCCCAAAGATAAGGTTCGACTCCCATGCAAGACAAAAATACACCTGTTTATTTATTTATTTTAGGAAGATTTACATAAACTTGAATCTCCCTACTAACATTGTGCCGTCTATATATGTTTTGTGTTGTCTGTTTTAGGTGGTGATTGAAGTAGACAGAAAAAACTCAAAAAAATAAAAGTTTAATTCCAAACTTCACCGGCCAATTCATAATATTTCACCGGTCAATCTCCAAAATTTAACGTGTCTCTTTAACCACTCGACATTGGTGGAATTTAATTTTTTTTTTTTTTTTTTTTTTTTCTCTATTTTTCTTTGAGGCTTTTAGCCATGCCTGACCATGTCAGCCTCATAGGGAAGTTCGTTGGACAAACTACTCCATGTCCCTCATTGCAAGTGTTGCAAAGATGTACAACTTCTTTGCATCACCCGAAAGAGGGTTACTTAATATTTCGTTAATGTTCCCACCACCCAGCCTCATTTGTGGAAACAATCTGTTCCTCAGCGCGTCATGTCGGCCACACTCCGCTAACAAATGTGTTACATCCTCAACAACTTGACATTCGTCACATTTTTCTGATGTTTTCATGCCCATTAGTTTATAAAATTTGTTTAGCGGAATGTGTCCTGACCGTACCCTGAATGCAGATACTAAAATCTCCCTAGAGAGACTGACACAGTCAAACCATGGTACCATAAATGGCTCCGATGTAAAGGTGTGATACCAAATGCCCTTTGCTACAGAACATCTATTGAAGTGCTCATTCCACGTTATACTACATTGATGTTTAATAGTTCTTAGATGTTCTGTAGCATAAGGCTTACATATAAACTCTATTCCACTAGACACTGCTTCTCCCGCTAAAGTATCCGCTCTGTCATTGCCCATTATGCCTATATGTGATGGTATCCATTGGAGCTTTACAATGACACCCTTTTGTTCTAAAATGTGGAGTGCTTCGAAGGCTTCATAAGCTATCGGCATACCTCGGTCACCCGAAGTGCACCGAGCCAAATGTTGAAGAGCGCTCTTCGAATCCGTCAAAATAACAACTTTTGATTGATGTAAAGATTGCGTATAACAAAGAGCGTTCAGTATGGCAACTAATTCCGCTCTCATAATACAAATGTCACCTACAATCTTCCACTTAAGACCTGAATGCCTCTGAGGATCGTAAAGCGCCGCCCCAACGCCTAGTGAACCCTTCGAAGCATCCGTATATATTTTATAAAAAGCCCCGTACACCTCCGCCAGCTCTCTCAAAACTAATTGCCTCAGTTGAGTTACAGTGAGATCTCGTTTGGCAGTTACTAGATGTTCTATCTCTATCCTAATTGAAGACACGTCCAATGCCGATACCCATCTATTTAAAGTGTACATTCCCAAAGGGTAACCTGTGTATATATTTACGGTTTTCAAAGTTCTGTGGATAGTATTTAAAATTGGTTCGTTTGTACCGGCCCAGTTTTTACTTGCTAGTTCCCCTATTTGCACGTACACTTCACTATTAGAGGTCGACGCCACTTTCAACCAATACTTTTTCCCTAACCATAATCTTCTTATACCTAAAGGTGGAAGGCAAATTTCACTCTCCATCACATGAATAGGTGTACTACGTATGAAACCACCACATATTCTTAGCGCCCTATTTTGCACTAAACTTAATTTATTTATATGACTTTTTGCAGCATTTGCATATAAAAAGCTACCATAGTCAATGCGGCTGCGAACTAGCGATATGTATAGTCTCCTTAAGTGTTTAGGATGTACGCCCCAAGCAGTTCCCGCTAGGACCTTTAATATATTGAGATGTTGGTAGGCTTTTTGAACTATCTCATTGATATGTAAACCCCACTTCAATTTCGAGTCCATGTACATTCCCAAATATTTGACTCTATTATGGCAAGGTATACTTTTCCCGTCAATGTCCAAATCTACTGTGATTCGTCTATGTGTTTTGTTAAACACACAAACTACTGATTTACTTTCAGATAACCAAAGACCAATTTTCTCCAGATATTTTACGACTGTATGGATATCCTCTCTCAAGCTCTCCACAGCCGCACCGACATTATGGTCATATACAGTCAGATATAAAACAAAGTCATCTGCATACTGCGAGAAAGCAACCTTATTTATGTTTTTCCTTACATCCATAGTGACAATATTGAACAAAAGAGGAGAGAGTGGATCTCCTTTTGCCAGTCCTCGCCCTGTACGTCTTTGTAATAGCACATTATTTGTGTCAACAATTTGGCAATTTCTATCTGATAAGAAGTTCCAAATGTATTTGCATATTTTGTACCCAACTCCTATTTGCTGCAATATTGTCACCAGGGCTGTAATACTAACATTGTTATATGCACTCTCTATGTCTAAAAAGCATGATATGGTAGGAGAGCTTTTGACGAAACCAAGCTGTATACTTGTAACTAGTTTAACCAGACTATCTAAGCATGATTTGGACTTTCTAAAACCAACCGTCGATGCACACAGTAAATCTTGGCTCTCAACATACCATTCCATCCTTTTCGCAATAATAAGATGAAAGATCTTACAAATACAAGACATCAATGATATCGGTCGAAATGATGCTTTGCCATGTTTTGGAACTGGTATAACTCTAATATCCCGCCATTGCTTAGGTACATTACCAGAAACTAATATTCTATTATATATTCTTAACAACCATAATTTTCCAACATTAGACAAGTTATTTATCATTGAGTAAGATATATTATCTGACCCAGGAGAAGTGTCTTTACGTTTTATACAATTATTTAACTCTGACAAGGTTATGTTTTTTTCCAATATAGACATATCAGTACTCAGAACTGGTGGTTGCTCTTCTACCGTGTCCGGTGTTATGGAGTGTAGTAGTTGTTGCACCTGTTGAGGAGTAGCAGATACACCGCTATATTGCCTTCCCTTTGCCCATCTCATCTTCTTCCACATGTCCGCTGGCGAAGTTTCATAGTCCACAGTAGAGCAAAAATCAGCCCAACCCTTGCGTCGGCCTTTTTTAATCATATTTTTTGCCGTAGCAACCTTTTCTTTATATTTGATATAATTTTCTGTTGTTGGATTGCGTCTCAGTTGTGCGAGCGCAAGGCGCCTTTCTGCCACTGCTTTAGACATGTTTGTATTCCAGTAAGGTTTTGGTTCAAATTTAGATGTAGGGTCCTGGCCAATCTGTGTCCATGGTATTGAGTTTTCTGCTGCTAACTCTATTGCTGATAGTAAAGCATCATAATCTATTTGAATATCTTGGCCACTGGTGAGGGAGCTAATAATTTCGTGAGTTGTAGCTGTGTAGTTATTCCAGCATGCTTTTTTGAAATTCCGCCTTCTAATGTAAATGTTTGATTTATCATATTCAATCTTTATTTTAATAATAACATGATCGCTTCCCAGTGACTCATTGCTAGTGTTCCACAGAAACCTATCTGCTATATCAGATGACACAAATGTAACATCTGGTGCTGACTGCTGTAACACTCCATTTACCATTTTAATCCTAGTAGGATTTCCATTATTTAAGCATATAAAATCATTCTCAAAAATAGCTTTATAGATTTGCTCTCCCCTAGTATCATTTTTGTATGACCAAAGACAATGATGTGCATTCATGTCACCAACAATAATAGTTTCAGACCTATACAAACTGAATATAAAGTCCCAACTGTGCTGATCGTTTCTCACTGTCGGCGGACAGTATATAGATATGATATATTTAATTTTAGGGATATTGAAAATTTCCATCAGCAGCACTTCAATATTTGAGTTGGGCACATTGATCGCTTTTTGTGTCATCTTTATAGTTTTATGAGATACGATACATAAACCTCCATAGGAATCCTCTCTATCCTTTCTTATGATATTGTAATTAGTTATTCTAATTCTTTCTTCTTCAGACAACCAAGTTTCACTAATAAAAGCAATATGTACTTTTTCTTGATTCAACAAAACCTCCAAATCTGTCAATTTTGATCTTAAACTATTAGCATTCCATTGGATCATATTTATCGTACCTTTGATATAGTTTCTATCCATTATGGTTCCAATTTAAAAAACTTATTAGTACCTCTGAGCTGAAATATTCTTCTACTAATATCCATAACTCCTTTAATATGTATTTAATTACTGACTCTATTTTATGTTGTATACTATTTTTCGCAAAGACAATTTCTTTCATATCATCTATAATTTTTTTAAAAGTCAATCTTCTTTTGTTCTTATCTTGTTTTCCACTTTCATCAGCACTGGGTGCTGTTTTATCCTCAGCTATTTCTCCATTTTTGTCTTGTTTTTTCTTTTGCGTTTTATTCTTCTTTTTATTTTTCCTGCTGTCTTGCCTTTCTTTATGTGCCTCCTTCTCCACTGTACTCTCACTCTCACTATAAGAATCCGCCAATATTTGTGCATAAGTCTTAGAACCAGAAGCAGGCATCAACACCGCCTCGACCGGATCACCCTGACTAGTAGATGGCACAGGTTGTCTCCGTACCTCAGTAGTAGTCTTTGCGCTCTCCTTGATTTTGTCCATAGCCATCTTGTACGTACAATTACTTTCAGACATAACGATACGCACTCGCTTCTCTCGCTGAAATACTGGACATGCACTCTTTACTATAGACATGTGTTCCCCCTTGCAGTTGACACATCTGTACTTTGTTGTGTCGCAATTCTCATGTCCATCTCCACATTTGGGGCATATTTGTACTTTACTAGGACACTGGCTCTTTATATGCCCATACTTCCAGCATTTGGAGCATTGCGTCACCGGGAATGTGTATGGCTCCACCTTCAAACGGCATCCATATGCAGATACATACGGTGGCAAGGCAGATCCTTTAAAACAAATACGTATTGTCTCGCTCGACACCCACTTTCCTTCAAAATTTTTCTTATTCAATCTTTTTACACTTAAAATTTCACTATTACTTTCTAAAATATTTTGTATATCTTTTTCTTCCAGCTCACTGTCTATATTTTTTACTATACCATATGAGTGTGTCACCTCCCTGGTTTTTTTAATACTCCATCCCCGGGCTTTAAGGTTCTCAGATCCCATCATCGCATCAGCATCGGCTTCATTACTGAATCTTATCAATATTTTAAATGGGCTTTTAAATATTACTTTATGAATCCCTATTATGCCCTCAGTAGTAAAGATCCTCGCCAACCCAATTTGTTTCGGCAATATTTCCCCAGATGTTATGGACACCTCGCACATATCCCCCTGTGGCTCTGTACTCCTCTCTGGTGAACTTCTTAGATTGACTCTCTTGCCTCTCCTGTATGTTACTTTCTCGAAATCCTCATCTTCTCCAACTTCTGAACTAGATCTCACTCGTTTTCCATAAACAGGGGCAACTACCTCAGTATTAATGTCACCCTCATCCCATTCCAAGTCTGAACCAAACACTACACGATTAATGTCTGCTCTTGAGAGCTGTGACTCAGACGGCCTCTGCTCCTCATCAGGCAGCAGCTCCTCATCACTTGTTACCATTTTATATTAATTATAATTTACAATATTTCGAAAGCTTTTTTTTTTTTTGAGGGTATGTCAATAGTCACTGTCTTTCTTTTAAACTTAAAACATATCACATACACAATAAATCTATATTATTATCACTACATGGTTCCTAATCACTATTTAATTCCACACAGAATCCAATTATTTGCTCAGTTTATAATTAAAAACCTTAACTATTTTCACTACACTCCTAACTTGTCAAACGTCAAACTGACACTGTTAATTGTTTTAAAATAAACATAAGAAGCCAGGAAAAAAAAAAAATAGATTTATAGTAGTAATCAGTTTATCTATGAAGTAGCAAACAATATCATAAAAAACAAAAATGAATAATCTCTCTAAGAGTCCCGTGTTTTCCATTCCACTATGATCTAATCTTTATTATAAATTTAACATTTACAGGAGGCCGAATATGCATGGATATGTTGAAAATGCCACCAAAAGGTGCATGGTTACCGACAATTACATTAGAAACATTACTTGTGTCACTGCAAATGTTACTCGCTAACCCGAACCCCGACGACCCTTTGATGATGGACGTGGCTAACGAATATAAATACAATATCCAACAGTTTACCGACAACGCTAGAAAGTATACTGAGGCACATGCTGTTTGAGTAGTTTAAAATTTCTAGCCGATTCTGTAAGGGCTTGTTCTAGGCGATTCTCAAACTACCATGCACAATGCAGGATAGCGCTTAAATGCGTGTCGCTTGTAAGTATCTCCATTTGTATAGAAAACATACACAGAGTTCAAAACAGAAAATGCAGCATTATCTGTGTGTTGCAGTGTGCTGTTTGCTCAGAGAGCAAATTTCATTTCAAATGGTTCAACCTTTTTAACATGAAGAGGTAAAGATATGGCGTTTATAATAAATAAGGATAGATTAAGTCAAATTTTTTTATATTGTTTAAAATTGTATAATAAAATACTGTTTTTTGATATACATAGTTGTTTTATTAACAAAGTAGGTAATTATAAATTTTAACCCGCTCCAATATACTTGGCACAAAAGCTCTAAACAATGATCCGATTTAATATATAAATTTCCTTACTAATATTATAGATGAGAAAGTTAGTTTGTTTGTTTGTTATTCCTTCACTTGACTAAACAGCCGATCATTATGAAAATTTGCATACATATTGTTAGGGGTACAGAGCCCAACATAGGCTACTTTTTATCCCGTGAAAGTATGTCGTTCCAATGGGAAAATAATTTTTCTACTACAGAGGGCGCTGTATCGGCCAACAGATGGCGCTACAAGACGCGCTATGGGTTGTTTTGTTATCAAACAAGATCTATGTCATAAAATTAACGCGAGCGAAGCCGCGGGGAAAAGTAATATATAAATCGATATGAAATCTTTATTGCAAAAAGTACACATTATGTTACCGTAATAAGGTATGGCAAACTAGTTCAAACACTGATTGAATTTCTCTGGAAACCTTGTGCCAAGTAAAGTGGAATGTTACATACAATTAGCTTAGAATAAAATTGACTGTAATAAACTTTTGTTAGGTACTAAATATTCTGTGACTAGACTATAATAATAATTAATGTGTTGCAAGCGTCCATAGGCTATGGTGACCACTTACATCAGGCGGGCCGTAAGCTTGTTTGCCACCTTAGTGGTATAAAATGTTGAATTAATCTTTTTTCACTTCCCATGCTCAGAAAATGCTTATTTGCGCAGGATATAGGCTGCACAAAATCGAATTTTGTGCACAAGGGCAAAAACGTATCTACTCATAAATGTATCTATATTAAGGCAAAGGAAATAAGCCATACAGCCAAACACAACAAAAAGTTCAGAGATCGAATTTGTTATTTTATAACATATTTTACTTTAATTTATTTGCCTTATGTGTTTTTTAAGTCATAAAAGATATTAAAATTTAAATTAAAGTACGGTAGGTTATTTAATTAATTAAGAAAATTATTTTATTACAAAATTAATTTAATAGTAGGCTGTATAGGTCTGCAGCCCAAGCCTAATTTCCTATGTCGTAAGATTAAGAAAAAAAGCGGCGGGAAACAGGTCTTGTTTTTTCGTGCGTTTATTTATTTATTTCCTCGCAATCGAAGTGAAAAGCAGAGTTTATAACTCGTCCACAAAACCATTTCTATCCTCGACATTACTATCAGCCCTCGCCTCGCCTTCGGCTCGGGCTGCTAAAAGTCTCGGATAGAATAGAAATGATTCGTTTTGTGCACTTGTTGTAAAATCTACTATTTATAGCATTATTCGTAATTATAAATATTTTTTTAGTTGCTTAACCTTTTAAAAATATTACTGCTGTTACTATTATAAATTGCTACTATTGTGAAAATTGGAGTTTCACCCTATTTATCCTGACAACAAAAGTCCCTCATGATTCATGATACCTTTACCTTTAATATTACAATAATTGCAACCTGTATAACAGCTGGTTGCACAAACTCATTTAATCTTAATTTTATATTAGATAATTAACTCTAAAGCTATTTCTTTTTTTCTTAATTTTTTTAGTAGTTAAAAAATCTAAGCGAGCAGACAACGGAAACGACTTCATACTATGCAAAGCCAGCATTCAAAATAATTTCCTCTAAAATTACTTTAACATTCTGACAATACATTACAAGACAAGTGTTATGGTATATTTGCTATTAATTGTCTGAATATCCTTCAACCTGTATCCGTACTGGTATCGTCACCAGAACTCGCACTTTCCGTCTCCGAAGAGCTGCTGTTTCTCTTGACCTTCCGTACCTCCTTTTCTTCGGTCTTTTCTGCAGTTTTACCCTCCTCTGCTCGGTTTTTTGTGTCTTTTTTCTTTTTTTTATCGTCACTAGTTGTTGGTTTTAAGGTTTCGGTTGAGACCGTTGCAACCATTTTGCAATCGGTTTTGCTTTCCGGTGGCTTAAAGTCTTCTTCTTCCTCGTCAATTGGTTTCCGGTTGGCTATTGATGTGGCCACTGCTGCTTTATAGGCTTCTGGGTATTGTGTACTGAAATATTATTAAATTCTGTTTGAGAATCTTTGTTAAAATATCATTACCTTTTTACTGAATATGATACATCTTAGATAAATAAATTTATCCACATAAAACGAGTAGGTTAAGCCTAGTTTACTTTGGGACCGGATCACCAGATGGTGCTGTGTGAATTGTAAAAAAGTTGTTTTTAATTTCTATAAACTGTTAAGCTGCAGAGGCGCAATCTACTTGACAACTGAACAGGCACTGTATTAATTTTATTGTGAAAATTAGTAAAAATATAAGTAACTCACCTAAGTTTAGTCTTAATAGCTCTAATTTTTTTAAATATGAATTCAAGATCCTTCCTCATTTCAAGTAGAAGTTGCGTGTGCTTTTTGAACTCGACAGAGGCAGCTCGGAGACGACTTGCCGACAGCTGGTTACAGTTTGTCAACATCTCTGTTGTTTTTTCAAATCTCTGCAACCTATTGTAGATAGACAAGAATAACATTTATTAGTACAATTTTGCCGCCTGACTGTCGGTATGAAAAAATTGAGACAATTATTTTGAAAGAGCTTGTTATTTTGAATTTGACTTATCATGAAGAGTTTGAGTATATATTTATTAGCTTGGTATAATGTTACACTGTTGGGCAATAGCCTGCTCGATTATTGGTTAAAACCATCATAGACTTGCATGTATCTCTTTGACGACCTCCGTGGCGTAATGGTTACCACGCCAGACCGCCACCAAGGAGGTCCCGGGTTCGATCCCCCATCGGGTCATGATGAAAAACGAACTTTTTCTGATTGGCCTCAGGTCTTGGATGTTTATCTATATATGTATTTGTTATACAATATAATATCGTTGAGTTAGTATCCCATAACACAAGTTTCGAACTTACTTTGGGGCTAGCTCAATCTGTGTGATTGTCCCTATATATTTATTTATTTATTTATCTTCAGGATTGGGAAAGCTAGGACCAAGCACAAGGGTTTTGGCTGGGCGTTGACGAATCAGTCCCTGCCCCTAAAGCGACTTTATCCGATTTTTCTTTTCATAATTTTACTTACATATTTTTTTGAGCACGAATGATGACTTCTACATCCCCCTGGTCGACCATTCCAGCTAATCCTTGCACAAACACTTCAGGAGCAGAGTAGTTTTGGAAGCATTCTATTGAAAAATCGCTTTCGGGTGTATCATTCGCCATTTTGACTACTAATAGTGTTAATTATATATTAAGGAGACTTATTTCTGAGAACAATATGTATATTACAATAAAAAGTTGGTTTTTGTTATTATTTTTTAGATGTGCAACGTCAATCAAAGTCAAGTCAAACTGTCACGTCACTGACGTCACTCACTGTCACTGTCATCGTCATCAAGTGTCATCTGCTGCAGTGTGGCCAGTACGTTCTTAGTTTTCTTACAAAAGTTATCTTAATTAATCACCAAAGTTTGCATCGGAGGGCACTCCCTTATTATGACATTTCTTATTAGTAGGCATTAGTTAAATATTTGCTATATATTTATTTACCAGTTGTAGGCTCTTTTTTAGACAGTTACTAGTGTATCCACATGTGTACTTATTCTAAATTAATATGAATTTAGTACAGGAAAAAAATAAAATAAATTTATTTACTATTGTTATTCTTTAGTAGTAAGATTTGAGAAAGTTTGATTTAAAATGGAAATACAATCTTCATTGAAAAATAATGTAAATTAATGTAAAATGAACATGCTAACAACTTTATAAAATTTTAATCTTCTCATTTTTACAATGGCAATCTTAAAACACTTCGTCCATGGGCTAGGCATTTCCTTGCTCAGAAATCCAATAGGTAGTCTCATATTTTTTAAACCAATTAAACCAATAGCACGGCCGTCATCGCCTCAATCATCAAATCAGCTCGATTTATAAAATCACATAAAAATCCACGGTTGATGAAATAGAAATAAAAAAACTAATTGGGTTGACAACAATGTGTATTTTATTCAGAGGAAAACATTACGAAATGGCTGATCACTTGATGATTTTACTTACGTTGGTAACGTACAATTCCAGAGGAGTTTTGGATGCTCACATTGAATGAACGGGGTGATAGGAAATGGGATAGTCATTTGAGTTTTGGAAAAATCATTGATTTACTTGAGCCAACCCGTCAAGTTGTAGTTCAAATGGTACGCCATACTCCCGCGTCTTGGCACTGCGCCTTGACCGCGAATGTTTGAGAGAATCATAATGTGGCACCCCTATCGGGTATATTTTCTTTAGATCTAGACCATTCAAATAGTGAAGTCCTCTATTCTCTCCATGCACATAATCAAGTGATATGTCATCGTCATCGTCATCAGGAGCTAGAGAGTTGTGTCTATTTTTGCTTCGCTTATTCGTGTCTGATAATAAGTCATCCAACTGATTGAGGTCTACTATAATTACATCAAGATTTTCATCAACTCTGTACTTCTTATATGTATCAAGTTTATCCAATAAGTTGTTTGGAGCTTTTAGTCCAGATCTTTCATTGAGACCTAAATGAATCGTTCTCTCTTGATCCCTTCCGTCTTCTTCTCTGGAGGCATCAGCGTATAAGTGTCTAACTTGATAATGATTCTGTCGTTCATCGTCGTTAAGCTCTCTAGCTACTTCGTTGACTAAATTCTCTCTTCCGTCATCATATACGTCCTTTGTGACATCATTTAACAAACGGCTCAATTCATCCTGATCTAACCTGACCCCATCGTTTACCTCGTCTCTCAGTAAGCGGTCGACGTCATCCTGATCTTGTCTATCATCATCATTCAGAACACGACTCGATGATTTGCCACATCCACATCTCGCGACTTTACCATCCCAAGAGCAAGATCTATCTCCTTTACCACATCTGTCATTGCTGAGTACATTGCGTAGTCTATTTCTGTTGAGAACTATGTTGACGGTGTGAAATTGTGATTTCGGTAGACTGTTATCCCTGTCTTGGTATCTGGGGTATAGATATCCACGATTGCTGTATTGCAAGTTACGGGTTTGATGATGCGCGTTCAATGAGGAATCTCTCGACTTGAGGCTCTCCAAAATGGCTTCGATGCCGCTCTGCTCAACCGGTAGTCTCCTCTGTGTAGTGACGGCAACAGTTACTAGTAATATTGTAATTTTGAACAACATTTTTGAAAATACACACTCGCCCACGTTCTAATCGTGAAACCAGATGAAATTTCATTTTATACGTGTCATAATCGAGTTATCTTTAGTGAAATTGGCAAAATTAATATTTGATTAGGCGTGATATTAAATCTTAGGGCTGAAGAAAACTTATTACCTACATAGAGATGGCTTACACTCCACACTCTATTCTTAGAATGTCAACGAAAGCTTGATGTGGGCAGGGAATGAGAACAGTGGGTTTTATATTTTGTATTATGTAGTATAAGTGTAAAGTATGTAGTGTAAGTGCCATCTCACTCGTTTTATGAGCAAGATAGTTCTAGAGATAGAGACTAGATTTTAATCATTTGTATTACGTACGAGAATAGACCCGAAATTTTTAGAAAAAAGATAGAGTTGAAATCGAACTAGATTTAAAACGTTTTAGTTACTACAATACTTTATGCCATCTGATGAAAAAGAATCCGTCTCATTGGTTTAGTTGTATCTTACATAAATAAATATATAATAACATTTATTTAATACTAGCGTGTATGCCGCTTTCCCGTGAGAATTTAGGAAAATCCTCGCATGTATTATACACAACCCACCTACCTCTTGAATCACTCTATCTGTATAAAAAAACGCAGTTACGTAGTTCCAAGCATAAAGATTCTAAACAGACAGACAGTGAAGCGGCTTTGTTTTTATGCTATGTAGTGATTTAACGCCACAGAGGTTCCATATAGCTATCAAAAAGTCACACTACAGAATAGACAGATGAGAGGCTTTATATCGATGAGTATTTAATGATATTAAACCTTAAATATTTTATTTTAAGTAAGTAAACAATGTTAAAATAAAAAGAAACAGTTTTTATAATTTTAGGGATAAAAATATTTATTTTTGATAGAACATTGTACAAGGCGTTGTACACCTTGGTCATAATACTATCATTGTGGCGGTACAGGCTTATTAAACCCTGTAACATCTGCGCATTTTAGATTTATCTCTTTCTTACACCGAACCAAATTTAAGTTATGTCTTTCGCAAAATAGAGAGATAACTTTAGCGGCACTGTAAACGAGGCAACGACAAGGTGTTTTATACCGGTCGGACGGAAGTCTTAAAGCAAAACAAGAACGGCTGAGTAAAGGGGACAGCGCAATACATGATGTAAGGCGAGACGTCTCGTTTACACAATATAAAATGTACGGCCCCTGGTTTCGTACCATCAAAGTACCCAAACATGTTCATATTTATAACTCTCATTTCGTTTAGTTTCGTCGTTCACTGTTACCCTTAGATCCGTCCATTACTTAAGTACTAATTAGAAATTTAATTAATAGATTTTTTTTCAATATAATGAAACATGAACGTTAATTATAAGATTATGGACGCACAAAAACCTATCACACTGATTTGACATGGTAGAATAACGATAGAATGATGTTAGGAATTGGTCGCTGTTCGAGCGTCAACTGTTTTTGGTAAACAGCACGTTTGATAGAATTCGTCGCTGTTCGAACTGCGACCAATTCGATTTAGTGTGTGCAAGGCTTGCATAGAACCAGAACAAATAGGGTGAATGCCCAAATTCAATTTTTCTTTATTCAAATACGCCTTTTACGCTCTTGCGATTCGTCACAATTTTATCCTATCACTGCAGACAGATTTGTGCTTATAAGGCTACACTAATAAAACTACACTTGCTCTTTTAAAATGGTATTATAATAATGAAAGTTACAATTAAGACATAACCGCTTAGCGCCCCGCCCCAGCTTCGCAAGGGTTATAAGGATATTATATATTTATACTATTTGATTTACCTATTTTTTTTAAATATAATAATAATCTATATTACTTGGGGTTGGGGGTAATGTACCTACATAACGGTGAAAGAATTTTTGAAATCGGTCCTGTAGTACCTATTTGTGTTTATTGGTCAAACAAAAATTTTGTCGTTTTGCAATTGGATTTAATCGGTTGAAGAAAATAACAAAAAAAGCCGTAACCAGTTTTCTTTCGCCATTTCTTTTACCAATGCCCATTTTGCTTGTTTCCGAAAAGGTGGTAGTTTCTATAGAAGTTTATTTTATTTTTTATCAATCCAATTATGTAACTTGTAAAAGTCCAAAGAAAGTGCCTGTGAAAGCCTAGTCTCTAAAATAAATAATTTCATTTCGAAAGTGAAGAGGCTTTTGCCTTTAAAACCATTGCGTTTTTTTAATTATTTATACAAAACTTGATATAATATTGATTTTTTTAATTATTCATATAAAATATATTAAAATTTCACACATTCTCGGTCTGTAAGTAACCGTTAATCTTCATGGATATTGGTACAGCATAGTGCATTAAAATCTCTTTTTCTGGGTTGCCATTGTCGGAACTTCTCCTCGCTTTGACGTCGATCAACGGGTCTTGAGACCCATGGAGATATTTAACAAAATCATTCAGCGCTCTTCGACCGTTCACATTGAATTTTGCTAGATTCGTTTCGAAATCGGCCACGTCTCCTCCTGAAAAAGTATACTTTTACCACAGATAATAATATTAAAATACTAGCTTCTGCCCGCGGCTTCGCCTGCGTGGTACTACTAACAATTAGCATTTTTTTCTTCAGAAACAAATTCCGGTCCGGTCCGTTCCGGTTCGGTCAGCCCGGTCCGGTCGATCAGGTCCTTATAAGGAACCTACATGCCAAATTTGGAATCTCTAGACCCAGCTGTGCTTTGTTTTGGCTGTGGTTGGGGCTGTCTTTGATATACCCTCGCAAATTCGTTTGCGCGTGGGAATTTTGAAAAATCCTTTCTTAGTACACCCCTAGACGTGTCGTAAGGAACCTACACTCTAAATTTGGAATCTCTAGACCCAGCGGTTTGGGCTGTGCTGATATATAGTTAAGTCAGGACTTTGTATTTTATATTTATAGATTTACAGTACATTTACTGTTGGTTCATCATCATCTTAGTCATATCACCTCAGGAAATAATATTAGGAATAAAGATTAGCATGAAGTGATTATTTAAAAATATCTATGTTAAGTCTTGATCTTACGAATTATAAGCAACTAGCGCAACTTCGTGTGCGTGTATCCCGCTTTCCCGTGGGAATTTCAGAAAATATAATACATTTTTTTTTTTTTTTATACTACACAGGTGGCAAACAAGCATACGGTCGGCCTGATGGTAAGCCGTCACCGTAGCCTATAGACGTAAGCAATACCGGGGGTATCACTCACGCGTTGCCAACCCTCCCAACCCCCCCAAATGGAGCTCTGGAGACCTTACTCACCGTAGGAACACAACATGGCCGAGACCAATGCTATTTGGCTACGATCTTCTGTAAGGTGGAGGTCCTTCCCCAGACGGGCTGCTCCGATTTGAGCGGATTATCCGCTGTGCCCTACCTCTCTGTATGTAAACCTTCCTATTGAAACACTCTATCTATTTAAAAAAACTATATCAAAATCCGTTGCGTAGTTTTTAAGATCTAAGCATAAATAGGGACAGACAGACAGCGGGAGCGACGTCATTTTATACTACTTATTATATGTAAAGATTTGGGAACAAGCCCATCACACATTCCCACCGATGTGTCTGATGAATTCATAGTGTACCCTGTGATTACAAAGTTTCATGTATGTTTACTGTCTTACATTATTAACATAAAAATCTTTGTTCTGGACCATGCTCATCTCTTTCATTGGCTGACTATACGATGCTACAATATAACACATTCTTTTATCTATTCCTAAAATGTCAATGATTAATGGAGAATGTCTTAAAGCCTTCATATAAAGCAAATATTGTTTAAAAAACTCAGAGAGGGATGCGTCCAGGTGCCGGCCGGATGGTTGATATGATAAGAGGCGGCCATTAAAAACGCGAGAATCTTTCGAAAAGGATACGGGACAAGCCCACCACACATTCCACTACTGCATTGTCAGGATCAACAACGGAGATCTCAGATTGACAATAAGCAATGAAGCTTATTGACTTCCCGGGGGAGAAAACTACAGCTGTTTTGGAACTCACAACGAATTTAATCATAAAGAAGATAGTCGGAGTAGGAAGTATTGAAAGGACTTCCCTCCTTAGCAACTACGTGAGACACAGCAATTTGAAACAACAGGCACCCTAGAGAGATGGCAAATCAAGTGAGGCTCGATTGTCGAGCAACATGGACCACCAAAGATTTGGGAACAGCGTTACGAAAGAGCTTTTATTAGGCCTATTTGAATAAAAATATTTGACTTTATTTGTCTTTAACTACGGTGTTAAGTTACCTTCATTGCTATCCATCTTGTCATGGTATGCAAAGTCATTATTATCAGGTATATTGGCCTCGTAAATTTCACCATCGTTTTCCATGGGTGCGCGTCTCCTATAATCTTCCATGTCTTGTACTTCTTCCGCCTGTCTGTCCATCATTTCTTTCTGGTCTTTTATAATACCAGCTACATTGTATCTGTCGTTATAATCACTAAACGTTATGTCTGGCTTCATACCCATAAATGAATCAAATTGACAGAGAACTGGCGTTATTATTGTTAATAATATATTTGTGATCTAAAATAAACAAAATGTACTGTAAAGATTATTGATGAAGTGTTTCGGAGAGTAAAGTGAAAAGAGAACTTTGATGAGAGATGTAGTAACTAGAAGACGGAAACATCTTATAGACAAGTTGACTTTCCCAGAAACAACTTAGAAGGAAAGATAGAAGAGCAAAGGAAGGTCGAGAAGTGCTTACATTTTATTTATTTAATTTTATTCACAGTAGGACACAATATGTGTCACATAAGCATCCAATAAGAAATGATTTTCTGAAATACCCACGTGAAAGCCTGGTACAGTGTCAACTGTTTTAAGTTTATGGTTGGTTTACGATCAGGGTGAACCGTTAGACACTGGATGAGACTGGCACACGACCGAGTAAAGTGGCGTGAAAAAAGGAAGGCCATAGGTACCCAGCAGTGGGTGAATGTGAGCTGTGATAATACTAATAGTATTAAACCGTTCTTGAATAAGAATACAGAATTCACAATATAAAACTTATTACCATTATATAGAAAATGTAAAATTTTGCAGAGAGCGAGCCGAGCCGTACAAAATTCCAATTTTATGCCTTAGAAGTAAAAGTAATTAACTTTAAAATTAATTGTTTTGCACACGTCGTGACTTGAACACGTATCGAACTATAAACTTTGAATTTTAATCGAAATAATAACAATGTAATTATAATACGTGTTGCTGAAAAGTTCTATTTTTATTATTTACCATTTCACAAAACGATTTGTACACTTAGCTATAAGTTGTCAGATACTATAATCTATAGTCTTAATTAATCCTCTATCTCCGAAAGTCTTGTGTTTAGAAATTTGTAAAAATTCACGGTAGTAGTCCATACAGTGAACCTACAAGGAAAACTATGACGGTTAAGTAGGCTCTACTAGTTACTGAGTAATAGCTGACGAACTTATGAAGTAAAATTTCTTTGACGAAAACGTACAAATGTCATAGAATATGGCATTGTACATACATATTGATTTGCAAGCAAGCAAAGCGTAGCAAATACGGAACTCTACATTGTGCGTGGCCCGACATGTACTTGCCGGTTTTTTTTTTGTTTCTGGTAAAAGTAATTTTGCTATAGTTGAAGGAAATGGTCGTTGAATAATATTTTATGAAGTAGGAAGAATGGACTGTAATAAAACTTCCCTCTGTATGATTAACATGGATACGAAGGTACTGTACTCGATGTGATTGACTTGTAATGAATGGTGTTTGTATGGGTGACGAGTGATAGGCTCGGGTTATGAGTAAATACTGTTTTATTATATTAAAGCATTACTTATTATAACTCCTTACACTACATACACTACAGACTATTTAGAGAGAACGTATGTCAAATGACTCAAACTAGGTAGCTATACGTTATAGACTTTAATACATTATCAACATTATGATAATAATTCTCAAATCTATAAGTTGCCAAAGCCACCAATAAAAAAACAATAAAAAGCGGGAACGCACGCCGCGCGAATTACGAACGGGCCCCGCAAACTGTTGGCGAGAAAAAAATGTCGCATGGCGGCGCGATGTGACGTCACGTCCTCCGCCAGATGGCGCTCAACTGATGCCGGTTTAATTGCTGGCCGTGTTTTATTGCCGCGCAGAGATTTCCAACCGCTGTTGTTAGCAACGAAAGAAATTAAAATTTTGAACACACGTAATTTTAGAAACGTGTCACTTATTTTTTATTATATTCCAATAATAATTTGTATGACAGAACACAGAATAACGATGTTTTACGAAATTTATAGAATACTAGTAGATGCCCAGAGATTTATCCACAAAATGTCACATCTCACATCACAATCCCAAAATTTTTCATCTAAATTTTTTTCAAGTATGATGTTCATTTATACAGCAAAGAGAACGTACTCTGCCACGCTTCTCCAATGTGAATTGGTGGATTCCAGTGTTTTCAAGCCGGCTGACGGCCAACGACTTGTCGCAACGACTGGCATCCATCGACAACAGCCAGAACCGATGGCTTAAACGTGCCCTACGAAGCGCGGAAAAGTTCTAGATTACGAAACCCATAAAAATACTGGCTTGGGTCGACTTGCGTGTTCGTTCTAGAGTGCGACACACAACGACGCTATGAAGCTCAACAATAAAACAATACAATAACATATAACGTTTTAATGATTTTGATTTATACAGCAAAGAGTTCGTATAACAAACAATGAAATAAAATGTAAAGAAACTCTTTAATATGGGTAAGTAGGTAGTTCTGTGGTAGCCAACTGTGCAAACGCTGTATATCAAACAATGTCTGGATGGAGACAACACTTGTGCAAATGCACAGTTCTTTGTGATATAGTGTTATGTACCACACAATGGCCACGTGCCGCTATTATAAAAAAATGATAATATCTTTCGCCTTATTATGTAATTAATACCAACAAAAATTTAAGTTTTAAGGCTATGGAGTGGTAGAGCATTCATGACATGGGCTAGATCGACCGAGGAAGTACCAGGCTCCTACAGAATATCGGCGTAAAATTGCAATGCGTTCTCTTTCCCTTCTTCCATGTCTCCTGTTCCCTTTCTTGAAGGTACTCATGTTCATTAGGCGGAGGTAATAATTTTTCATCAGGTGGCCCACTTGCGTGAATATGCTTAATGTTTTTCACTTCTCATGCTCAGAAAATGCTTATTTGCGCAGGATATAGGCTGCACAAAATCGAATTTTGTGCACAAGGGCAAAAACGTATCTACTCATAAATGTATCTATATTAAGGCAAAGGAAATGAACCATACAGCCAAACACAATAAAAAGTTCAGAGATAAAATTTGTTATTTTATAATATTTACTTTAATTTATTTGCCTTATGTGTTTTTTAAGTCATAAAAGATATTAAAATTTAAATTAAAGTACGGTAGGTTATTTAATTAATTTAAGAAAATTATTTTATTACAAAATTAATTTAATAGTAGGCTGTATAGGTCTGCAGCCCAAGCCTAATTTCAATGTCGTAAGATTTAAAAAAAAAGCGGCGGGAAAGGGGAAACAGGTCTTGTTTTTCCTGCGTTTATTTATTTATATCCTCGCAATCGAAGTGAAAAGCAGAGTTTATAACTCGTCCACAAAACCAATTCTATCCTCGACATTACTATCAGCCCTCGCCTTCGGCTCGGGCTGCTAAAAGTCTCGGATAGAAATGATTCGTTTTGTGCACTTGTTGTAAAATCTACTATTTACCTCTCCCTCCCCCTTCTGGTGGTCCTACTAATTTGTCATATCAGTAGAACTACGAGGGAGCACTATTTTTGTAATATTTTATTATGTACCTAGAAACAAAAAACAACATTTTCTTTTTTTAATGTTTTCTGTTTTAGGTACATTGCAATTATAACTTTTTCAGTATTCCCTTTGTAGCAGTCAGCACATTGTTAGAGCGTCTCCAATTTATAATACCTATTCAAAGTCAAATATTTTTATACAAATAAATCAGATCAAATTCTATAATTTGCAAGTAGGTGTTACAAACAATATTTCAGGTGCCGCTACATTTCACCTTACGGCGTGCACATTGTGCATAATATTATAAATATTCCAATTTATCATTTCAAATAATAAATCTATGTTTAAGAATATAGAAAAATCAGGACATACAATTAATAAAAAAGTATAAGTCTGTTAAAAGTTCTTAAATTTTTCTTACTACCAGTTCAGGCGGCAGATTTGTGCTTAGAAGAACTATCTGTCTAGGTGCGTTGCATTAATAATATAAACAATTACTTAAATTCGCACTTTAAATAAAGTAAAACACAATGGATGCGATTCCGATCCGCCTTGCACGCCGCCCAGCATATTTAGTGAAAAGCGATTTTCCAACTCAACTTCGGGCGGGCGTTCCCGCCCTCTCGCAGTCCCAAATTGAGCGCGCTTCGGAGCGCACGTTGCCATTTCGCGCCAAAAGCAAACACGCTGTCATTTCGCGTTTAAAAAATATAATCATAGACAAAATATAATTTCTCCTTTCTCGAATTCTTTTTTGTATCCGCGTTTCGTTTTTGTCTTTTTTTTGTAGACTGCATTTTGGTGATTTGTGTGTACTGTGCAATAAAACCGGGGACTGTTTGCTGTCAGCTGTCAAAAACGTTGAAGGTAAGCATTGCGCTATAATTTATTAAGAAGCTATAAAATAAATCTAACGAGAAATTATTATTGAATATAATTATTAAAGTAATATTAATTATTGTAATTATTTGGGTAATATCAAAATTTTATATTTTTATTTTTTACACGTCAATATTTTTTTTGCCATTAAGTTTATTTTAATTTTAATATAAGTGTCGTGAAAGCACCTGCATAATGTAGGTTCCAGGACTTATTTTATAGACTACATTAAAATAAGTCTCCATGTTACTGCATTTTCTTTTTAAAACCATAGTTATATAAAGCACTTATTCACTTTTAATGTAATGTGTGTACAGAAATAATTTTATTATAATTTGTAGGTAATGTTTTAAATCTTTTATTAGTTATTACTGTCATGAAAACGTATTTATGTAAGCCTAGATAAGTTTAAATAAAGTATTTAAAAACTGTCGATATTTTTTAGAGTTAAAGCTAAATATCACTCACATAGACAATCAACTTATAATATGACTGACAGACAGACCATAATATAATAATTTATTTTTATACGTTTTGATCTCAATATTTAGATTACAAATTGTTCCTTGTTACCCTTGTTACAAATAGTTCCTAGAAGAGGAGTCATTTTCCTTTAAAAGCTTGTGATAAGAAAGGTAGTTCTCACTATGCCAATTGCCAATGTTCAATTTTTATTTAATTTTTATAATAGTTTTGTAAGTAAAGGACAAGATTTACTTAAACAGCAAAAGACAAAGCAGAACTTCTTCACAAGTTACTACTATGTATAACACTGGCATAAAAGAGTAAATAAAAAAAACTTACAAACCCATTAGATTTTTTTAAATTATTTAACTGGCATAGAAGATACAAGAATTAATAAAAAGAAATAAGTACTGTTATCTTTCCCATTATAATTATTTTAACAAATGTAATGTATAACTGGATTAAAATACTAAATAAAAATTATAATAAGTACTTACAGACAGTAACTTATGTACCGAATATATTTTTTTAAAGCTTTTTTTATTACGTAACTTTCTACAAGGCCATCATTAATTCCGGCCAGTGTCAACAATTTAAAAATCAACGGAACGCTTAAAACCTTGCATAAACCTCATCTGTCTGCCGGTCTGCCCCCATTTCGAGGCGGAGTTTTCTGGAAGTTTATCGGCGGGAATAAATAAAACGATATTAGTTTTCATAAAGCGGCACCTGGGCACGTGCGGCATGGCGGCATGGCGGCATCAGCTGTTACATCCAATATAACGTCATTAAACCCTTCGGCGGCGGGTGGCGGCACACGCGCTAAGATATATTGCGTTTTTTTCTTCTTTCAATTCCATATTTTTAATATTGGAATGTGGAACAAATACTTTTTTTTCAGTTAGTTGCAACGTTTTCATATCATAAATCCAATCAAGTATCAATATTCATTCAGGAAATCATTCAGCTTCTAAAAAAACCTCTCAAGCAACCAGAGTTTTAGTTTAATTTTGATCAAGACTCACAGCCAGTTTCTGAGACGCACGTTTAAAGTAGTGACTGGGCTTTACCACTTAAGTATTTAAATAAATGCTTGATAAAATTGATAAGTTGAAAACAATTGAGTACATAAACACGGGCAATTAATTAAGCGGGACGATGCGGGATAAGCCCGCATCCCTTTTGGCCCGCACGACCCGCATTTGGAACTAACCTCGGCAAACATTCGCTCGTAAAATTGTATGAATTGTTTACTTGACGCGCCACTATCACTCATGTGGGGCATATTGGAACAGTTTGTTTGCTACAATACAATCTTAAACATAAAACATTTGAGACCCCGGTGGTGCGTTGGTACTGATCCTACCTTCGGCATCAGAGGGCGCCGGCTCGAATCCGAAACAAACATTTATGTGATGGCATGTCTGTTTGTTCTCGAGTCTGGGTGTTTTCCATGTATTATAAGTATGTATTTACAATAATATATGCGTTGTCTGGCACGCATAACACAAGCATACTTTGAGACCAATTGGCTGTGTGTGAATGGTGTAGAATTTATTTAAAAAAAAACTATCAGCTAACTGACCAACCATGTAAACCAGGGCTTCCAAATTATTACGGACAGGAAGTACAATACACAAGATTGCAAGAAATAGTGTTCCAAACCTGAAAAGCAGAATTTTCAAAGGAATTAGACGACCAATGGTGTCACTTCATTATAAATCGACAGTTCCAAACAAAATGGCAACAAAATGTAAACAGATCGCTGTAAAGCAGGATAGAAAAATAAAACTATGGTTAGTTTGTATGTGATCAAATTTCACGGATCTTCTTTGGTGCCATTTTACACCAACACCTGCCATATGTGTTTGTACAGATGCCGAAAATGACATTACACATAATATTATGTTATTTAAAATGTAAAATTTTCAATATATATTTTTTATTGTTAAATAGTTTATTGTATGAACACTCGTCTATATAATGAACACTTGAACAGGTTGAAAACGGCCGCAACGAAAAATAAAGTGTAAATAATAAAAAATACAGAAAAATAAAGTTCATTGTTAACGATACCCCTGGAATATCCATACTTCTATATCCATACTAATATTATAAATGTGAAAGTGTGTTTGTTTGTTTATTTGTTTGTCCTCCCTCCACGTCGAAAGTTATGAACGGATTCATGTAATTTTTTTATTGGGGATAGTTTAAGATCTGGAGAGTGACATTGGCTAGTTTTTATACCGGAAAAACATCTCATTCCCATAGGAAAAAAGTATAAGTAACATTATTTTTTCATAATTTTTTAACGGGGATAATTTAAGGTCCGGAGTGTGACATAAGGCTACTTTTTTCCCGCGGAATAAAGATATTCCCATGGGAAAATTATTGACATTTTCCCTTGACCACGCGGGCGGAGCTGCGGGTAACAGATAGTTTTTAATAAAAAGCACACAGTTTAAAAAGGGCCGCGACGAAAAATAACAAATAGAAACGTACTAAACGTCGCCCGAGAGTACGTACCGTTTTTGGTGGTGTCGTTAGCAATGAACACAAATTTTTAGTGCATTATAATAGTAACTAGAGGCCACAGTGTAGTTGTTAGTAAAACGGTTCATGAATTCTTTCCTACTCGGCATTACAAGTACACAATGTAATTGCCGAAGCTGTGAACGCGGTAACAATGGTAAACTATAATTATAATCTGTGGCCATACGTCACGGACGCGTCTCGCACTTTGTTTAACCCCTCGGCGTCCCCACGGGCGGCGCCCCCTCGCCGCCCCCTCGGCGCCCCCAAACCGCACCTGCGCTTAGCCGCTGCAATGTTGACACAAATGCTTCACAATAATCTTGTAGATCTGTTTTGTATATCATCATCTGTTTTAAAAGTATATACTAAGGAACGACCAGCCGCGGCTTCGCACGGATATTAGTAAATAAAATAAATAAAAAAAGCCTCTTAAAAATGTGTTACAAAAATATAAGTAAGACAAGAAGTCCATTTAGGTACCTATATGTAACTTAATTTAATTACTTTTGAAAACCCATTTAGGGTAAAGGCCTCCTACAGATGTCCATTTTCCCTATCTATGGTTAGGGTCAGCAAATGTTGACCTGCTATAATTCGCGATGTGGTGTTGTACTGCCAGCGCGCGTATGGTCTTTCTTTTTTCCGTTTGACAGGACGGGTTTTAGGTGAGATATCAACCAATAGCTACGCTCGCAATCCCAATGCAACCAATAGCAATGATTACATAGACCAATAACAACGCAGGAAACATTTTCCGTACTTGTTATTTTTTTTTAATCCTCCTAGCCGTATTCAATAGAGAAAGGACTACAAAATATGTGAAAGACCACGGCTTTAGTTAAATAAATGTAATATTCTGTGGTTAAACATAATTATTGTTAACAGTTTATTATGGAAATAGCATAAATACTCGGGCAGTGGGCGTGGGAACCGGCCAACTGCGAACGCCTTCTAATTGCGAGTGTACTAACAATGGTGATTTGCTTAGATGGCACTCACAACACCTTTAATTATTTTAGATTGCTTAATATCCTTCGTTTATGTACAGCCAATGAAGGGCCGTAAATATGGATGAAATTGTAAATAGTGCGTGAAGAGAAGTGATACAGAAGAACTGAGATTTTTATTCTAATAATGTCGTTATGAAACTTTGTAATTACATATTACAATCAGCCAATGAAAGAGTTGACCGGGGACGTAAATATGATTCAATTTTTCTAAATATTGCGTGAAGGGATTTAAAAATATTTTTTTTCAATAGTGTTCATATCGAAGTTAATGCTTACGATATAGCGTTTTTCACCAACGTATAGAATGGTTCTTATCCACTCAACCGTCCCTGGCAATATATTGAATGTTCTAGTATTCTATAAAATATCAAAGTATTACATAGCAACATATCATTGAGTCTGTGGCACCTGTTTATACCGGCGACGTATATTGAGACTTATTTATTAGTCTATAGTTGTCTAGGAAAAGACGTAGGTCCTTCTTATGTTAGTCGATCTACACCATAGATTTATTATATACATACTTGCGTTAGATTGGTAATGCAAAAGAGATAGATAGGCGAGACCATTCCTATACACGCTATCGGCCTGTATCGACCTGACGTCAGTCGTGTTAAACGTGATTAAATATGGTTACCTGTGCACTGCCTGGGTGTAACTCAAACAAATAGGAAAATCACTACCTTGCTTGTACACATGTACATTACACGCACACTAGTGTATTTTGTTTTTGGTCTCGCCTTAATCAAACCATTGCCGATCTATACGCTAGTATATACTAAATCTATGATCTACACCATGGCGTCAGTCAGCCGATTCAAAAAGAGTCCTTCCGCGATTGACACCATGGTTCCAATCCTTCGTGGTGCCAGTCGATGAAATACCCTTTGACGGGGTATTAATTTGACGTCTAATTGTTTTTTTTTGCCAAAAGGAAAATAATTTTTATTTTCATAGATTGTTACGGATTATTAACTATATTATTATTTTAAAAATAATAAATGAATAGGTGGGAATTTGAACCTACTATCTGTCGAAATCCGGCTGAGTGCATTTCCAACTGAATTACCGGGAAGGTGTGTTTGCGGTAGCAAACATTTTTGTTAAGGTCTCCCCCAACCCCTAAGTATTAAAGTCAAGGCAACAAGATTTTATTAGTAGTGTCTTTAACAAAAACTACCCTGTTCTATTCCTACGGTGGGAAAGGTCCACTTGGGGGGTTGGGAGGGTTGGCGACGCGTGAGTGATACCCCCGGTATTGCAAGCGTCTATAGGCTACGGTGATGCTTACCATCGGGCGGGCCGTATGCTTGTTTGCCAACTTAGTGAAAAAAAAAAACAAGTTTCGTGTCAATTTCAATGGCTATCCCGCTCTATTTCTATTTTGTATGAGTGAGACAGCGATTTTTGTTACGTACGATACAAGCTGGGTTTAAACTATGAACCATTGGAGTCCGATAATAAGTTGGTTCCATATCCACTGGGCGGTATCATTTTAATGGAGTGAAATGACTTTTGTATTTAAAATAATGACATATTCTTAAAGTGATTTTATGCTATTTTTCTAGGTACATAGTGTTGTCTATACGCATACATATTGGATTAACTGACCGGAATTATTTGAACAATGCGTAAATAGCCGACCAGCTGTGCGCAGCCGTGCCCGCGTATGACGAGACTGTCCCTAGAACAACGGGTCTGTGTCATATACCACGTAGCAAATCTATACTTAGGTATAACCAAGGAAAGAGGTATCCAGGAAAGTAAACATGACTTAGTAATAGTTTTGTAATTAGTGCGTGAAGGGATTTAATCGAAATATTTATTTTATCTCATTCTATTCATATTGTACAGTCAGGTGCACGTCGAGCTTTACTTGCAGTACAATTTTGGCTCTTATGTCATAGAACTTAAGAATGGTTTAAAGTCCAATGTAAAAGTCAACCTGCTCTTGACTGTACTATGTAAATACACTGGTTTTCCTACGCCATTTCTTTTACCAAATTTTATGCTACGACAAATTAATATTGTGTGTACCTAGTTTTAGGCCAGTTCCAGCACAGTTCTGAATATGATAGCTAATAGGTTCGACTGTCCCTACATCCGGCATTGTTGTGAAAAACACATCCCACAATGCCGCATGGAGAGACTTTTATAGTAATAAAAAATATAATATAATTTGAATAATTTAATTTTGTAATATTGGATAATAATAATTTAATTTTGTTAAATATGGGTGTAATTTCCTGAAATAAATTTATTTTATTTTTATATATATACATAATTTTAAATGACAAAAAAATCCCGTAACTAGTTTTTTTCACCATTTCTTCTAGCAGTTGGTAGTTCTGCTTTTGTTTCCGAAATGGTGGTAGCTTATCGAGTAGATTAATTAAACATTAATAATTGTATGTACACTTGGTCTAGAGAAAGTGCCTTTATGTGCCTAATCTCTGAATAAACGATTTTATTCTTTGAAATTCTTGCGGTAGGTACTTCTTTTCAACAGGCCAATGACGTCAGTTATCAGGCTAACTTCAACTTCATTTGGTCGTCATGTGGCTAAAGATCTTCATGTCCACAGCACCTATCATACTCTGTTGCAATGAGCGACATTGAAAATAATGGTATTTGAGTGTAAGATAAAATGGTCTGTCATAGTGGCGGAGATGCGGGCAGGTCTTGTAGCGATAGCAAATCACGATTCCATTACGTATAAAGGTTTATAGAGCTGGCGTAAATATTATGGACCTAATGATTATGATCACAATAAAATAAAACTACAATGATTAATATAAAAAAAAATGAAACTAAACAACATTAAAAATTAAGCTGGATCAAGACTAAAAATAATATTAATTAAAAAGGTCCTAATACGCTTTTAGAGTTAAAAAAAATAATTTGATTTTGCAAGAAGATTTACAGGAAATACTTATTCACGTCAATTTTTTTAATTCTACCAGTTACTTGTTACCTGGACAGAAACTATGATGACTATGACAGAAAAGAACAAACGAGCGGGTCACCTGATCACCTGATAATAAGCAATCACCTCTGCTTACGGACATCAACAATTACAAGAATCTTGGATGCATTGCCCACCTATGAAGGAATCCAAAAAGGAAAGAAGGGGGAAGGAAACAGGATGTGTATTGGGCTTCCACCGCTCTCACTAATCGTACGAAACCCGGCGACATATCACCGCTACTTCATGTCGATATTCCGTGAGAGAGTAGCACTGCCCTGGTCGAGCCAACCCATTTACGAGTCACCACCAGTTCATTGTTATACATAGGCTCTATCACTCAAAAAGGATTCCATTTAAGTAATAACTTATTCACAATTGTATGTTAAGTTCTTTTTTTTTTAGACCAGTACCGTCCCGCATCTGTGTAGGCATTCATGCTCATTGCTCGGCCCGCATGGACACATAGATAAATTGTGTATCAAGTCGACCCGCTGTCGGGCCTCCTTTTCACTCATATGTAAACAATTTCGTAGACGTCACTTTGTAGATACGCCAGATACGCTGGTTTTTAGGGTTCCGTAGTTAACTATATTGAGCGACTTTGTGTTACTAACAAGGTGGACGGTAGCAGACCAAGGGGACGCAGTCCGATGCGTTGGTCTGACCAAGTCCGCACCGCTCTCGACGGCAACTTTTATGGAGCCATCCATGCCGCAGAAGATAGGAACAAGTGACGGAACTCAACAGTGAGAAATACGATGCAAGGAGGGGCAAACCAACAAGGAATTCTTTATGGTTTCGTCATGTCCGTCTGTCCGCGGTCTAGCGCCGAGACTCTTATCTGCACATACTAAAATGGGTGTTTTTCATGTCTGCACATACTAAAATGGGTCTTTTCCATTCAGTAGTTCCTATTCCATCTAATTTCTTTCTGAGTTCCAAGACAGTTGTAGTTTCTCCTACGGGACGTCAACAAGCTTCATTGCTTGTTTATCTTGAGCCGGATTTGAACCCGCAGCTCTTGGTATAAATTACCCATTGCCATTCCACGCACAGAGCATGTCAAAGAAACATTGTTAACATGAAAATACACCCAAAAAAACACTTCAACGATCGCAAGACTCGATAACGCTGTCAGTAATTATTGCCCACCCACCACCCGCTCTGGGGTAGGCAGTGGGGATGAATTAATAGCGCCAATACTATTAATCATTTAGCGCACCTGACGAGAAGAAAGATTTGCGATGCGGGCGTACGATAACTGTTTGAAATATAATTTTACATTACCTATATATTGTTTTAGAGACATTTTTGTTACTTTTATATACTTTTATTTTAAGAGGAACAATTTTTTGGAACAAAAACTCGAAGCAATCTGATTTAAATATAATATGAACTGAACATGAATCGAAAACAAATCACTTATTGCTGTAAAGCACACAATTTAAACAAAATCTATACAAATCTTATACAAGCCTCAAGAATTAGACTATCCCGAGGTCCACCTACCTGGTTTACCGGGGTGGACCATGGGCATATTTTCTTGCCGGTGGTCCGCCTTGATTCTAATTAAGTGTTTATGTTTAGGGTTACTCTGCAATGTTTTAGGGTGGATTAGGAATTCTTTTGGGATTATTTTCCAATTGGGAAAACCGCATGAAAACGGTTTTAGTAGTTTTTGAGTTTATCACGACCAGACGACACGACACGACATACATATAAGTAGCTTCTTAGCACAGCATTTTAGTAGCCAGCATTTTGTGGTAAAAATTTACATGAAATTGTATTACATTCGATTCGATATGACGGCACAGGACATATTTTTGATTGCACACCGTCGCTGTATAATTGAGCCAGGTAAAAGCTTGATTGGATCGGTTTTAATCAAACTTTTGCTTCCCGGGCGCGTGCTTCTGACAACTCGATTATAGTCCCTCGATTGTGCTTAACATACTAGCTTATAACATGAAAAAGTGTCGTACTACGAAAGCTTTTCTTTCGTTTTGGATTTAAGGTGATTAAAATTCGTTGTTGAGAGTAGAAAAAAATCGTAAAGATTTGACGTGTTATAAGAAGGTTTTTTTTGCAATGAGTAATGACAGAAAAATGTTAAATTCGACAAAAAAAGGGTTTCTTTCGTCATTTCTATTTTGTTCGTTTCCGAAATTTTGATTGTTTATAAAGTAGTTTATTTTTATATTAATTTAATTAAGTATACAAGTTGTAAATGACTAGAGAAAGTCAATGTCGTAAATAATTTGAGCTTGAATAACCTTTTTTTGAAGTGAAAACTTATTTAGCGGCGTTTGCACTTTTTTTAGATGGGTAAAAAATGTTAAACTCGCGTCAGATCCGTAGCCTGATCGAAAAAGCGTAAGATTCCTTAACCATTCCAAAATATTCAAAAATGCACAACGTTGATGTTTAAGTTTTCACTTCTGCCGGCACTCCCGGAGTGCAACCCGACCTTTTTTTTTATTAAAACAATACAAAAACATCAAATATAAAAGGTAGTACTGATCATTTTGAAAATATTGTCTAAAGTATATTAGCGTTTCCAACGTTCACATTTTTCATTGTTAATTTTTTCTTTATAATTTAAAATTGCAGATTTTTAAGTTTTATATTGTACTTGTAACTGGGTTTCTTTCGCCATTTCCTTTCATTTCTTTTCATTTTGCTTTGTTTCCGATATGGTGGTAGTTTATAGAGTAGCTTATGTATTTTATATTTATCACTGAAGGGCAATATATTGTAAATGATGTGTCTAAGTGCCCCCGAGGGTCTACAGAATAAATTATTTTTGATTTGATTGAAACTTTTATCGGCTGACCATTTTAAGAGAGCAAGTGCTAAGTTTCTTGCCATTTCTTCTTAGTACACATCTGTCATCTGAACTGGTGGTAGGAAAAAAATGTGAAGATTCGAAAGAACTTGTAATATGCATAATTGAATAAAAATATTGACTTTGACACACAGTTAACAAAAAATAGAAAGATTCTGGATTTAACCTTACTTAGACAATGTGTAAATACGAGAAAAAAATCCAACATAACAAAAGCTTAGTATCAAACGAATCAATTTGGGCTTCAAATAAATAAACAGGCTGTGGTTGACAGCGGCTGGAAGGGATTGCGGCACAGCTGTTGCCCCCTCATCCCCCCCTGACGCCCCCACCCTCAACTCTGCATTATCGATATCGCTGTTGAGTCGGCACAACACTATTACAATTAAAAATAATTATTAATTGCCCAGTGGCTTTGGCGCAAACAAACATTAACCCTTTCGGCACGACGAATTTTTTTTTCGTATATGATCTTATTTTTATTGTTTCTACGGTATTTAGGATACATGTAATCCAAAAAAAATAAAATAAAAAATATTTGTGCTCGTTATCCCACCTTTAGACCCCCGGCACGATCGTATCATTCTGGTCTGCCCCTACCTTAGTGATGTAATGTGTAAGTTCATAGGTTTATCTAAATATACAATAAAAAACAGGTTTATAATCAAATTACAAAATCTTTAATTAGAGAAAACAATATTTTAAACAAAATGTCAGTCTTCTAGACTTAATAAATCACAACCACTTTAAATAATAATATCAATCAGTCTTCTGTACTTAATTCTAATTAGTCATTTGAGATCTTGATCAGTCTCTAATTAAACATATCAAAAATTATCAATCATTTTGTGTGATAGGAGTAAAAACAGTTGCCAGATCGTGATAGGCACAAATAAAGTTAACATTTTTTACAGTACACCTTGGATTTAGATTTACAGTTTTCCATTCTACATTTTTGATGTGTGTTTATACTGTCATCAAAACCTGGGAGATGGTCGTAGCTATCGTACCTCTGACCAGTAGAGGGATCTGGGGGAGGTAAGTATATGCCGATTGTTGCAATGCGTGTTTCACTTTGGGTCACAACTGCACTGGGACCACTATCTTCTCGACTTTTTTCAGGGCAGCAGACCAAAGCCTCAGCCACATCATCTGCTCGTCTATGCTATAAAAACCGGCAGTTCTCTCAATGTTAGTGCAAGCTTTTTTTACGGCATTGATAGCTGGTTGAATTTTCCACAGCGGATTAGTATTTTCGGGAGGAGGCTCGTCAGTTGATACAACATGGATATTAGAACGCAACAAAAAGAATCTATCTCTGGTCATGAATTCTAGTCTCATATTTTGGCGCCAATACATATGGTTTCGAGGATAACTGATGCACCCCATTACTAACAAAACCCCAAAGAATTTTTTTATTTCCTCGGCTGATATATTCAGTACTTTACCAGTTTTCCGCATGTAATATATATTAGTACATTCAGCGCAATTGTTAAAAAACTCATCAACAAAGTACTGTCTAAAGTATTCTAAGGGTTCACGAGAAGGCAGTCTTTCAGATTCGGTGGGATATGAGTGGTCTTTATCAAGAAATGTCATTTGTCCCCAAATCCTATCCCTCCTGCTTGCTACAGGGTCAGCAGAACGACTTTGGCGCACATTAGATCTAGATCTGTCTTGACCTGATGTACGGCCTCGTGTAGAAAGGGATTGACCACGTACATGGTGCCGTAGTCCACGAGTAGACTGCCGGTTAGATGCTAAAGACCGGCCGCGACCGAACGAAGGTCCTGGTTGAGGAGAAGGTAATTCTTGATGAGGTACCTCGGATTCTTCACCTGACTCCTCTTCAGAGCTAGAATTGTTACCCCCGGCTTGTTCTAGATGTCGTTGCTCGAGATCAGATTCATCCAACTCCGATGTATTTCCATTCCCGATAAGTTCTGCCACTAACTCTGAAGTCAGGAGCCCTAGAAATGACAAAATGAGAAATGAGAATTTAACGTAAAATAGACACTTTTTTATGAACAGCGTCCCAGGAGGCACGATCGTGCTTCATAACTTTGTGGACACATTGCGACCAAACTAAAATATTAATTTCAAATACTTAAATTAATTACAAGTCTACACTCCATATTTAACTCAAAAATCGCAATAAAACATAAAAACATGCGTATTTTAATTAAATTAGCAATACTTACTTCGACCTCCGCCGTCCGTCACGTACACGTCCATACTCGTCTCCTATTTTGGCGGCAACTAACAGTCAAATTCAAATTCAAAGGTATTCATCGTATTATTAAGGAACGATACGATCTATCCACGCCGTTTCGGTGCGGGAAACTTAAATATTTTATGATTTAGAATTTTTTGAAGTTGAAGGAACGATTGTATAATCGTGTGCTGAAAGGGTTAATGTGATTGCATTTATTTTTGTTCTCGAGCATGTGTGTTCTCTAATGTAGTGTTAGTATATATGAATAAAAATAATATCCATTGTCTGGTACCCATAAAACAAGCAGGTTCAATCTAGCTTGCTCTGGGACCAGGTGACGCTGTGTCAATTTATAAATCTAAGCCACAAGGCATGCATTTCTGGAACCTCAAACATATGAAAAGGTGCATTAAAAGATTTTTACAGGGTCGGCAACACGCGAGTGATTTCCGCGGTGTTGCAAGCGTTCATAGGCTGCGGTGACCGCTTGCCATCAGGCGGGCCGTATGCTTGTTTGCCACTTTTAGTGGTATAAAAAATATTCAGTACGATTGGCGATCGGTTGTTGATGTCCAGTAGGCAGAAATCACTTTCCATTAAACGACTCGGTAGGTTGTTTTCTTTTAAGTCACAAAAAATTATTTATTCTCTCATATTGTAAAACGTGTGTTGAGATTTTGTGGTTGACAATGATCGCGCATTTTTATTTCCGTGTTTGAGTCAAAGCTTTGCCGTCGGGTATAATCGAGCTGTCAGCCACAGCATCAGCTACTCTTGATAAAAGACTGCCGACCTGATGTACCTTTTTTAAAAAACTAACTTAGACACAGCTAAGTTGATATATTCTACAATAAAATCGTGATTTTAATGTCATAAATGTTTGCCCCTGTGGGGATCGAACCTGCACCCCCTGGTGCCAAAGAAAGTGTGAACAACGCGTCACAGAGCTGTCAAAATATTGATTATTATCTATACATATAAAATGCTTCGTCCTGACTGACTGACTGACGGTTTTTTTATTTTATTTTTATTTTTTATTTTTTATTATTAATTGATATGTTCAGGTTCGGGTGTACTAACACCCTCTTCTGATACACCGGACAGTTGCGGGAGCGTAGGGCTCTCACTGCCAAAATTTACAGTGCCGCTAAAATTTACAGTGCCGCTAAAATTTACAGTGCCGCTAAAATTTACAGTGCCGCTAAAATTTACAGTGCCGCTAAAATTTACAGTGCCGCTAAAATTTACAGTGCCGCTCCTGACTGACGTATCAACGCACAGCCTAAACCGCTGATCTTAGAGACCTGAAACTTGGGAGTACCCTGAAGTTTGTATAACCTTGGCAACCGATAATTTTCCAAAATTCCCACGGAAAAGCGGTAAACACACACACGCGCAAACGAAGTTCTTAAGAGAGGTAGAGCACAGCGGATAATCCGCCTCCACCTTCAGAGGATCGTAACCAAATAGCATTGGTCTCGGCCACGCTGTGTTCCTACGGTGAGTAATGTCTCCAGAACTCCACTTGGGGGGGTTGGGAGGGTTGGCAACGCCTGAGTGATACCCCCGGTATTGCAAGCGTCTATAGGCTACGGTGATGCTTACCATCAGGCGGGCCGTATGCTAGTTTGCCACCTTAGTTAGTAGTATTAAAAAAAAAGTTGCGTGGGTTTCTCTAGTAGAATACACCCAGACGTGAGACAAACACAAACAGTGTGATCGAACATGGATCGACGCTCTTTGATGTCCAAGATACTGTCACTACCAAGGCGTCACAGAGCTGTCCAAATATTAATTAATATAATTAAATATCTTATAATTATATAGAGTTATTGATCATTCAGTTATGTACGTAAAGTTTATGAAGTTCGATATATTTACTTAGCTCCGAGTTTACAGCGTCGCCGGCTGTCGCGAGCAGCCGGCAGCTGGCTGCCACAGCCAACTCATTGGCTTGCCGAAATATTGCGTTCCATTTTTCCTATATTGATTTTATAATATTTCATTTAGATTGACTGACGTTTTTATGTCACTCAGGTGACCAACAATCCTGTCACATAATAGCTGGATGGGGATGTATAGATAGCTAGAGTTGCTTTCGGCCTTTTAGGATCGAAGCTTTCGGTATATCTTCTCGTTAATGGTCATGGTAAATGCTGATACATTTGAAAGAAAAGAAAGAAAGAAAAAATGATTATTTGGAACACTTAAAACTAAACAACAACACTTTCATTCAACTTAAAATTAATTGTGTCCCAAATGAAGACCCACTCAGCATAAGTGTCATGGCACGAGTACCGTGGTACGTGGTGAGTCGTGACGCGACGCTGGTTTCCTGTGGAACTTCATCCACTTGGATCCATTGCTTGGCATAGGTTAAGAAATACTTCTTCTTTTCTAATCAATGACTACTCACAATTAGATTAGGTTTGACCAGTACCTGCCAGCGGCAACACCCTTGTCGGTTGCCATGAGAAGTAATACTTACTTAACAATAAAATTGTAAAAGACGTGTCTAAGTGCCCCCAAGGGCTCACAGAATAAAGTAATTTGACTTTGCTTTTGATGCTCTTACAATAATTTAAGATTCACGAAAACATAATATCTTAATTATTATGCTGTCAAAAAAGATTTTCATCTAATTTTTCTTGTTGACCAAATGTATAATAAAATACCTTTTAATTTATTCAAAATATTAAAAAAAAATACATTTGGTCAGACCAGAACGGGTCAGAACGACCAACTTTAGGTCTCCTACCGTCCACCTTGCCAGTGACAAAAATTCGTTCAAGATTATCTTCACATTTCCTAGGGATGTGGCCGAAGAACTCAAGGACTCTACAGATACGATACAGATGGAAGAAAACTTTGTAGATTGTGCTCTTTGGTATTAATTCTATTGATGCATTGCATTGCTGTTCATAGGCCATAGGCAGCGGAAACCACTTTCCATCCGTTCCATTTGGACTTCCAAATTGAATGTCCCCAAATTCTCAAGTCAAATCGATATAGAATTTCAAATGTTTGACCAGTTTCCAATTTACTGTACCTATAGTGAAGTGGTCGAGCTCTAGTAATTAATTTTGACAAAGACAGTAATTATCACCATGCCAATGTACTTGATGTGGTTTCGGTACGTAGTACTATTATCTATTCTGTGGCTTCGGTTATATTCCATACAATCGATGCATACAATACACCATGATGCAGTTGGTTAAAAAATCTAATTGCCCATTTTCACCAACACGGTAGTAATAGACATCTTCATATTTTTTTTATTTTTTTTTACAATTCATACATATTGAGCTAGCCCCAAGAAGCTTAAGTATTTAAGCTTCTTGGCTAGCCCCAAAGTAAGTTCGAAACTTGTGTTATGGGATACTAACTCAATGTTATTATATTTTATAACAAATACATATATAGATAAACATCCAAGACCCGATATTCTTTATTGCAACCATAATCCTACTAATATTACAAAGGCGAAAGTTATGTATGTTTGTTACTACTTCACATTCAAACGGCTGGATCAATATTTATGATATCTGGTATGTAGGTAGGTGATACCTTGGATTAACATATTTATTTATTTATTAAAGAAGATTAACAGCATCTCATACAAAAACATACAAAAATATAGAAACTAAAGGCTAATTACAAATCTTCGTAAGTAAATTAATTGTAGACATAAGATGTTTATCCTCAAAAAAACAGAGAAAACGAAAACAAATAAACACCTTAACAAAATGTCAAAAGCGACTGACATTCGATAATTTTAAGTACTTATTTAAAGACAAAATCAGGAAGAGTACGCGATTCCGTATTTGATCAAAAGTCTGATATAGATGGCGCTGCTTTGCATAAATAAATACACGCAAACAATGTTGCGCAGGTTTCATTAGTGTGTATATAGATCTTAAAATTTTGTTTTTAAGGAATCATTTTATAGACCCTGTCGGCTGTCGGGCACCGCAATTTGGGATGGCTTATGTCATCAAATGTCATACAAATTATTCCAGTTAGGTTATCGGCGTATAGGTTTACTTATCAATAGTTTAAAATATTTCCATGATTTTCGTATTTTTTCATCTGTAATTTAATGCCTTTTGATGTAATTTGCTGTAATGGCTTTTGCTTCAAATTGCTGTTTCTCACGTAGTTGTTAAGGAGGGAAGTCCATTCAATACTTCCTACTCCGACTATCTTCTTTCTGATTAAATTCGTCGTGAGTTCCAAGACAGCTGTAGTTTTCTCCCCCGGGACGTCAATAAGCTTCATTGCTTATTGTCTGTATGAGGTCGCCGTTGTTGATCCTGGCTACACAGGTGACACATTGGTGGGAATGTGTGGTGGGCTTGTCCCGAGTTTAAAATAATAGAGCTTTCATACGGAGTTTTCTATACAGAATAATGATTGTGATTGTACTAAAAAAATATTTCCACTATTTACAGCCGGTTTATGAAACCCATTTAAATTCTACATTAATGTATCAAGCTATCTCTCTTTTTCTTCTATAGTTTGACAGTGACAGCTAGGCTATATTTTTAATGTTATAAACTTTGAAAACTCTTTTTAAAAACTGACTGTAAATGGTGTTTTTTTTTACTACAATCATAAATTTATTCTGTAGAAAATTTCGTTTGTTATTTAGAATACTTGAATCGTATTTATGTCCTGGTTATCTCTTTCATAGGTGGGTTGTACCTCATATTAGTTTACGAATATCAATAATTTTCTTCTTACTAATAAAACAATAAACAAATGAAAAACACCACATACATCACGCCTCTACCATGGAACGTCTAAACAAGCCGTTGGCAATTGGTTCGCATTGTAATGCTGGCTAGCACTACAGCTCAGAACAATACGTTAGTTGGCAAGCGGTAATGTACGGCGTGCAAACAATGCGGCCGAGAGAGCGCCGGTCGCGGGGCGTCAGGTGTGCCGGACGGCGCGGATCGGCAAATTTTAATGAATGTCGTGTTAGCACGTTTAGTTCACTGGATGTGGCCATTTTCTGAGTTTTGAAACGACTTATATACGAAATATTTTTATTTAAATTACAATTTACAAGCCCTTTGGAATAGTCTTTTCTTATCCTACCACCAGTTCAGGCGGCAGATTTGTACTAAGAAGAACTGGTAAGAAATTTATTATTTGCTCTTTTAAAATAGCCAAATGGCTTGCCCGCTTTGACATCGTGTCGGTACTTTCAAATATTTATTTTACAATTTACTACGTTCAGTTTCATTTGTTAATTGCGAATATTGTTTGAAAATAAACATCCTTGTCCAGGGGTCGAATAGGGGGAAGATAAGAGAGGAAACCATAATTATTCTTATATTTTAGGTTAAGGTTGTACTAACAAAATATGTATTTAATATGTAATTAATTATGTAATAACTCTGTATTAAAATATTATTTTTATTATCAGTGTGATTTGTCCGTATATATTAATCTACACTAATATTATAAAGAAGAAACATTTGTATTCTTGTGTGTGTGTTTGTGATGTTTGTAATTGTTTTTTTTTATATACTACACAGGTGGCAAACAAGTATACGGTCGGCCTGATGGTAAGCCGTCACCGTAACCTATAGACGTTTGCAATACCGGGGGTATAACTAACGCGTTGCCAACCCTTCCAACCCCCCCAAGTGGAGCTCTGGAGACCTTACTCACCGTAGGAACACAACATGGCCGAAACCAATGCTATTTGGCTACGATCTTCTGTAAGGTGGAGGTCCTTCACCAGACGGGCTGCTCCGATTTGAGCGGATTATCCGCTGTGCCCTACCTCTCTTAATTAATAAATTCTAAAACTACTGGACCGATTTCAAAAATTCTTTCACCGTTGGGATTCTGTGCAAAACCCTTACGAAGCCGGTATTCTAGTTTATTTATATTTTATCTAAATTCGTGATTAATTATTTCGATGGGTGTAGCTTGTAGCCACTTCCATGTTAGCGACATCCCCGTCCGCCGCCATGTGCCACAGCCGGCGTTATATGGATTTTCATTTCGGAAATCGTATAATATTACAGCGTGGCTGTCGCTAATGTGCATTTTTATGCTTAATTTTTCAATACGAAGCCAAATGGCTCGCCCGCTTCGACGTCGCCATTTTGTTCCACCTTTCAAATTTATATTTTACAATTATACCTGTTTCATTTGTTAATTATGAATATTATTGTTTGAAAATATCTATAATTTTATATTATAACTAGCTTTTTTGCCCGCGACTTCGTCCGCGTGAAGTTCCGGACCCGTTCCCGTGGGAACCACATTGAATTTCGAGAAAAGCTATAGCCTTTGTCACTCCCTGATAATGTAGCTTTCTACTGGTGAAAGAATTTTTGAAATCGGTCCAGTAGTTTCGGAGATTATTCTATGCAAACAAACAAACAACCAAATCTTTCCTCTTTATAATATAAGTATAGATTATATTGTATTCAAACAGGTAGATTAGTAACTGCATGTATCGCTTTCGTTAATTTTCTTATTTTGAAAAATATTTGAGAGAACTGCAACAAAAAACTGGAAAGTCTGTACACGTAAAAAATTGTAGACCATCTACGAAAACCACGTAGAGATACGGATTGCTACAGCCGTAGCTCTTTGGCTACGAGTCGTAGCACAATAGACATTACGTTTAAGGCAGTTATTAAGGTTTTAAAGTGTTTCTTGCAGATACACTTTAAACCTTAATTCCATATTAAATCTCAAGCCATCTCTTTTTAGGGTTCAGTAGTAAACTAACAAGAACCCGTTTTGCCATGTCCGTCTTATCCACGGTCTATCGCCTAGACGCTTAATACTCATCATCATCATCTCAGCCCCAAGAAGTCCACTGCTGGACATAGGCCTCCCCCAAACGGCTCCAGTGCGACCTGCTAGCAGCGGCCTGCATCCAGCGAATTCCTGCGACTTTCCTAAAGTCGTCTGACCACCTTGTAGGATAGGATTATTTGAATAAATATATATTTTTATTTTTTATTGGGAATATGTATGTTCCTATCACCTTTATGCAGACGATTTACAAATTTATTGTCAAACATCATTGAGCAATTTAGCCTTAGCTGTTTCCGAAACTAATGATAATTTAAGCCGCATTTCATGCTGGAGTAAGCGCTTTGGACTTAAAGTTAACCCTGCCAAATCTCAAAGCATTTTTATAGGTAGCCAGGCGTTTATATCTAGGCTCGATAGTATTGCAGTTCCGCCGGTTTTGCTTGATGGCATCTGCATTCCTTTAAAAAATACAGTTAAAAACTTAGGGATGATAATGGATTCCACGTTATCTTGGAAGGCTCAGGTGGCCGAGGTAAGCAGGAAGATGTTTGCCGCTTCTTCATCACTTCGACGACTCAGAAATTTTCTACCCACTGCCACCAAGGCTGCTCTTGCACAATCCCTCCTTCTCCCTTTACTTGACTATGCTGATATAGCGTATCCGGACCTTAATGTTGAGTTGCTTAATAAATTAGAACGTATGCAAAATTTCTGCATCAGGTTCATTTACGGTCTGCGAAAATTCGATCATGTGTCTGAATACCGAGCGAAACTAAAATGGCTTCCCATTCGCCAGCGTAGGGACATGCACATCCTTTCCTTCCTCTACACTATTCTTTTCAATCCTTGGACCCCCTCCTATCTTAAAGAATACTTCACATACACTTCTTCATCCCATAGCCTATCACTCCGATCCACTGACAATCTCACTCTTTTAATTCCTGTCCATTCTTCCAAATTTCTCGACCAATCCTTCTCTATCCAGGCCATGAGACTATGGAACAACTTACCTGTGACAATCAGAACTGCGAAATCACTAGCTATATTTAAGCGAGAAGTAAAAAACTATTTCCTTTCACACTGATTCCTTGTTTTTAACGACATTTTATTTTATTTTAAGTATTGTACTATACAAGTATACACCATAATAATGTAAACTAAGTACCTATTGTTTTAGTTTTTAAATTTATATATATATGTATATATATAAGTATATATGTAATATTGTACCTTATACTTATTATGTATTATATAAATACCTTATGGTATTTAGACTATTTATTTATTAGATATGTATATTGATATGTCCTGCTGTTTACTGTGTTTTGCTAGCCCTGCCCACTCCATTACAGAATTTCGTTACCCTAAGGTTGCCTTGAAAAGATTGCTTTGAGCAATAAGGCCGCCTTGTTGCATATACACATGTTTTGTTTGTTACTTTTACTGTTTATTGTATCACTGTGTGTTTTGCAAATAAAGCTTATTCTATCTATCTATCTATATCTTAAATGTTGAATTAACCGAAGCATGATAAGTACGTGAGTTGGTACCCTGAAGGGGCCAGGTGTGAGTTCCCATAGGGTATGTTAAGCCTTCACCCCATCCGTTTCCATCAATTCTTATTTGTTTTTGTGGGGTCCAACCAGAAACTGCAATTAACGGATTATTTTTTATATTTTACTGGCAAACAAGCAGTCCTGATGGAAAGTGGTTACCGTTCCATATGAACTAGTTACAAAATATTTTCAAGTGAAATAGGTATGTAATAGAAATGTTTTTCATAATGAAAATAAATTTTAATCTGTTTAACCCCTTTTAAAAATAGAAACAATTAATAAAAAGGAATAATTTATTTTCCAAAAAAAAAAAAACCTACCGGTAGCAAGCACTTCGATATGAATAGCCTGTTGAGATTTATGAAGAAGGAAGTGCCGCAAAAAAGTTAACAGGTAAATAAAAATATTACAAAAATAATAAAAGAAAACTTTAGATTACTGCTGATAATTGCCAATAGAGTGCTGATATAACAATTTTTTTATTATTGGTGGTGTTAAGATGCAAACACGGTCTTTTATCAAGTTTCATCCCAGGTTTTGGATGGTATTCGGCTGTACGGCAGTAACGTATTCAAAATCTCAATCCAAACATCATAATTCGTTGCAGTGCAAATCCGAAATTATCCTGATATATATAAATGTTTGTCCGTACATGTTTGGAGAGGGGACCGGGGCGGCGCGGACGGCAGCTGAGACCCGGTTATGGGCCAAATCTGTGATATGTGGGCTTATTTGTACAATATTCTGTTGGTTCTTTTTCTAATTGGCCATCCACTTTTATTTTCAATGATTATTGTTATTTTTTTAATGTTCTACGAAATGAAATTAAAACGTTAGTAACACCAGAGGAGCTACCAATGCGTTGAAGTGATCATGAAGTGAATAGGTGGGAGATCGGAAAGGAGAGGCTTCAGGAAGCAACCACCACTGCTCATGGACAACCACGACTGCAAGATCTTGGATGCGTTGCCCACCTATGAAGGAATGAAAAAGGAAGGACTAAAGGTAGGATAGGAAAGCATTGCTGCTTCACGTCTATATTTTGTCGGAGGGTACTACTTCCTCAAGCTAGGAAAATTCTCGAAGTTCGTTATAAAAATATATACCAACATTAAACTTTAATTCAAACTGAAAAGATTTATATAAGGACTTTTATATTTTTTTTATGTAAATGGCGATCAGCTGAGCTTAAGCAACATCTGGCTGATACGATTCTTTTCTATATTAATGCGAGAGACATTTGCAATTTCTGATAGCATATTTTTTATGATATATAGCAGGCAAACAAGCGACGCTATGTAAAGTGGTTACCGCCGCTTATGAATATCAGTAACATCAGGGGCTTTACCAATGCGTTACCTGTTTCAAAATCAAAATTTCGTTATTCTGTGGGTCCCTGCACTTACATTTTAATCTACTAGAAATTCGTATTGATCATAGACGAAATAGAAAGAAAAGGGAGAGGAGTTAGGCTTCGATTTCTATAATAAACTGGCCAAACCCGCTTTCCCGTGGGAATTTCGGAAATTCCTTTCTTGTCGGACGCCTACATCATACAAAGAATCTACCTTCCAAGTTTCAGGTCTTTACGATCAGTGGTTGACGCTGTGCGTTGATTCAGTCAATCATGGACAAAGCATTTTATGTAGGTAATACCGTGTGCGTTTGCTAGTGTTAATATAATAAAAAAAGGTTCTCAAACGAAATTTTCGAAGGGACGCCCAGAATTGAGTTACTGGCTCAATTTATAGAAATAGTGCCCCTAAGATTCAATCTTCACATGCCATCTTTTTGGACACATAAGAATATGTTGAATGAAATGAAATTTTCGTAGTAGACCATGTATGATGCCGAATGGGAAGTATAACCTTGTTACAGAATATCGGTGTGAAGCATTTTAAACATAATATCAGTAAGTCTTTTTTCCGAAATGGGAGTAGATTAATTACACAAATAATTCAGTAATAAATTATGTAGTACTAGCATTTCCCCGTGGCTTCGCTCGCGTTAAATTCGGGGTAACACGGTTCCCCTTTCGGATTTTTAGAAAACTGCGAAAAGTCCCATATAAAATTTCACCCCATTTTTAAAAGGTTGGGGGCAAATTTCCAAAAAAAAATACTCGATTTTTGTTGGTCACAAATAGTCCGCACCCCATACCAATTTTTAGCTTTCTACCTTGAAAATTGCGGAATGCTCCATACAAACTTCCACCCCCCATTTTAGGGAAGTGTGGGGTTAGAAAGAGATAATAAGTAGCCTATGTCACTCAACATCCCTTCAACTATTTCCACTTAAAAAAATCACGTCAATTCGTCGCTCCGTTTTGCCGTGAAAGACGGACAAACAAAAAAACACACACTTTCCTATTTATAATATTAGTATGAAAGTATGGATGACGACAATGACGAGAGACCTACTCTCTTAATAAACGTTATGATTTTTTTTTGAGTCAGGTACCCGTCACATAAAATAATTTATTTTGTCATCATCTCAGCCACAAGAAGTCACATAGGCCTCCCCCCAAACGCCTCAAATTTATTTTGTATTTGAATAGAATTGACGCATTTATTTATTTTACGCTTTTTATTGTTTAGAGTTTTTCTGATCCTGGCTTCACAGGAGACAGCTGTGGGAATGTGGGCTTGTCCCGTCCCTAGAGTTTCTGTGATCTATGGACGACGAAGATTACATCATGAAGTGACCTCTAACCTCTAAAAAAAGTACTATTAACTAATAAAAACTAAAATACATTATTTTTCTTCCATCGTCCACTTGGCTAGCAGAAATAAAGTTTAGGGCTTTTGGAAGTTACATAACCTAAACCTAATCCTATTACAGCAACTCGGCTTTAGTCGTGTACAATAACAACATGACTGGGAACCGAACAGGTGGGAAAACAGATCGGACGGCGTGTTCTTTGTCTCGTAACACCATAGATAGATGTTTTCCTTTAAATTCCACACAATTTTCACAGCGCCAGTCCAAAAGGAAGCTAGATTTTAACCTGCTTGTGTTATGGGTACCAGACAACGGATATTATGCTTTAAATATGTACCTACAACACATAGAAAACACCCAGACTCGAGGGGAACACCCAGGACACAAATGCCATCACAGAAAATTTGCCCCTTGCGATCGGGGATATTATTGGAGTCAAAACAATAAACAAAGTTCACACCACAGAATACTACAGAAGGTTGGCTTCAAATAACCGTCCAGAATAGGCATACAAAGAACGGCGATGTGTGCGTGAGCTCTCACCGACGAGGTCTCGTACGCTCCGACCGCGGTAAGAACTGGTTTGAACCGGCTCAGTTTCCGTATTAACGCCAGGGACGTCGGCCGCTCGAGCGCCGCGCCGCACGTTCTGTGACGTGTACAATGCCAAGTTCGTGTAGTGTTTGTATGGCCAATTCAAAAAAGGACAACGACATTTCTTTTTTTCGTACCCTAAAAATGATGTGAAGTAAGTAGGTACCTACGATTTACGAAAATTTATTATTTTTTAATATTGTTGTAAGTACCTACTACCTTACTATCACAGCTACTACCTATTTTTAATAAGTAGTATTGTATACTTACCTAAATTACATAGAACCAAATGTTTAAACAATGTTTAAACAATGTTAATAATGTTTATTACAAAATGTTTGTATTATAAACCAGAAATAATAAGGAATTAAAACGAAACAATAAAATAAAATACTTTCGGGTCACTCATTTATAGACAGGCCCGGTAGTCGAGTGGCTAGCAATGGTCACTTTATCCCAAGGGCCGTAGGTTCAAATCCTGCGCAAGGCAAACATTTGTGTGCATGAACATGTCTGTTTGCCTTGATCTGGGTGATTTCTATGTATAATTTATTTACAAAAAAGTATTTAAGTATATTTAGTTTCAGCAATTTAGTTTGGGACTAGCTGGCGTTGTGTGATTCGTCCAAGAATATTTATTTATTGACATTTCATAATGCTGACCGTTTAATTGATAGCATTATGAAACATATTTTATTAAGCACTGGCGCGTTCCGTCTTCGCACGGGTACTTAACAAAATTTAAAATTTTAACCCATTCACAAACAATCAATCAAAATCTTTCCTCTTTATAATCTATATATATAAAAGAGAAAATCACTGACTGATTCATCACGAAATCTCCGAAACTATAAGTAACAGGAGTCTCAAATTTTGCGTGGGGGTTCCTTTTGGGGAGTAGGTGCTCACTAAGAAAGGATTTTTGGAAATTCATCCCCTAAGGGGGTAAAACGGGGGTGCAAAGTTAGTATGAAACTTTGCCGTTTTTGAAGTTACTCTAATGAAATTCAGCATGAAGGTTCTTTATTGAAAGGCATAAAACACGAGTAAAATATTTTTCTCAAAAATCATCCCTTAGGGGGTTAAACGGGGGTGCAAAGTTAGTATAAAACTTTTCCGTTTTTGAAGTTATTCAAATGAAATACAGCATTAAGGTTCTTTATTGAAAGGCATGAAACACGAGTAAAATAATTTTCTCAAAAATTATCCCTTAGGGGGTTAAACGGGGGTGCAAAGTTAGTATGAAACATTGCCGTTTTTGTAGTTATTCAAATGAAATTCAGCATGAAGGTTCTATATTAAAAGGCATGAAACACGAGTAAAATATTTTTCTCAAAAATCATCCCTTAGGGGGTTAAACGGGGGCGCAAATTTCGTATGAAACTTTGCCGTTTTTGAAGTTATTTAAATGAAATTCAGCATTAAGGTTCTTTAATGAAAGGCATGAAATACGAGTAAAATATTTTTCTCTAAAATCATCCCTTAGGGGGTTAAACGGGGGTGCAGAGTTAGTATGAAACTTTGCCGTTTTTGAAGTTATTCGAATGAAATTCAGCATGAAGGTTCTTTATTGAAAGGCATGAAACACAAGTAAAATATTTTTCTCAAAAATCATCCCTTAGGGGGTTAAACGGGGGTGCAAAGTTAGTATAAAACTTTTCCGTTTTTGAAGTTATTCAAATGAAATACAGCATTAAGGTTCTTTATTGAAAGGCATGAAACACGAGTAAAATAATTTTCTCAAAAATTATCCCTTAGGGGGTTAAACGGGGGTGCAAAGTTAGTATGAAACATTGCCGTTTTTGTAGTTATCCAAATGAAATTCAGCATGAAGGTTCTATATTAAAAGGCATGAAACACGAGTAAAATATTTTTCTCAAAAATCATCCCTTAGGGGGTTAAACGGGGGCGCAAATTTCGTATGAAACTTTGCCGTTTTTGAAGTTATTTAAATGAAATTCAGCATTAAGGTTCTTTAATGAAAGGCATGAAATACGAGTAAAATATTTTTCTCTAAAATCATCCCTTAGGGGGTTAAACGGGGGTGCAGAGTTAGTATGAAACTTTGCCGTTTTTGAAGTTATTCGAATGAAATTCAGCATGAAGGTTCTTTATTGAAAGGCATGAAACACGAGTAAAATATTTTTCTCAAAAATCATCCCTTAGGGGGTTAAACGGGGGTGCAAAGTTAGTATGAAACTTGCCGTTTTTGAAGTTATTCGAATAAAATTCAGCACGAAGGTTCTATATTAAAAGGCATGATACACGAGTAAAATACTTTTCTCAAAAATCATCCCTTAGGGGGTTAAACGGGGGCGCAAATTTCGTATGAAACTTTGCCGTTTTTGAAGTTATTTAAATGAAATTCAGCATTAAGGTTCTTTATTGAAAGGCATAAAACACGAGTAAAATATTTTTCTCAAAAATTATCCCTTAGGGGGTTAAACGGGGGTGCAAAGTTAGTATGAAACTTTGCCGTTTTGAAGTTATTCGAATGAAATTCAGCATGAAGGTTCTTTAGGCGATACGAGTTCGCCGGGTCAGCTAGTAGTAGTATAAATAAGTACAGATTTAATTTGTTATAATAAAAAATTATAAAGTTTTTAATTATAATAATTTTTATATTCCTTTATGTTTAAAAAAAAGAATATTTTGAATGGTTCTACATTGTAAATTTCATTATTAAATAAAACATTTTATTATAAACGTTGTTTTTATTTTTATATTGAATTTAATACCGTGCCAAAGGTGTCAACCCTATGAGAATAGGTATAAATTTTTCATTTAGTCGGGAGTCAACCCTCTGTATTACTCTGTGGTTCACACCATCAGGCCCAATACACTCGAGAGCATGCATGAATGGATGAATGCTGGTCACCTAAAGAAACCTATAAATCTCGGAAACTAAGAATGCTAGCTTAATAAAATAAACAGTGTTTCATAGATTGTATGTACCTGGATCTGTATTTTATTTATTCTTATAAATGTACTCATACATTGTAACAAACGAGTGAAAGAAAAAAATAGCTAAATGACAAAAAAAATATTTCGCCATTTCTTTTACCGGTGGTCAATATAACAACCCTTAAATGAAAGTAATAAAATTTATAAGTCCCTACATTTTATTTATTAAAAATTATAAATTCATTTAAGGAGTATTATATTATCTAGCATTCTTAGTTTCCGAGATTTAAAGGTTTCTTTAGGTGACCCGCATTCCTTGCTCTCGAGTGTAGTAGAAACAATAAGAATAGACGGAAATCGAGCTTCACTTGATTTGTCATGTCTCTTGCTAAGCTATGATGCCTTATACATATTTCAAACTACATTTTCCCCGCGGCTTCGCTCGCGTTTAATTTTATGAATCGATCTCGTTTGACAACACAACAACCCATAGCGCGACTTGTGGCGCCATCTGTTGACCGATAGCCCTTCCCACAGCGCCCTCTATAGTAGAAAATTTATTTTCCCATTGGAACGACATACTTTCACGGTATAAAAAGTAGCCTATGTTGGGCTCTGCACCCCTGACAATATGTATATAAATTTTCAAAATGATCGGCTGCTTAGTCAAGCCGTGAAGGAATAACAAACAAACAAACTCACTTTCTCATTTATAATATTAGTAATATTAGTAATTATTAAAGTATGAAGTATGATATGATGCTTCCCGTACTAAGAAAGGAAGTACTTTCAATACTTTCTACTCAATCTAATATGTTTCTGATTAAATAAGTTCCAAGACAGTTGTAGTTACTTCCCGGGACGTCAATAAGCTTTGCTGCTTATTGTCAAACATCAGCCGTTGTTGATCCAGGCTATGCTGACTGCGGGCCAGCTCCAATTCCATCCTGAAATCCATAGCGGGGCGGTATGACTCGCCGGTCATAAACAACTGCATGCAGGTGCTGGTCAGACGGAACTCCGTGTGACTAGGGCCTGCATAATATAATATTACTATGTAAAACTAACTTAGGTGTAAGATTAATTGTTACTAACATAAAATGGACTTGGTCTGAATAAAAAACTTATTTATTATTATGTACAGGAGACAACGGTGGAAAATGTGTGGACCCTTTTTGATTTAAAGAGGACCCTTATCCCTGCAGTGGGTTGAATAAATTGATACGATGATGATGAAAGTTTCAAGTATTGCACAGTTTAAACACACTTGACGATAGCACTCCTCTGTCCTACCCACTGGTCGTTTGTGGCCGCTATCCGCATCCATGCACGTGGGCCATATGGCGCAAAGGCGGGCGGCTATTTATATTCCCCGCACAGCACGCCGACGACGCCTGTCCGTCAGTTGACTACAACTAGCTTATGGGATCATACTAATGTATTTTTAATAGCTAGATTACAATTTACTCGATTTCCACCTTTCCTTTGAAAAAATAAAAATAAAAACACATTATTTGATTCGCAAAATTTAAATTTACAAATTGCCTTTCTAATTCTATCTTCAATTATTACGGCCAAGTTTCAAGTGAAACCAAGCAAAAACATAAAATATCCCATACAAACTTTCACCACACTTTTTAACTTTTTATTTGATGACTTCCAGGATGTCCTGTCCCCATACCAAGTTTCATCATAATTGCTTCCGCTGTTTTAACGTGAAGAATAGATGTAACAGACAGCCATCTATCTGTCTGTTACATCTTCACTATTCTTCTAGTCAGAGTTATTTTTGTATTTATATTAATTACAAAATAAGTTTATTCTAATACAAGCTGTTACCCGCGACTTCGTCCGCGTGAAATGTTCAAATAAGGATAACTCATTTTCCTGACATGCGATTTAAATGAAACAAAGCCTATATTCTGCTCCAAGCCGAGCTCTATCTCCCTGTGAAAACAGGATTAAAATCAGTTCAGTAACTTAGAAGATGTGCGCGTTCAAACAGATAGACAATAAATTAAAAAAACATTTTTTTTCGCTTTTATTACTGTTCCCTCTCCATTTTTGCCAAATATGTTCAAAGTCAGACATATCGGGGTCTACTGTTTTATTATATGTATAGATTGCTATGTGCAATTGCTATGACCAAAATGGCTTCATGAATTTTTGTGAACCACACATTGAGTAATTGGCGCTTAGTTATCAGTGATATGGAATTCAAGATATCCATGTCACAACAGAGACAGTTCTGTCCTTAACAGAACAGCAGTGGTAATGATCCAAAACCATACAATTATCCAGAATACTTAAAAATAATTCTGATCAACCAAAATAGCTGGCACATAAAGGGTGTTCGCAAGTTGAGCTTCACCCAGCTTCAATTACGTGCGAAAGTAAAAATTGTATCGAGCACACCTGCGCGGCACCTGTGCTAACGAGCCCCGCAGGGGTGGGCTGGGGTGGCGCAGCCCCTACTACGGACCACCGACTATTCTCAAGGAACAAATTAATAAAAATAAAACGTGGTAATGTATAACTGACATCCTTAGTATCCTTCCTAATATTATGAATGCGAAAGTATATATGGATGTGTGTTACATTTAAATTCAAATATTTAAAACGTTTATTATGGGAGTATAGGTCCTCACAGAAAGATTACATTACAGTAATAAATACATAAGGTCCGAATAGTAATGTAACAATAGACCGTGGTGCTCGGCAATCGAGCCTGACTTGATTTGCCATCTCTCTACGGTATAATGCCTTTTGCTTCGAATTGTTGTCTCTCACGTAGTTGTTAAGGAGGGAAGTCCTTTAAATACTTCCTACTCCCGACTATCTTCTTTCTGATTAAATTCGTTGTGAGTTGTTGTTTTCTTCCCCGGGACGTCAATAAGCTTCATCGCTTATTGTCAATCTGCTAGGTTACTCTGCATAGAAATCGCGATTTTAATTTCAATTCTGAATAATTTCAAATGCAAAATAACAGCAAATCCTAATTCGCACCATTAAAATTTTATACTTTACTAACTATTTGGTTAGCATACAATCCGATTTCATTAAGTTTAGTATTTAGTTAGCGCTAGTTTAGCTGTAAAGAGTACCTAAAATTAACAATCCAATGGCGATCGTGCGGAATTATCTTCAAGAGTAAGGGGGCTGAGGTCGCCGTTTTTGATCCTGGCTACACAGGAGACACATCGCTGGGAATGTGTGGTGGGCATGTCCCGATTACAGTAATAAATTATTTGTGTGATTAATCCACTCAATAAACGACTACCATTTCGGAAAGAAAAGCAAAATTACCACTGGTAATAGAAATGGCGAAAGAAAACTAGTTACGACACTTATGATACTTTTTATGCCGTACATCATTCCGGGAACGGGAACTAAATAATTACTAAATTATATTACACTAGCTTTTCCGCGCGGCTTCGCTCGCGGTTAATTTTATGACATAGATCTCGTTTGACAATAGAACAACCCATGGCATGACTTGTGGCTCCATCTGTTGGCCGATACAGCGCCCTCTATAGTAGAAAAAATATGTTCTCATTGGAATGACATATTTTCACGGGATAAAAAGCCTATGTTGGGCTCTGTACCCCTGACAATATATATACAAATTTTCATAATGATTGGCTCATTAGTCAAGCCGTGAAGGAATAACAAACAAACTCACTTTCTCATTTATAATATTAAGTATGATTATATTAGGTACCTAATTTTTTTTGTGTTTCTGTCTTTTCAAATAGGAGTGATACAAAATTTGACCTAGGTTTTTGAGTATGTGCTATCAGATCTTCGTAGCTAAACATTCATTCATTCCCAAATTTTGTTTGAAGGGTGATAGAGAAAGTAATTAATTTGTAGAATTTTTTAAAATTATGATTTAACATTTTGCAAAAGAGATTTAAATATTTTATAAGCATATTATGGATACGGCGGCGGCCGCGGCCCGCCGCCATTGATTTGGAGTCCGAATCTTCGAGTGCTAGAGATGTGAGTACACCCTTAGTAGGGCTCCACCCCCACAGATGAAGCTCTAGGGCTGCAGAAACTAATATTTTGTTATTTATTTTGAATTTTTAACGGTAGCGTGGGTAGTTACAATTTTCTTTGTGCTTTATGTTATTTTTGAGGCGGAAAAAACCGAACTCCAAATTCAAATTCAAATTCAAATTCAAATTCAAAATATTTTTATTCAAATAGGCCTAATATAAGCTCTTTCGAATCGTCACAATTTTTTCCTACCACCAGTTCAGACGGCAGATTTGTGCTAAGAAGAAGCTGGCAAGAAACTTAGCACTTGCTCTTTTAAAATGGTATTACTATGATACAAATTACAATGACAGAAAATATAAAATTAACACAAAATATCTGTAATTTCTGATGACGAAGAAAAAAAATTAAAAAATAATGCAAATAATTAAAGATTAATAACACTATAAATGAAGAGAAAAAAAAAGCGTATTAATATACTGGTATACATATATACCTACATTTAAAGGTGTAAAAAATTAAATAAAGGTAGAAAGTGTATATACAATATATGCATATATATATGCGCAATATATTAAGTACCTAGCAGTAGGTAGGCTTGTGTTTGGTGTCTGTGCCGAGTTTATCATTCCAGCTATTTTTATCATTTAGATAATCTTCAATTTTATAATAAGCCTTTCTGCTGAGTGAATATTTAATGTAGGATTTAAACCTTTTTCCTGGTAAATTCAGCACGTTTTCAGGCAGTTTATTATAAAATCGAATACTATTAACAACAAAACTATTTGAGGTCTTGGCGAGCCGGTGCTTAGGTATAACTAATTTATGTTTATTTCTAAGATTTAAATCCGAGTAGTCACTAAACTTTACAAATGTGCTTATATTTTTACGTACATACATTATATTTTCATAAATATATTGAGATGCAACGGTCAGAACATTAATTTCTTTGAAAACTTCCCGTAATGATTCTCTGGAACCCATATTATAAATGGAGCGGATAGCTCTTTTTTGTAAAATAAATATTGCCTCAATATCGGCTGCCTTACCCCACAGCAATATGCCATATGACATGATGCTATGAAAGTAGCTAAAATAAACTAGACGCGCTGTCGCTACATCAGTCATTCGTCTAATTCTCCTGACCGCGTACGCTGCAGAACTGAGTCTGCTGGCAAGTTTTTTTATATGGGGAGCCCATTTCAAGCCTGAATCCAAGGTAATACCAAGAAATATCGTCTCATTTACAAAATCTAATTTAGTACCATCGAGAATAATGTCAGTATTTACCTGACGAACATTTGGCAAAGTGAATTTTACTACTTTAGTTTTATTTGAGTTTAATAACAGATTGTTGCAAGTAAACCAGTTTTGAATAGCAGAGAGTGCATCATTTACATTGCTAGTGTTGCGACACTGGCGATTAAAATTAAAAATCAAAGAAGTGTCGTCAGCAAATAGCACTGCTTCAATATCTGTCATGTTCTTGACCATAAAAGGGAGGTCATTAATATAAATTAAAAATAGGAAAGGACCTAGGATCGAGCCTTGGGGCACCCCAATTCTCACATTTGCACCCTTAGATTTCACACCGTTGATATCAACGGTCTGCAATCTATTGGCTAAGTAAGACGCAATCAAATTTTGCGCATTATCTCTAACTCCGTAATGATTTAGTTTGAGCAAAAGCGTCTGGTGATCTACACAATCAAAAGCTTTAGAGAGATCGCAAAATACCCCGATGGCATCCTGCGATCCCTCCCATGCATTCAGGATATGCTTGATGAGCGCAACTCCAGCATCAGTAGTGGACATCCCGGCGGTGAAACCATATTGCTTACTATGAATAATATTAAACTTTTTAAAATGCTCCTGCATCTGCTCAAGCATAACCTTTTCAAATATTTTGCTCAAAACTGGTAAAATAGATATTGGTCTGTAATTTCCAGGTTCAGTTTTTTCACCAGACTTAAACAAAGGAATCAACTTGCTGTACTTCATTAGATCAGGAAACAGACCAGTATCTATACAAACATTAAAAATTATGGCCAAATGTGGAGCAATGGCATCTATAACAGCATACAGTGCTTTAATAGAAATTCCCCAATGATCCTCAGAGTTTTTAACATTGAGTTGTTTAAAGGTCTTAATAATTTTACACGGAGAAATATATTTAAATTTAAAGTCTTCTTCATTAGGCACCACATTTTCCATTAACAATTTATTAGCACTACTAGGCGAGGAGTTAAGAGAACTAGTAACTGTGATGGGGATATCAGTAAAGAAATTTTCAAAGGCGTTGACTATATGATCAGTGGATGTTAAGATGCGATCATTATGTTTCAGGGTGTTGATCGAATCCCGTGGTTTTATTTTGCCAGTCTCTTTATTAATAACATCCCAAACAGCTTTTATTTTATTGCCTGAATCAGAAATCTTTTTCTTAATATACAAAGATATAAAAGTTCGTCCAACGTTATTTAAAGCTAAATCATAATTGACAAAATGGTTGAATGACAAGTGTTTTTTTCATTAAATTCATATGTTGACATATTATGACGTAGTTTATTTTCTTTATTTAAACAAGTTGTAAATGACAAGAAAAAGTGCCTGTGAAGGTCTAATTTCTGAAATAAACGATTTCATTTCATTTCATATGCTAAAATTAATATTTGATAATTATAACTTCTAATAGGTATTGTATTTTTTTAAAAAATAATGCATGCTATATATAGCTGTCGAAGTCTAAACTCACAACCTAACACCACTATGTATTACCTTTGTCTTGCAATTAAATTATTTGAATTTGAAAGCAATAATTGTATTTAGATTTTGACAAGAGTTTATTGTAGCATTTTTTAAAGAATGACATAAAATTACCTTTTTTTTAATAAAAAAAACAATACAAAATATCAAAGCAACATAAAAGGAGTACGGATAATTTAGATAATATTGCCTAAAGAGTCCCTATATGCGATGCAGGTAACCAACTACCACTTTCTTGACCTGTTTGCCACTCAACATGTATAAAAAAAACGTTGTGGTATGCGGGGTCTGGTCTGGCACACTGTCAATCATCGGTGTTGCGCGGGTTATGGCGGTGACGTAAGGCAGACGTACAATCGAACACATAGAGGTTAATTTTAGTGATCTATTAAAAAAAATTGTAGTCACTCAACTAGATTCTGAAACGCATCTTAGTTTTAATTCCACATTAAGTCGGATACTTTTTAGTTTGACAGTGAAAACCTGACAACTATAATGAACAGTTTTCTTTTTGGTATTTTATAGCTTTCCTAAACACTCGATAGATGGCGCAGCCTGGCACTTTTGGTAATAAAAGTGTGGGTGGGTGGAGTGACCTTTTTGCTACAATGTTCATACAACACAAAAAAACTTCAATCAATGCTTCAGAAATGACAAATGACAGAAACAGAAATTAATGAAATTGACATTCGGTCAGTTCTTTCTTGCCACAGACTAAATATTTGGCCTCAACAATACCAAAAAATAATGCTAGCGCCATCTTTTGATGATATTAAAAACCAACTGATGACTGAATGATCTTTCTCTATTTGGTATGAAACTACTGTTGGGATTCGAGATCGCCGCCTTGTCAACGAAGGTCGTCAAGATGGCGACCTCGGATCCTCACCGTACCACGTTGCTTTTTTAAAGTGTACTTTTTTGATAAAAAGTGTTCATTTAAATACTCGACATTGGCGAAATTGTCAATGTGTCGTCAAGACACGACAGAAACGCCATTAATTAAGAAAAGAAAGGAAAACTACTGTTGTATGTAGCCATAAAAATCATTAAAAAAAATGTTGACGTGCACTGTGATCCCATAGGAAATACAGATCTGTGTTTGATCACTTTTTACGGGATGACTAATGTGGTATTGTAAAAAAAAATAAAAAAATACTAATTATTGCATGTTGTGCAATGTCTGTCTGTAAGTACTTAATTGTTACACATCAAATGTAAATGAAAAATGTATCGATTATTCCTCTTGGCCACCGTCTGTATTATTACAGTGTAAACAATTTGTTGACAAGCCAAATAAATAAAATAAAAACATAGTGTATTAGAAAACAGTGTCGACTTCGATTGTATGAAGCGCACCTGGCTTCTGTACAGCGGTCTGCGCAGTGTCGGTCGTGTGGTCTGCGTCATTACACAATCACGACTGGATATCCGGCAATAACTATTTTTTATTTTCAACAACTGTGCGCATTTGGTATTTCTACAAGAATCTGGTCCGATTTTTTTATGGCATTAAGCCGACAAACAGGCCACCTGATGGAAAGTTGCCAATGCGTTAGAACTAATGCAGGACTCCCCACTTTTTGGCAACGCGTGAGTAATACTGTCGGTATTGCAAGCGTCTATAGGCTACGGTGATGCTTACCATCAGGCGGGCCGTATGCTTGTTTGCCAACTTGCAATACCGGGGGTATCACTCACGCGCTGCCAACCCTCCCAACCCCCCCAAGTGGAGCTCTGGAGAACTTACTCACCTTAGGAACACAACATAGCCGAGACCAATGCTTTTTGGCTACGATCTTCTGAAAGTGGAGGTCCTTCTCCAGACGGGCTGCTCCGATTTGAGCGGATTATCCGCTGTGCCCTACCTCTCTTGTCCTCCACAACTTGCAGCAGCTACCGCTAATCGCTTGACTGTGGCCGATGTGATCTTTTATGCACAGTCGAAAATGCTTATATTAGTGTTAAATAAATAAACAATTGAAATGTCTTGTTCTAGATGGAAGCGAAGGTGAAGGAAGAAGTGACTGATAAAGATTACACACAACCTACCACCACGGAGAGACGTAAGCGTGAGTATAACCTAATTCAAGAAAAAAGAAACATCACTCTGCATTAAGATAAAGATAAAAAAATATATATTCAGAGACGTAAGGCCCATTTAGACGACGCCAGTTTCTTGCACATTCAGAGCAATAATTGCATGCAATCTAGTGGGAGCAATAATTTGTCCTTCAAAAATTGTACGCAACTGTCGTTTAGACGATGCATGTCAATTATTGCTTTGACATTATTGTATGCCACAGGCAATACACTGGCATGGTCTGAATGGGCCTTGGGTCCTCACATACACTTTCTTGTCGAAGTGTAGATCGTGCTCCTATCAGTAGGAGCAGTTATTAGGAGCTGGAGGACGAAGGGGAAATAATATTAATTAATAACTTTTAAACTTTCGCGTTGCATTATTATAAATTAATAATATACCGGGAATTAACGCGATCATACCTTGATATTGCCTGACGTTTCGACCAGGTTGCACCTGGCCGTGGTCACAGGCGAACTGGTAACTGCACACGTCATGTCTCCATATCCGAGGCGGAATCTTCTTCCACCCTCATATTACTGATAGTCCACCCACTTTTGCACACAACACTCACAGTGTCCATATTACGATCTTTAACCGACTGCGATCGACTGAGATTATCGCGTTAATTCCCGGTATATTATTAATTTATAATATTGATTATACAAATAAATCTACTACATATTTAAAATTATCACCATTTCGGTAATAAAAGCAAAAATGGCCACTGTGAAGAGAAATGGCGAGAGAAGTTTTTTGTCATTTAACATCCTATATATTTTTTAATAGAAACTAGGTACATAATATCACCTTATTTCTACGAATACGCGGAAGGTTATCAATCAAAATAGCGTGAAGCGAGTAAAAAATAAAATAAAAGACACAAGTTGACGAGAGAGAGCCAAAATTAAAATAAATTAAATATACAGAAATATACACGTAACTCGTAAAAGATAAAAATAAAAATTAAAACGAAAAATCAGTAGGTAAGGTACTGATTAAAATAAGCAGACCAGTCCCACCAAGCGGCATTCGTTCACGAGTTGATGCGAAAGCCAGCCAGCATCGCCTAAAATACTCTTCTTTTTAAAGTCGGTTAGGATTAATGTTAAACAAATGTGGCAAACAAGCATAAGGCCCGCCAGATGGTAAGCAGTCACCGTAACCTATGCGCTTGCCGGGGGTACCACTCGCGCGTTGCCGACGCTGTTAAAAGTGGAGCTCTGGAGACCTTACTCACCGTAGGAACACAACATGGCCGAGACCAATGCTATTTGGCTACGATCTTCTGTAAGATGGAGGTCCTTCCCCAGACAGGCTGCTCCGATTTGAGCTGATTATCCGCTGTGCCATATCTCTCTTAAAATATGTTCTTTCAATGTCCTTTCTAGATGCTCTATATGAAACCCTCCGTGCCTCGCTCCGCTATCATCAGATTATCACAAACAGTTGTTGCGATTCCCACAAAACCTCACAATGTATTATTAGACATTTTGTGTGAATAGAACTGTCTAAAATCACGCTTTGTATAACCGAAAGGGTGGATAGAACTCTCGAGACATAACAAAATAATACTACATTAAAAAAAAAAACATTTTCAAAACGTTTCTTTAGAGAGTAGGTTTTCACAGACAATTTCTGTCGTCAAAGATCACATTACAATATTATTTTACAGTATACCTATATAATAATCTCTCTAACTACTACCATTTCGGAAAAAAAGCAAAATTACCACTGGTAAAAGAAATGGCGAAAGAAAACCGGTTACGGCCTTTTTTTTGGCATCTAACAATATTTCATATTTTTAAATATAAAAAAAAAAAAAAAAAAAAACCATTAAAATTTAATCAAAAAACGAAACAATAGAAACAGGTATAATTTATTATTAAAATGCTGCGCAAAAATCATATCACCTTTATATTTGGCTTTATTACTTAGTAATAAATAACACAGATTAATTAATTAAAACACCATTCACACAGCACCACCTGGTCCCAGAGTAAGTTAGGTTAACCTGCTTGTGTTAAGGGTACCAGACAATGGATATATTATTTTAAACATATAATTATAATAAAGTCAAATATTTTTATTCAAATAGGCCTAATATAAGCTCTTTCGAATCGTCTCATTTTTTTCCCTACCACCAGTTCAGATGGCAAATTTGTACTAGGAAGAACTAGCAAGGAACTTAGGACTTGCTCTTTTAAAATGGTATTATTATTATACAATTATAAAGACAGACAATATTAAAAAGAAATTGAAATACACAGAAAACACCCAAACTCGAGAACATACACAAATGCCGTCATATAAATGCCCAAACATTATGTTTTCGCAAAAGGTAAATACAATACAAATATTCTGTACGGAGATCGAACCTATCGGCGGTAGAGTCACTACTAAGCCACCGGGCTATCAATTAAATAGTTAAAACAAAATCTTATCTGACGGTAACATCGTTTACTAAAATATATAGTAACAGTTTTGTTCCGGCTGTGGGAACTGAACCAACTGCTGGTAATCTGGGGATGTCGGCGCTCGGCACGGAGCCACAGCGATATACAGACACTGGAAATGTTATTATACTAGACGCCACCAAAACTAACTCGCGCTGGCGATTAACGAAGTTCGAAACTGACACTTTCATCTTTCACTCCAAGTGACACATCTAAACACAAAATGAATCATTAGTGCCGAATGAATTGATCCAACAGTTTGGATATTGACATCGGCATCTCTCCCACTCCGAATGAACGAGAAATGAACGGTCTGATCTGAACGTGGTCTGAACACTGGGAGAATGGTCTGACTGAACACTGAGAGAACGTTTTGCTGTCATGCGGCCATTTTGTTTTAAGCCCTGTAGCCGATGACATAAACTAACATACGCACTAAACTGTCGTGTTTAATATTACTAAGGATTAGTATTGTTTGTCTTTCCGAAATGGTAGTAGATTAATTACACAAACAATTTATTACTGTATGACGAGAGATAGTGTGTGTGATCTGTGAAAGATCTTTTGAACCGTTGGCCACACCGCTAGTTAGGGATGAGAGAGCTGGCGGCGGAGCGGAAGCAAAACTATCGACCGAACCCAATATGCGATCTCATTCCTCTACCAAAGTCTTGATTGAAGGAAGTATTAGATTCGTAGTTTTACTTCCATAGATTAAAAATACAATGCATTGATTGGATAAAGAGACGCGTAATGTGACTTTTTCAATCTGACTTTTTCAATCGGAGATCGCTTATAATTCGGGTGTAAGCGAAGCACTAAGTGAAAGAACTGCTTTCAGTAATAAGGCCGCCTTGTTGCATATACACTATGTAACCTGATTTCCCGTTTACTACCGTCGGAATTTTGTGATGGTGTACCAGCCCATTTCACAAATGCTCTACCACTCCACAAACACACTTTAGTAACAACAAACTTAACGGTTCCAGTAGTACCAGTGGAGAAGTCTCATGATGGGACAACTGGTATTTGAATCCCAGAGGAACAATTTGACCTAGATAGTCGACCCCGCTTTGTTTGTTCTTTGAAAATGGGTCCACTGGATCCTTTGAGATTAAAATTACCAGTAGTCAACCGACAAATGCTGAGACACCGTTTCAGACTCATTTTATGTTTGTCATTTTCTTTTTAATGTATTTTTATTGATGATGAATAAACTGAATTTATTATTATTATATTACTAGTTTTTCCCCGCGCTAGGCTTCGCTCACGGTTAATTTTATGACATAGATCTCGTTTGACAACATAACAACCCATAGCACGACTTGTGGCGCCATCTGTTGGCCAATAGTCCATCCCATACAGCTTTCTCTATAGTAGAAAATATATTTTCCCATTGGAATGACATATTCACGGGATAAAAAGTAGCCTATGTTGGGCTCTGTACCCCTGACAATATGTATACAATTTTTCATAATGATCGGCTGATTATTATCGGCTCAAGCCGTGAAGGAATAACAAACAAACAAACTCTCTTTCTCATTTATAATATTAGTATGATTATAAGTCCAGTTAATGGTAAATGGTAATGGCCCAACATATCCATAGAACTGTCAACTAAAGTAAACTAACTACATAGTGTTTAACATTAAAACAATCATTAATGGCTGCTCAGGCAGTCCTTGCCCACCAGCTGGCCTCTCCCACATGCCGTATTCATGGTGTTTACCGACTCCGCCCGACGACACTCATCGATTACCATTCACTATGAAAATTATAGGCTTTTATATTTTAATGTGACAGGTATTTTTTATAGAATTCAGGTTGCAACCCAATATAGGAGGCTCTGTCTTTTTTAATTTAATACCTAATACTAGGACACGAGACTTTACGCGTTTCGTACGACCGTTTCGAACGGCGGTGTGATCACCCCAGTCTCTTTTTGAATAGCTTCTTTCGGACCGCGGTGCGAAACCCCCTTGTAATTTTCGGAATGGGTCGTCTCGAACCGCATCGCATTGGTGAACTGGATATAATATATAGTTAAATGACAGAAACATACTATTATAATATGTACCTCCACGTAAATTGGGATAAGAAGAAGAAAACATAATACACTTTTGTGGGTTTGGGTTCTCTTTTTAGGGTTCCGTAGTAAACTAACTATAAGGGTTTATAGTTTCGCCATGTTGTAGGTCCCTTAGCTCTAACAGACATACAAACTTTCTTTGCCTACCTTGGGCAGTGCTATTTGCACTGTGAATTGTACACAATTTAATGTCGTTTCAGTCTCATTTTACGGACTCCTTAAGGCGTCCTTGCATGTAGTCTACAAAGGCTACAATACAAATTTTGATTACACTCTAAAGGTATATACACTTGTGTTTTTGTCGCCTCTACACCCCCCGATTGCTGCTAGCGACACTGTTGAACGCGCCTTTATAATAGTGATGTGTTTTTACTTAAAGTTTAATGACTATATTTATCGATAAAAATAATTATTATGGAAAACATACTACTTGTTGACGATGCCAACCTGTTTTATATCATTATGTATTCGATCCAACTGTCTGTTCGCTTAGACGACCTCCGTGGCGTAATGGTTACCACGCCAGACAGCCACCCAGGAGGTCCCGGGTTCGATCCCCGGTCGGGTCATGATGAAAAACGAACTTTTTCTGATTGGCCTCGGGTCTTGGATGTTTATCTATATATGTATTTGTTATAAAATATAATATCGTTGAGTTAGTATCCCATAACACAAGTTTCGAACTTACTTTGGGGCTAGCTCAATCTGTATGAATTGTTCCTATATACACTTCCGGACACTTGAATCGAGCCACCCAGTAGTTTCAACTTTGATTGCTTGTATATAGATCTTTTAAGATACTCAACGGATTTTAATGCAGTTAACAACAATAGATAGAGTGATTCATGAGGAAGTTTTATATTATGTACCTATACTAGTGAAACCAGCGCAACTTCGTTTGCAAGTATCCCGCTTTCCCGTGGGAATTTAAAAAAAATCTTTTCTTATTTGATGCCTACGTCATACACAGAACCCTCCAAGTTTCATGTCATCAGCGGTTTGGCGGATTATCAGTCGGTCACTAAGTTATTCAGGACAAAACATTTTATATATTACTAGTAAAATACTAGCAACTTCGTTTGCGTATATCTCGCTTTCCCGTGGGAATTTTGAAAATTCTTGTCTTAGTACACCCCTAGACGTCGTCGTAAGGAACCTACATTCCAAATTTGGAATCTCTAGACCCAGTGGTTTGGGCTGTGGGTTTATATATAGTTAAATCAGTCAGTACTTTGAATTTTATATAAATAGATATAGATTACATACAAGGATTTCCCGAAATTTCGACGAGAAAAGATACATGCAAACGAAATTGCGAGAAATGCATAACTCCACAATATACATCACATGTTTATATTACGAGTTATGTATACGTTACGAGTTGCAAATAATTAATTTTATCGATAAACACGACACAACACTAGCCCGCTTGCCGACGCTGCTCCTGACGGCCCGCGGCCCGCATGGTGCTGAGGTCGAGGGAATAGGGTCCGATAAAAAGTGGGATTAAGGAACTAAATGTGAACTTTCAAGTTGATGACATACGTACAATGTTAGTTTTTTCTAAAATCGAATTCCTAAAATCGAATTCCTAAAATCCTACTAATATTATAAAGGCGAAACTTATGTGTATGTTTGTCACTTCTTCGCGCTCAAATGGCTGGGCCAATATTTATGACATTTGGTATGTAGGTAGCTGATACCTTAGATTAACACATAGGGTACTCATTGTCCCAAAAAATACGCGATTCCCGTAGGATTTGATCAAAAGTCTTATATAGATAAATACACGCAAACGCAGTTGCGCGGGTTTCACAAAGTAGTACAATAATAATATTTTATAGAGGAAAGATTTTATTGCTTGTTTGTATTGAATAAACTCCGAAAGTACTGGTCTTTTTAATCAACCAACATTTCCAAATGACCATTGACAAGAGAAAACGTCTATGAAGACTTACTCTCTAAATGATTTGAATCTTTGAAAATATACAAAATGTTTTTAGATACTTTATTATAATTTTGTGTAAGTACCTACTTATAAGTTACCCCAAAACAAACGGATTTTCTTTCTTTATAAAAAACTAGCTGACCCGTGCCCACTTCGTTGGGCATAATGTTAAAAGCCTTTTTATTTTTTGGTTTTTATATAACCTATGACACTCAGCAATAATGTGGCTTTCTATTGGTGAAAGAATTTTTAAAATAAAAAATAATGAAATAAAATGAGTTAGTATGATATCCGTGCATTTGTAACTCGCCTTTGTTGTAGCTCGCCTATATTAACATTCTGAAAGACTAGTGATTGAATGTAACGCAAGTTAAATTTTCAACAAATCCATATCAAACGCGAACATCATATTAAACTATTTTATAGGGTAAACGCACCAATCATGCCCTCTTGCCCACAGACTAGTTCAGCTGACAGGATGATAGGTGGCGCCACTTGGGCCCGAGTGCTGTCCACTGGCCCGTGATGTATGTTGGGGAGAGGGTACACATTTCTAAACGTATGTCGTATATTCAAGCGGTAGTTACGAATTCTAATATGTGTTTGCGTGTGTTTTTCTTTATTTATTTTACTTTGACTAATGAAGATTGTAAAGGATGAAAATAAGGCAGACAAGTGGAAGAATAGAATTTAAATTTTTTTCGAAGATAATTATGTAGGTACTATTGCAAACTGTGCAAACAAGATAAGTGTATAAAACTGTTATATAGTATAAAACTAAATAAATTATTATTAATTAATAAGAATTTAAAATAAATAAATAAATATATAGGGACAAATCACACAGATTGAGCTAGCCTCAAAGTAAGTTCGAAACTTGTGTTATGGGATACTAACTCAGCGATACTATATTTTATAACAAATATATATTTAAATAAACATCTAATACCCGAGGCCAATCAGAAAAAGTTCGTTTTTCATCATGACCTGACCGGGATTTGAACCCGGGACCTTCTGGGTGGCGGCGGCGGTCCGGCGTGGTAACCATGGTATTGACGCTACGGAGGTCGTCAATAAATATAATGGAAATAAGAATAATGGAAAGAAGAAAAAATTAATAATAATAATATAATGGGAATAATTTAATAGAATTCATAGTGTACCATGTGATTACAAAGTTTCTTAAGTATGTTTACTGTCTTACATTATAAGCATAAAAATCTTTGTTCTTAGTTCTGGACCATGCTCATCTCTTTCATTGGCTGACACATTCTTTTATCTATTCCTAAAATGTCAATGATTAATGAAGAATGTCTTAAAGCCTTCATATAAAGCAAATATTGTTTAAAAAACTCAGAGAGGGATGTGTCCAGGTGCCCGCCGAATGGTTGATATGATAAGAGGCGGCCATTAAAAACGCGAGAATCTTTCGAAAAGGATACGGGACAAGCCCACCACACATTCCCATTACTGCACTGTGCCTCCTGTCTAGCAGTCAGGTCAGGATCAACAACGGCGACCTCAGATTGACAATAAGCAAAGGAGCTTATTGACGTCCCGGGGGAGAAAACTACAGCCGTCTTGGTTTTGAAATGTATTTTTACAAGTTCTGTAAATATATTGAAAACTAGCTTTTCACGGGCTTTTTCGCTCGCGTTAATTTTATGACATAGATCTCGTTTGACAACAAAACAAAACAACCCATAGCGCGACTTGTGGCGCCATCTGTTGGCCGATATAGCGCCCTCTATAGTAAAAAAAATATTTTCCTATTGGAACGACATACTTTCACGGGATTATGTTGGGCTCTGTACACGCAAATTTTCATAATGATCAGCTGCTTAGTCAAGCCGTGAAGGAATAACAAATAAACAAACTCACTTTCTCATATATAACATTAGTAAGGATGCTGGGAAGAGCGGTGTCTCCTGACACCCAGCACCAGAGGTCAGCATCCATAAGTTTCTAATAGATAAGGAAATTTTATTATTTTATTTTAATGACCATTTGGTTAATAAACTGGATTGTAACTAGTGTACTATCACAACTATGTATTATTTTTTACATATATGTATGTTAAATAAAAACACAATGTCTTTCTAATACAATTTTCTAATGTACCGCGATATTTTCACACAGTAATTGTAGGAGAGTCGAGATGAAAGCGCGCCGCGGGCGAGGTGTCGCCTGCCACACGCAGCGCTCCATAACGAGTAGGGACGGGATTATTGTTCTCCTAGCGAGACGAAATGTATCGATAAAATATTGCTTATTTACTACTGAATGCTTAGTACGAGTTTTTAGCCACATTCGAACGTTTACAAGCCGACCAAATTGCTTATTTTACTATAGTTGGCCACCGGCATCACTAATAGGGACTCTATGTGCAATGTTTTCTAAATTATCAGTACTTTTTTATATTTAGATAACATAATTTATTGTTTTATAAAAAAGAAACTGTAATTCTATCAAAAAAGCTCAATATTATATCATCTTGACAAACACAATATCTATTATTTTACACTATTTTCAACAACTACTGATTGGTTAGTACGAGTTTCTTGGTCACATTCGAACGTCGACAAGCCGACCAAATTGAAAAAAAGGTTTCAAATTGTGAATTTACTATACGCGTGTTACATATCGAAATTAACCGGTTAGCTGACTTGAAAATGTGAGCAAATCCACATAATTTTGATATGTAACAGCTTTTATAAATTCGCAACATGAGAGTTCTTCTCTATTTAATCTGTTTGTTGACACATGATCGAACGAACTGACGAATAAAAAACTCGTACTAATCATCCTGCTGATTCCTGCTTTGTATTAGTGCACGCGTCGTCATATCGATTTTTAGAGGTGGTGTCTGAATTCAGTGACTTGCTGTGCCAAATTATTTATATAATTATTCATTGCAAATACATGTATACAACACAAAAATACACATGAACCTTTTCAGGCACAGCAATGGAAAAGAGAGAGGCAGACTTGTTATAATAGTTTATCTTCCAAATAGTAAATTACAGTGTAAGTAATAGGCTTTCGTATGATGTAATTTTTTGATGAGGTTAAGAGTAGCATCTGTTTGGCACACGAAGCTTGGCGTGCGGTGAACAAATAACCCTAAATCTATCGACAAAATTATCGACTATGTCCCCTCCCTAAACGGAGGGCGCATGTTCGTGGCACCGGCCCGCTCTTGGCACACCACTAGCTTTCTACCAAAACTTTTATTTATTCTGTCAACCGCAGAATATTTAGCTTTTTGCTATTACGTACTATTACTTAAATATTAATATATCATTATTATTTTAGTATTTCTTGTAGAGTGGAGATTGTTTTTGATGTGGCAGAGCATTTATGAAATGGACTTGACCGGGGAAGTACCATCACGCCGGTATTCGGGCAGAGGGTAATTCATTTCATAAATGATTTAATAGCTCCGTTTTTTTGTTATTTCGTTACTCTTGTACAGTTAACCAATTAAAAAGGAGACCAGGGTTGAACAAAGTCTTTTATGCCAATAACGCAGTCATAGTTATGAAATTTTAAAATTACATTTTTATTTATTTATGCGTCTTGTCGATCTGTTTGTAAAATGTGCTGGTTTGTATCTTGTCTGTCTCTGTGCGTTGAGATCGATCCACCGATTGATCTCTCACTCTTCAGCTGCGTATCTCGACGCCAGGTTTTGAATGGCTCTACAGTCTGGCTGGAGAAATTGTAATTACATAGTGCGAATACTATTGATAAATAAAAAATCGCGTGAACCCTTTCATGCAATATTTAGAAACTTTGTTCTATAGGGGTAATTTCTGGATCTACTGAACCGATTTCATAAATTACTAACTTTTCCCTTTTTATTTTTATGACATAGATCTCGTTTGACAACAATACAACCCATAGCGCGACTTGTGGCGCCATCTGTTGGCCGACATCGCAATTGCAGCGCCATTTAAAGTAGAACGAAAATTTTCCCTTTGGAATGACATACTTTCACTGGGTAAAAAGTAGCCTATGTTGGGCTCTGTACCCCTGTTAATATGTTTACAAATTTTCATAATGATCGGCTGATTAGTTCGCCATTCCGGCAACGGCTCAGGGCCCCGGTGCGGTGTCTTTGTGCCCCATGGGTGGCGGGGATTACTTAACATCTGGTGACTCGCATGCTTGTTTGACAACCTCTTACATAAGAAAATCCCAAGCGAAGCCGCGGGCAACAGCTATGTTATAATTGAATCTCCTGGCCATACAGGCGTAGTATAACACCGGCCTCGGCCTGTGCAAACCGCGCGATGAGTTACGTGCTAACGCATAGATAATGCTGTTTATTCTGCTATATTGGAGCCGGCGACGCTTTTTGGCATAAAACCCGACGACCCGATTAATGGATTGCACAAACCTTTAAGCACTATGTATATATAGTAGGTATCTACGTTTTCCGCGTCAGCCTTTCTCTAATTGGAAAGCCGTTAAGTGGAAAAACGCCCATTTACCACATCAACACCATAATCATCCCACTGCAGGGATACGAATCTATGATGATGGTGAGCTCAGTGAAATTTCGAAGGAATTTCAAAATTCATGTAAATAAAACATATATTATGGATTTCGAATTTTTGTCGACACCCTTTTATCACCCCCACCACATTTTATCAGCGAAACTATTGTTGAGAAAATTTAAGAAAAAAACAGAATTACTTACAAACTATGCTTGTATTAATTTTGTTTTAGAGATTTCACACTCCTTCCAGTATTTAATTGTGCCCAAAGTTGCGTTACAATTACGTGTTGAAACGGAATGTTTTGAGGCTCATAACTTTTAAATTACTGATCATTTTACAATTCTGTTTTAATACAAGCATGGATAACGACAAGAACGATGTCTAACAACGGAGTAATCACCCCACAGCATTTGTATGGAGAAAAACTCGACTACCGCAACCTCAGCGGTTTGAGCTGTGCAATGATCCATCAGTCGTTTAAGACAAATCATTTTATATGTAAATACATTAATATATCGTAGAGTTCGATATGAGTTAAGTAAGGGTTTGTATGCTGGCTCACGATCCGCCTGGAGTTTACTCAGGCCACGAGCACATAGGCACAGCTACTGATAACACAATATCATACTAATATTATAAATGAGAAAGTGAGTTTGTTTCTTTGTTTGTATACATAAAATTAATGTGATTCGAATTTTCTAAATATTGTGTGAAGGTACTCGAAAAGGGGAATTTATATTTATATATTTTTTTAAATGTTATACGACAGACAAACAGTCAAGCGGGCCACCTGATGGAAAGTGGTCCCTGCTGCCTTTGTACTTAGTTCTCTGCCCTGCTCGCCTCTTTCGTTGGTTGACTGTAAAATATTTTAAAAAAAATGCAACATTTCCATAAACATTAAAAATATTTATTCAGAGCTGTAATGTAATTAATCTACTCTATAAACTACTACCATTTCGGAAAGAAATACATGACCACTGGTAAGAGAAATGGCGAAAGAAAACCAATTACGGCCTTTTTTGTCATATAACAATAAATTACATATTTTTAAATAAAATACAGAACCAGGTACATACAGAGATTACGTACTAAACGCGGGACGTCAAACCAAATAGCGCAATGGTCAAATCCTAATGTGTAGGTAGGTGTTAATGAAACGAGCAGACCAGTCCCCCAAGATGACAATAGGGGTGATAAAAGGGTGTCGACAAAAATTTAAAATCCATAATATATGTTTTATCAAAGTAATGAATTTTGAAATTCCTTCGAAATTATTGGGTTATATTAAATAATTGTCGAAATTTTCAGAATGTAGCATATTACATTATTTTTTTTGGACACAGCACAGTGCACCTCACACGGGTTTGCGTACTTTTACACTTAAAAATTTCTATTTTGTTACAGCAACCACAACAGGCAAAGAAAGGAGATCTCCTGAACAGGATGAGGCGAGGAGCTCGCCCACTCCGGGTCCGGCCAGTCCTCAAAATAATGGAAACACAGGCAAGTCTACATCATATTTCGTTATCGTGATTAGCCTAACATTAACCCTTTGACGTGTATAGGAAAAATAGTTGCACCACTACTTAGCTAAGCATAATAACCACTATTAGGGTTCATTATGCCTAGCTAAGTATATAGGCAATACGAGAAAAATACAACAAGAGCTCTGATTGGATCAGCCATCTTATACATCTGTTATTTATATAATTGTGGCGAATTGAAAGACCTGCTTTGCAGCCATCCGTGGAAAAAACTTAAGTAATTGACCGAGTGAAAAGTACACTATAAAACCTTATCCAGAAAGAATACGTCGTCGGTCAAGCAAGTCGCGCGTATGAAACTCGCGAGTGGTGGTGTCAGAAGGTGTCATCACGCGCGCGCTCTCGAATTTCATACGCGCGACAAAGAATTAAGTCCTTTGTTTTCTAAGTATTGTTTTTCTTCAACAGCAACCCTCTCGTCAACAGAGTCCCTCTCCCCTCCGCTAGAGGGTGCACGCTCTGCACCTGCCCTGCAACGCCTCAGACGCTTCCTATCAGCTCTACAGCAGTTTGCTGCCGATGCTGGCGCCGACACAGGCGAGAGAGTGAGACAGCTGATATACAATCTCGTTGTAAGCAAAATTTCATATCAACCCATAGTCATCCCATTACAGGGATACGTCTTCCTAACTTCGAGTGGATTGGAGCGTACTCTGCTACGTTGCTTCAGTGGCCAGTGTTTTCAAGACGCCTGAAGGCCACTGACTTGGCTTAACAACTATCATCCATCGACAACAGCCGGAAATTTAGTATCTACTCTTTTTTTATGACACAGAAGGACGAGCTAGTGTACAGTGCAAAAATGAGTTATGTAACCATTTTTGCACTTACCTACAGTGCAAAAATTGTTGCTTATCTCATTTTTGCACTGTACCTGATGATAAGTAATCACATCACCGCTGCCCAGCATGAAGCAGACACCAGAGGATGTGCCATTTACTTTTGTCCCGTGGGAGTAAGACGTTTTTCAGTAATAAGATGTGTTTCATATGAAGTAGCCTATGTCACTCTCCAGAGACCTTAACCTATCCACAAAAAAAGCAATCATGTCAATCGTTCGTTACATTCGAGGTGAAAGATGGACAAACAAACACGCTGGCATTTATAATATTAGTATGGAAAGAAAGAATGAAAAAAAATATTGTCTAAACAATAACAACTTAAAATTCTTAAAACTAAACAAAACTAACGTGTCCAAATAGGCCTCCACTCAGTATAATGTCGCAGCACAAGTGCCACGACTCTGGTATTATGTGGACACCGCATTTTAAGAGAGGTGCCGCCGGCAACGATCAAACAAACATTAAAAAAACTTTATGAAAGATTGATTACTTAATTAAGATTTAGATTATAAAGTAACCCTAACTAATATTCACTACAGTCCGGCACGCTGAACATTGAAGAGTTCCAAGCTGGTGTACAGGAGTGCACCAACTATCCGTTAAGGGCATCAGTGCCTGGTTTCCTGAGGGCTCTGCTACCTCTAGCCCAGAGGGACCTTCATGCAAGAGCTAGGCGAAGCAAGCAGGTATGATTTGGTCTTTTGTACACAATTCACACAGTGCCAACTGGCCCCAAAGTAAGCTATTAACTGGCTTGTGTTATAGGTATCAGACACCAGATATATTACTGTAAATATATACCTAACTAGGTAGTTCTTACCCGTGGTCAAGAGAAAATATCAATATTTTTTCCCATGGGAATCTTTATTTATCCCGTGGGGAAAAAGTAGCCTTATGTCACTCGCCAGACCTTAAATTATCCCCGTTAAAAAATTATGAATAAATAATGGTACCTATTTTTTTTTTCTTGCGAGCCTCTAGGCCTTAAAATCAACTCTGTTAAAAAAAACATGTCGGTACTTAGGTTCCTTTCGACGTGAAAGAAGAACAAAAAATTATATACTTAATTTTTTCACGTGGGAATAAGAGGTTTTTCCGGGATAAAAAGTAGCCTATGTCACTCTCCAGACCTTAAACTATCCCCAATAAAAAAATCATATCAATTCGTTCATTACTTTCGACGTGAAGGCAGGACAAACAAACAAACACACTTTCACATTTATAATATTAGTATTAGTAATACGACCTCCGTGGCATAATGGTTACCACGCCAGACCGCCACCCAGGAGGTCCCTGGTTCGATCCCCGGTCGGGTCATGATGAAAAACGAACTTTTTCTGATTGGCCTCGGGTCTTGGATGTTTATCTATATATGTATTTGTTATAAAATATAATATCGTTGAGTTAGTATTCCATAACACAAGTTTCGAACTTTGGGGCTAGCTCAATCTGTATGAATTGTCCCTATATAATTGTGGGGTGGCTGGTTTCAATAAAGCAATATTAACACTTTAATCTTTTATTTCTCACTATTAAACTCACAAACTATTAATCTAACTTTACACATTCGTTACGTACACCGTCGTCCATCTTATATCTCACATAACTTCCCATTCCTCCCACTCTCATGTCCTCTCATTCACACATTCCATACTCTTCACACACTTACCGTTCCCATTCATGCATCATTCGCTCCACACTCGGCCGTCCTGATCTCATGGCTGTCCTCAGACATGCTACTGAGGTTACAGTTTTATAATCCTTCATAAACTACATTTTACTTATTACTTATTACCTTATTACATAAACTATCTTTAAATATAAATGCTGGTTGACACATATTTACTGCTTACATTATAAAAATTATACGATTATATAACTTCTTAATGAAACAACTGTATTTAAGTCTTAACAACATGAAGAGAAAAAAAAACTGAAATAATTAAATAGGTTTAACAGCATGAGAAAAAAAAAGTATTTGCGTTTGCCCTAGCACTAAAGTTATAGTTAGTTACATGAATATAACAATAGGTAGATCGTAATGTTCCATACATGAAATCTTATATTTACGTTATTTATTTACTTACTTTTAACTTCTTAAACTGACAAAATACATTCTTTTATCCTTGACGTGTAAATATGGAATTTGGTTCTAATTTAATTAACACACATGCATCTCTTTCACACATGACATGACCAACATATGGGTTTTCCTACGATCATAGCAACACAAAACAATAAAAAACCCGGATTTTAATCATTACTCACTTATTGGCCATGGTTTCATGTAGTCCGCTGCAGTTGAAGTTTTGATTGGACCTTCTGCGTGATAATCAACTTTTTCCACATCATACCTATCATTCCGCTTAACTTTTGTAATCTTGTAAGGGCCTAAAAATTTTGGTTTTAATTTTGTACCTACCCCATATTGAGTTCTCTTGATGGCTACTATATCATTTAATTATATTTCCTACTATGTTTTCTGTTCTTGTTAAAATTACTAATATTTTCTTCCTGAATTTTCAAAATCTGCTCCTTAGCCTTTATGCGAAGTTCTTCTCTTCCGTCCTCAAAGTTTTCTATTTCTTCCTGTCGTAATAAGTCGTAAATTTCTGTATCTCTATTCTTCATTTTCACTCCTGTTAACAATTTAAATGGTGTCGTGTTTACACTTCTGTGAAAAGTACTATTTAAAGCGCGCTGCACACGACTTACCTGACGATACCATAAGGTGGGTGTCTCAATACATAATTTCGTCAGCACAGATATGAGAGTACGGTGTACACGCTCCACCTGACCATTCCCTCGGGGTACTCCCGTAGTAATCTTGATATGGTTTATATTCTCTTTTTTGCAGTATTCGCTGAACTCGTTACTGGTAAATGCAGATCCGCGGTCCGTTATAAAACGTGAAGGGTTTCCAAATGTTTGTTGTAAAATCCTTATTTTATCTATAGTCTCTGAAGCAGTCAAACCTTTTGTTGGGAATAACCACACAAACTTTGTAAATGCATCAATACACGTAAGAATATAGTTATACTGTTTCTTCGTCTCAGTCATCGGGCCAATGTGGTCCAAATGAATTGTATACAGTGGTAACTCGCCTTTATCTATAACATGCAAAAAACCTTCCTTCTTACCACCTTTATTTACTGCCAACAAACAAGGAATACACGTGGATATATAGTGTTGTACTTTCTTCTCTAAGTCTTTTATGTAGTAATCTTTAGATATAAGTTCAATCGTCTTCTTGGTAGAAAAATGACCAATAGAATGTGCTTTCTCAATAATACTTGTCTCCATACTTTTTGGTATAACTAAATGTTTCTGTTCCCCTTTATACAATACACCGTTCTGTAAAAAATAATCATCATAAGGTTTTTCTTCTAGTATAGTCATAATTGCTTTCAAAGTCTCGTCAAGTTCTTGTGCCTTCTTTATGCTATCACAAAAATTTATAGACATTACAGCCACGTAAGGGTTTCGACTTAATGAGTCTACATGTCTCATTTTATTTCCCGATCTGTGTTCTATAGTAAACTGAAATTCTTGAAGAAACATGGCCCATCTAGCAATATTTGGACTAAGATCCTTTTTCTTAAGTGTCATTTCTAAGGCTTGACAGTCCGTTACAACTTTAAACTGTATCCCATACAAATAGTGTCTAAACTTCTTTATACTCTCGATGACAGCCATTGCCTCCAGTTCATAACTTGAATACTTCATTTCTTGTTCAGATGTCTTCCTGCTCATATAGTATATAGGATGTAAATTACCGCTTTCATCTTTTTGCATGAGTATCGCAACACATGCAAGGCTTGAGGCATCTGTATGCAATTCTGTACTGAATCTTGGGTTAAAAATTCGTAAAATAGGCTCACTTGATAACATCTTCTTCAGCAAATTAAATGAGTTTCTTTCCTTTTCGTCAAACTGAAAAATAACATCTTTCTTTAATAAGTCCGTCAGAGGACTGGCAATTTGTGCAAAATTTTGTATGTATCTCCTAAAATAAGAAGCTAACCCGATGAAGCTTTGGACTTGCTTAGTTGTATGTGGTTCTGGGAATTTCATTACTGCCTCTGTCTTCTCTGGTGACGGTTTAACACATCCATTTTCAATAACATGCCCTAGATAAGTAACTTTTCTCGTAATCAAGTCGGTTTTTTTCCAATTTATCTCAAGTCCATATTGTGAAGCAATCTTTAATACTTTTTCCAAACGTTCTAGGGCCTCGGGTTCGTCTTTTGCTTGTATTAATATATCATCTATGAAAATTACAACTGAGCCGTCTGAAATCATCTTCCTGAAAATAATTGTAATGAACCTCATAAAATAATTCGGGCAAATAGAAAGACCAAAAGGAGCTTTCAAAAACTCATATTGACCACGCTGGGTTACAAAGGCCGTGTACCTCATGGATTCCTCACTGATTTCCAAATTAAAAAATCCATTCTTCAAGTCTAATATGCTGAAAACTCTGCCTTCACACAGTTTGTCCAAACAGTCGTCGATTAATGGTAATGGAAAAACATCTCTTATAATTTTTTGGTTAATCTTTCTGTAATCAACACACAGTCTCAATGAACCATCCTTTTTCCTGACATGAACCAAGGGACTAGAATATTCCGAATGACTCACCTGAATTATTCCTTTATCTAACCATTCCGATATCTGTTCCTCTTCTTCTTGCTGCTCTTTCAGGGATATTCTTCGTGGACGCTGCATTACAGGAATGTCATCTTTAAGCACTATCTTCATTTTAATTGGGGGTTCAACAACCTGGACTGGCTCATACATCTTAACCAAACTACGTACCTTGTTCTTTATTGCTTCGCCTCTAATATGATCTAAAAAAGGAACACCATAGGTTATGTCATAGTCATTCATCAAACAATACAGCCAATCATCCCGTTTTGGTCGTAACCACACTGTACTATCACACATAAACATAGCAACATTCTTCAAAAAATCATTACCGAGAATGATTTTAAATGGCATACTGCCATTAGGTACAACATAAAACAAAACATCGTAATAACTTCGATTGTCGATCGATATTGTCGTCGTTAAAGTACCACAAGATTTTACCTGCGCATTTCCTAGGCCACACAACGTTATGTGTTTGTATTCATCACTTTTCGGCAAATTAAGTTGATTGTACAACCCTTCGGTTAATAAATTGACATCGCTACCTGAGTCTATTAATGAATTAGCCGTTTTTCCGCATATTTCCACAATTTTAACCGGTTTTAATTTCTTTTCCTCACTTATTAATATTTTCCCCGTGTTTACATCGCAAACGTCAAATTTTTTCCTGTCGGAATTGGCATTACTGCTGTCAAACGTCACTTCGGACGCCATCTTATTACAGCAGCCAATAGCTAGCGATTGAGAAACTGGCGCAGGAGTGCCAACACTCAAATCACCCGTCGTCATTAGGCAAACTTCACGCTCGTTGTTGATGGTGGCGCCGCCCTCGGCCTCGGTCGTACTGAAAAACGTTTGCTTCGCGCCTCCGATGTTACCCGAGGTCGTTCCTGCCACGTTCGTTGACCTTGGTGCCGCCCGCGCTGCCGCCGCCGCCGTATGAGTTGATGACGCCATTTTTGACACTGCATTATTATGAAAATTTCTTCTTTTATCTGGGCATTCTGACGAAATATGTCCAAAATTATTGCAGTTAAAACACTTCCGTCCTGGATGTGGACACTTCGACGAGATATGATCTGTGTTTCCACAATTAAAGCAGCGTTGTACTTGTATATTAATACTTTGAAACTTACTTGTACTAGCTGGCCGGGAATAATTATCACCAAAATGTTTTCTTAAATTTTTCTTATAATTCTCATATAATTTCAGCCTTTCTTTAAGTTCTGGATACGTAGTGGCACCATATAATAGGGTTTTGTTCGACTCGTGGTCGACAATCCCTTCGACAATGTATTGTATAGCGACATAATCTGCCAATTTACCTCTTTTCCCGAGCTCTTTCATTTCCAGCATGTACTCATAGCATGTTTCACTGTTACGTTTTTTCCTCTGGCTCATAATCTCGTGGATTTCTTTCGTGTTCGTCGTATCTGGGAATTCTTTTAAAATGGCCGTCTTCAAATCTTCAAAATTTTTAAATGGTTTTTCACTGCGCAACCACATAGCCGCAGTGGCTATCAGGGATCGTCTCGCCAGCAATAACTTTTGCTGGGGCGTCAGGGCAAAAATTTCGGCATTTTCCTCCACATCCTGTACCCATTTGGCCGCCGAATGTGACCTATCGTTGCCGGTGAACTTGGGTATTGCATCATCCAATAGTAGCAAGTTTAATGAGTATTTCTCCGTCATAATTTCGTCGTTAGCGTCGTCGTCGTGTAAGCAATCGTCGTAATCGTCGTTCTCGTCGTTAATTTCAGCTGAAACACGTCGTGTACTTTTCGACCACGCCGCCACAATGTCTTTCCTACGCCTCGTGTGTTTCTTCAAACTCACTGCCGGATTCATCTAATTGGCTCGATATCCCGGGACGGGCTCCCAATTTGTGGGGTGGCTGGTTTCAATAAAGCAATATTAACACTTTAATCTTTTATTTCTCACTATTAAACTCACAAACTATTAATCTAACTTTACACATTCGTTACGTACACCGTCGTCCATCTTATATCTCACATAACTTCCCATTCCTCCCACTCTCATGTCCTCTCATTCACACATTCCATACTCTTCACACACTTACCGTTCCCATTCATGCATCATTCGCTCCACATAATTATAATTATTATTTAATATTAGTATGGATACAGAAACACCCAGATTCGAGAAAAAACACAAATGCCATCACATAAATGTTTGCCCCCTAACGGGAATCTAACCCGTTTAATTGTTACCAATGCAACACCAGACTAGGAATCTTGCGCTCGACGCAAATTAAAAAGGTGTTATTGTCAGCAGACCCCGCTCCAGTACATCAGGTCACACGAGCACCTCATCCTGGAGTCTGGTGGTGACAGCAGCGACATCTTCGCACCCCAGCAGCCCCCGATCACGGGCGAAGTCGGTGTCAAACGGAGAGCCAGTGATCCGTAAGTAACTGTTTCACTTATGTTTCCGAAATGGTAGGGTAGAAGCTCATTTACACAAAAAAACATTACTGAAAGAGTACCTCTTTGACGAAAGTGTGAAGGAAGATCAGATTTAGATACTCTCTAAAATAAATAAAATAAAATTCATAATATTTCAGACTATGTCCAAAACTATGTTTTAACGTTTTAAATCTTTGAATCTTATTATTTATTTAAACTTTAATATGTATGCGTACAAAAGGCGGACTTAACGCTAAAAGCATTATCTACCAGTCAACCTTTAGGTAGTGCAGAAATACATGAATGAGGTTTTAAAATAAATAACATACAGTAAATAATAGATATAATAAGGATTTTTATTTATTGGATCTTAGTAAATAGTTTTGGAATGAGAGAACCTCTGGACTTATATCGAGTTGCACAAATAAATTTAATAATATGTTTAATGTCATAATAATAAAAGTAACCTTTAGAAAAATTTATGTTGGTATGATGATGATGACTTTCTGTTATTAAATTAAACTATTAATATTAATTAATTAAACTATTACAACAATCAAATACATACTAAACCCTTTAAATAATTGGAACATCCAAATCATACGTCAGTGGTAATGAAAACATTTAATTTGCAATAACCCCTCAAATGCTGTTAGTCGTCAAACGGTACATAGCTGAACTATCAATAATCGTAGTCGGAAGCAGGTGAGTGCTATGGACAGGTAATTTGTCCCCTCCCTAACCCCACGCCACCCCTACTAGTGACGGGGAAAACTGTTATACGATACTGTGATTTAATATCAAGACGATACTCATTGGGGGCGTGAAGATATGGTATTTTATACGTGGATTATCGCTTTTAGGCTGCGAAAAAATTATATACAACCTCTAACACCGATCGTTAAAATAAATGAAATATTCAAGAATCAGACAACGCCATCTAGTCCCAAACTTTATATATATATTTTTAATAAATAAATACAAATATTATGTAACATCCTGTCCTAACCAACGCAAACACACATTCATGCACACAAACGCATGCCTTAAGATTTGAACTCGCGCCCGGATAAAGTGACCATTGCTAGCCACTCGACCACCATTTTTTTTATTAGTTGTCAATATTCGTCACAAGAACTGTGACGAGGTAAAACAGTATTCACTAAAAATACTTGATATCATCGAGATTTAAGTACCTACCTACTAACGTTAGTACCAGATACAACAGTCGTGTCCCATCCCTACCCACCCACTCGCTGTCAGCGGCAGGCGCGCCTGAACTTTTTTGCGGTCATCCCTTGACACCGATGGGTTGTGATTGTTCCCGGTAATTGCTGATGCTGAGTGTCCTCACCGTATTTTACATATGGGGATCACAAATTGGGCTTATCTATCATAAATTTTATCTTTTAATGTGGATTTTTAATTATACTTATAGATTTAACTACCCGATTTGAGCTAGAAAGGTTTTGAAATGGATAAATTGAGGAATGAAGTATAGATTTAGGGTCTTCCTCTAAATCAAATCTATACAAAATTTATTATTATTATATTCATTTATTTCGTGCTCAAGTAAGAGATACATAATTATTCATTAACAAACACAAAATAAAATATCAAATACAATTTGTTTTCCTTTCTATCTGTCCTAGCTACAAAAATTAAATCGTAAAATATAGGAAATTTAATTGGACCACCGTGTCTAACAAAAAATAGTTCATCAGCTTCTAGAAATGTGTCTCTTGAGTGCCCAAAAACAAGTACTAAGTATTTCAGTGAAGTTAGATTAAAATTTGAAAAAATCTTAAAATACCAAAATCTCGGAAACCGCTCACTTCGACCCCACGTTGATGGGATTTAATTTGTTGGAACCTCTTTGGTTTAACAACTTTTGAGAAATTGGATCAAAAACCTGTCACCCTGAATACTTATTACTGTTCTCAATTTGTGGTCCTTCGTCTTGTGAATTCGCTTGTGCGCGAACCAGTTTGGGGAGAAAATCCTAGTGGGCTCGTGTTATTATGATACAGAACATTCGCGACACCGCTAGATAAGGTGCAAACTTGCAGTAGGTATGACCACGAGACGCGAACTAACTGCCAAGGAACTAACTGAAGAGTCCAAGCGAGCGGTCTCGGAAATATGTTTTTGGTTTGCATTAAACTACAAGGAACCCTATTATGTCTGTCTGTCCGCGGTCTAGCGCCTAGACGCTTGATGCTAGAAAGCTGTAATTTGGTAAGTATACACATATTAACAATGTTAACAAAGTGCTGGAAGAAAGTTTTGAAAAAAATTTTTTTTTGGGGTGCCTCCTCTACATATAAAGTGGAAATGAATTTTTTTTTCGTTAGTTAGGTCTCTTCAAAACATTGAGGTGTGGGAAGATCATTTTACTATACAATGAGCCGTTTCGGTATTATTTACATTTATCGTGTCAATTTTCGTTTTGCACGGTTTCCCCCCTCTATCTCCGAAAGTTTTATTTTAGAAATTTGAAAAAAATCATGGTATTATTCCATATGCTGAACCTTAAATGAAAACTATAACGGTTAAGTAGGCTCTACTAATTACCGAGTAATAGCCGACGAACTTATAAAATAAAATTTCTTTGATGAAAACTTACAAATGTGATGGAATTTGATATTGGACTGAACTGAAGGCAAGCAAAGCACAGCAAATACGGACCTACATTATGCGTGGCCCGACACGTACTTGCCCGGTTTTATTATTATTAATAGTACAATTTAAGACCGTAGTTTGGACTGAGGACCATCGCCTACATTTTGTGGTTAGAACATATTTTATATCCCATAATTAACGCTAAACCATCCTCCATCGTCCAATATTTCCGTGCACTGTTTAGCTGTTCATTATCGTAGGCCGTTTGGCAAAGGCTCTGCGGCCGCGTCAGGTTTTACACTGCCACCCATTCGATGCAAACCCTCGAATTATGACTGTCGATATTTATGAAAACATGGCACAGTATAGTGGTTAGAGTGACCATAATATCGTTGGGATACCATGCGTTGACTTCCATGCATTATATGTACTTAAGGCGGCCAACTTTTAAAAAGCGCTATGCGGGACATTCGGGTTTAAGGGGGGGGGGGGGGGGGGGTTATATTTTTAAACAAACAACGTACCTTATCGGTCAACATATTAAGTAACTAACTTACCAACACGCATATTATGGGTAAATGTCAATTATTTTATGTAAGTTACGCGTGATTTTACGAGCTTTTACCATTTGCTAGAAAGTCTTCGAATATACATATATGATATATGTGTACATACTCCAACAAACAACGTAAACAGCACTCTTATAGATACAAATTATAATATTGTGTAGAGTGATACTTATCGATAAACGTAAAAATAAAAAAATATTCAAGTATCAATATGAGCTAAGCTAAATCATAATTTTATTATTGGTGTTTGTTGCCATTGTAGATAACAAAGGTGGCGGCCGCCTCATGTATTTTCTACTCTTTTGATCTTTTGTGTCGCACTGTAAAAATATTAATTTACCGATGGATGCGGGACATACGGGATGGAAGAGACGAATTGCGGGAGAATTTTAATAAATATTGCAATGCGGGATTACAACTTAAGATGTAATCAGAATGCGGGACGGTTGTTAGTTATACTGCATAGTTAATGTTCTGTCACAGATTACTTTAAACAACCAAAAAACATAAGAAAGAATTATTGAATTATGCGCGCTTAGTACTTAATTTTTGTATACTTACCTGGATCTGTAATTTTACATTACTTTTATTTATTCAAATTAAGTAGGTAGGTAAAAATAGTAATTTATAAAAATTATGTTGTATGTTGATAATCTTGCAACATACTACATAATATTAAAGTATAAGCCTCGTCAAAGTCCAACAATTTGACGATCAATCACAAGGAAAACACGTAAACGCCTGCTGGTTTAGAACCAGCAATTAGTACTCAGAAGTTTAATTGTGAAGTAATTGCTCTGGAAAACAGTCAGGCGTTCCAACGTTTCGCACAGCAGCCGCCCGCCCGGCCGACACGTGTTGTGCTGACTACACTTAACGCGAAAACTTTTGATAAATTGTGTGTAATTTAGAAATTATTATATCTATTACCAACGTTTTCGAATATTGAGACATATTATGTTAAAGATATAATGTAATTTAAGAACTGGTGGTAGGAAAAAAATTGTGACGGTTGGAAACTACGTAATATTATTTTTGAATAAAAAATCATTTTTACAGGGTCTGCAACGCGCGTGTTATACCCCCGGTATTGCAAGCGTCCATAGGCTACGATGACTGCTGACCATCAGGCGGGCCATATGCCTGGTTGCCACCTTAGTAGTATAATAAAAATGAGTTTGAGTTATATTAAAGATTATGTAATATATTATTATGACTAAAATCGCAAATGCGGGCTACACACGTTACGATATATCGTAGCGATTTGCGCAGTTTTATCGATCGTGTGTATGATAAATCGTTGTGTAAAGCCGCATAAGATTGTCTCGGTAAAAAGTATCTATGAATGACATTTAGTTCTCAAACTACATTACATTTTCTTGGTATAGGTACCTACCAAATACTTAGCAAGGTTAGGTTAGGAACCAGCGGAAGTCATAATAAAATAGTTATACTTAATTAATAATTGAAATTACCCGCTCGGATCATGCGTTTTTAACTTGGCGAGAAATGCTTGCTTCTCGTTGTGTAGGCGTGGCGAGCTTCCCTTGTTCCGATGCATTATTTATGGCAATTTCAATGCGGTTATCATCGATTTCTTAAGTTTGGTCCAAGTTAAAAGATTTCAACTTAACATGTTATATTCTTCTTCATTGTATTTGAGAGCCGCGTTCTTGCCGGTGTAGCAGCCTTCATTTTTCCCTCTCCTATGCCAGCTCCTTCACCTGTCTCTAAGACACGACGCCTGCCCTTTCCTTCACTTGATCCATTTTTGTAATGCAGTTGGTAAATTATTGAAAAAAATCTGGAATTCGAACAAATTATTGAGTAAGTAATGCATTTTCCAAATTATAAACAAAAAAAAACGTAAGTCGTCTATGCAGTACGTAACTCGTTGAAAAGGCAACTCGTAACTGCTAGAAGTAAATCGTCTATTTCGCAACTCGTCTGTTAATATGCAATGTTTCTATGATGGTTGGATATTCGATAGGAATTCCTTTAAAATATCTATACATATTATAAAACAATAGACCCCGGTATGCTTGTACATTGAACAATAAAAGAAAAGTAATAAATACGAATTTTTTATTTGATTTTTTTTCTGTCTGTTTGTACGCGCACATATTCGTAGTTAGTTACTAAACGTATGCTGTTTACACAGGAAGATAGAGCTTGCAAAATATAGGCTTTATTTCTTTTAAATCGGATATCAGGAAAAAACTTATCTACATTTACGTAGACAAAGTGGCCGAAGTAATGAAAATTAAGTTCCCCAAAACTTCTCTAGATGTCACTGTGCAGATTCTGAATCGCGCTAAATCCGTCGATACTCTTTTAACCACAAAACCAATGCCATCGCTAATTATCTATAACATTATAAATAAATAAACGTTTTTGATTTTTTATATCGTTAATAGAATTGGCCCGCTTTTTCTCGTAACTTGGACCAAACACCAGTGAATTTATTAACCCTTGTCCGAACAATTTGCTCAAACTTTTGTCTCCTTTTGTTAAGAGTTCTTCATAACCATTGTTTATTAAGATACGCCTATCCTTTGTGGTTATCGATTTTATTTGTTTATCTCGATTATTTGTTGTGAAGTTTGCTCGGTTTAATTAAATTCTCTTTGAATTATGTTTTGTGTCCTGACAGAGCAGTAGGTAGTGAAAAAGTAGATAGGTAAGGTAGATAAGTTTAAGAGGAAAACTCACTGCCAGCGCCATCAGGTCGGAAATCTCTCGGGAGCATCTGTATATTTGAGGAGTAAGATATTTATTTCTCATAAAGATTACAATGTTTATCACTTACACGAGAAAACAATTTATGTACTTACAAAGTAGTCCTAACAATAATAGTCGATCGACGTGTGTTGTTAATAGACGTATCAATTAAATCACTTCACTTCATACTTAATAGGTGTTAATAATATAATTAGCCTTAGGCATACTGAGTAACACATTAATAAGTTAATAATTTGCGACATCTAAGAATAACCTAAAAACGGTTGGAAGCGACAAAAACAAAAAATCTGCGGGCAAGCCTTTAACAGTTGAATCGTTAAGTGCATTCTGTGACAAGTCGTCTTCACCACGGTCCGTTAACGAGGGCCTTATCTACGGATTCTTTAGATCTTTTACACTATATATCTGTCTGTTCCGTTAGATCTTTTACACTATTTAATGGAGTTTTCAGCAATAAATAGAATGATTTAAGAGGAAATTTTATATGTATCGGTTTTGGTAATTTCATATTATTTGTGTGAACGATAACACACTGAACGCGGCTCGGGTCAGTCATCGCGACTATGACAGCGCGCGTCTTCCGCAACCTCTATAGTGTGCTTTGCCCATTATGAATGCCCAGAACAATTTTGATATGTGACAGGACTCTAATTATTATAATTTTTGCAGCTTCTACGACGCCGCTCAAACGAATGGAACACACGATGACTACCCACCACATGCGAAGCGTCCTCCACCCTCAAGCTTGTTTCTCAACCCTTCGCCGTTCCTCTACCCACTGCCGAGTAATGCTAGTCTGTTTGACTACAGCCATCCATACCAGGGGTATCATGGGGCACCGAGTGATGCTGGCTTTGAAAGGAGAGATGGTAATGCTGTCTTCTATTTCTTACCGTTTTCTAACTCGTTAGATTGGTGTTCGCTACCCCTAAGTCTAAGAAGTTGACGAAGATTTTTACAGATTCAGATGGAAACAAGACATTTGTTAGGAAATGCTGCTTCATCTATTACATATATCTGATCTATCACAGTTATATTTATTATAATTATATGACAGTAGGCACAGAATAAATAGTAGTACGATATACTTTAGGTCTTTCTAGCCCAGCATACAGTGCTACAGCTGTCAGAACAATGACCACGGATTTTCAATAAGCAGTGAAGCTCATTGTGGTCCTGGGGAGTGATCAAAATTTTATTATGAGGTCTCTTTAGAGACGAGACAGAAAGAAACTTAAGACTTAATATTATAATGATGACAACTGTGATGCCTATATCCTTAAGCTCGTGTGGTTGCTAGTATTTAAATTGTCATTGTACAGTGTAATTTCGGAAATAAATATGTATTGTGATGTTGTATTATGGGTGGTGAAACAATACTGAAATGAAACAATAGCTCGATTCAATTTTACCAGTGGCGCCATCTCTTGTTCAGTGTTCGAAACGTGTTGTGATGTTATATTTGAATTTGTTTTATACAGGTGGCATCACAGTCCGTGACGTGTCTTCCATGAATGCCTCGTTCTCGGAGCCACGTTCAGGTCCCCCTCCTGCCAAAGGGGATGATGAGTGGCGGAATATCAACACCATGCTCAACTGCATCCTCAGCATGGTGGAGAAGACCAAGAGGGCGCTGGCTATACTCCAACAGAGAGGTTAAAACTAGTCTTTCTTCTCTTATCTCTTTTTTATAGATATAAAATAGATTCATTTATTCATATCTCTAAGATACACATAAGTAAACAGAAAGTTGATAAAAACAAAATTGCAGTAGAAAAAGTGTGTGCCGCAGTAGCACAAAGAGGCAGCAGCGCAGTGCACTACAGAGCAAATCACAGATTTTTGGCTCAAACTTGACGTGACAATAGTGAGAAATCGACAAATTTAGTAAAAAAATCGATGAAACATCCTCTCCTCCATCATCGGTGAAGAACCTCTTGCCTTTTTGAAGTTGGTTAAAAAGAAATAGTTATCAAGAAATCAAAATCTAATTAAATCAGCGGCTCTAGTTCTTTCTGGTCAAGATCATATCACTCAGTATTCGTAAAAAATGTAATAAGTGTAATGTGTTCTTTCATAAATCTAAAATAAATGAAACTTAATGATTTTTAGGAGTGGAACCAACAGAGAGTAATGATATTAAGCGTGCAGCGAGTGAGATCATGACGGCGGCCGTCAGGCAGACCGAAGAGAGAGTGGCCGAAGTGCGGCGAAGAGCTGAAGATGCAGTCAATCAGGTAAAGCCCGTTTGACCTTTCTCTCTTACGTAACTGCCCGGTTTAGTAGCACAATATCTCTGCGATCTAGCTAAAAATTATGATTATCTCGCAATCGCTTTATTCGCTCGACTACCACCTAAACTCGAGCAGGGGGTATGCTGAATATCAGCCCTGCTTAGACATGTCCAATATCTAAGCAGTTACGTGCTCAGCACAGCACAGTCCATTTGCCATAGACACACAAGGACTGTATCATTGTTGTAGTAATTTAGACTTTGTGATTTCTTTTTTAATTATGATGATGAATGTCACGCAGTGGACTTCTTGTGGTTGAGATATTGATGATGAAATCTTAAAATGGCAATAAAGTTCTTATTCATTTAAATGAATTTTGTTATTAGGTCAAACGTCAAGCACTACTGGAGCTGCAGCGAGCAGTTGGTGCAGCAGAAAGCAAAGCCTTGGAGCTGGTGGCATCTGAACGAGGAAAAGTGGAAAGGATGATCGAAAGACGGCACAGCCCACCACCAGGACGAGACCTTAGCCCTAATACTACTGGACAGCAGAACGTAAGTAGACAGTCAAATTAAATTCAGAACAATTCAAATTTTCGACAGAGTCGACAGGATAGATTATTCCTATATTTTGTACTGTCGTAACGGGTAAATCTTACCATGCCGGATGCAATAACTTAAGAAAATTATGCGTTGTGTGTTATGGTTATTTATTAATAAATAAATAAATTAAATAAATAAATTATATAGGGACAATTCATACAGATTGAGCTAGCCCCAAAGTAAGTTCAAAACTTGTGTTATGGGGATACTAACTCAACGATATTATATTTTATAACAAATACATATATAGATAAACATCCAAGACCCGAGGCCAATCAGAAAAAGTTCGTTTTTCATCATGACCCGACCGGGAATCGAACCCGGGACCTCCTGGGTGGCGGTCTGGCGTGGTAACCATTACGCCACGGAGGTCGTCAATTTTTTAATTTCAATGAATGTTAATAATGTTATATGATTATTTATTATTTAGAAAACAAATGAGCCGACGAGTCACCTGATGGTAAGCAACGCAATCACCGCCATCCCATAAACACCCGCAACTCCGAGAGAGCCGCTGGTGCGTTGCCAACTTTTGAGATATTTATACGCTCTGGATTTAAAGGCACAAGATCGTACTTCTTTTGAACACCGTCAGTGGAAGTGATACTTAACCGTTTACCGTTCAGGTCAGGAAGTAATTTAATTTAAATTTTATTTTTTCATTTTTTTAGTGTTGTTGGAACTGCGGACGAAAGGCCCAAGAGACGTGCTCTGGGTGCAACGCGGCGCGCTACTGTGGAGCATTTTGTCAGCATAAGGACTGGGAAAATCACCACCAGGTATTCAATTGAATCTTCTTAGTGCTGTCCTGGTCAATTCATTAGCAATTTTGCAAGATCTGCTAAGCTAAGCCTAAGGGATTGGCAAATATGTTGATTTTTACGTGAAGCAACTGCCATCAGACCTGGATTTTCCTCTGGGTTCCAGCTCTGGGATCTAGCTAGGACTCTATTTATCAGAATGTTTTCTTTTTTTCTCGTCTGTATTTCACGCAGTGTTTTTGCCAGTAATTGTGTTTACACTATAAGTACCTTAACTTAGAATAACATGTTATATTATTATAATATAAATTGTGATGTAAAAATGTTGGCAGACCTAATAAATAAAATAAGAATCATTATCTAACTTTAGATTCTTCCTCTGGGTTATCAACTTGTCAAGGCACTGCTTCAAATCGAAACCCAGATCTATCTTAGAAGAACTTCTTTGTTAACAAATTATATAGTTGCATAAAAAGTTAATTTCTCTTTGCAGGTATGCAGCGGAAGGGACCAGAAACCAACAACGATTCGGACATCACCCCCAGCGCCAACGACCCTGGCAAAAACCCTCACCAGATCAACAACACCCATAACAGCAACCACGAGCAACCAACCACCATTAACAGTCACTGATCGACCAGAAAACCGTCTATCATTAAGCACCCTGAATTCTGCTGAAAGATTGTTATCCTCAAGCCAAGATAGGAGCCTAACTTCGACGAATAGTGAAAGGATTGCGTTAGCTACTCTTTCATCAGCTCAAGGTCTTATAGGGGGGATAGGGGGGAAGAAATGACGGCTCAGTAAGGAACAGGTGGGTGTAAGGTTCCCCAGGAAGGTTAGGAGGTAATTGAACTAGTCGAGTTATCTGGTCTCCGTTGATAACTTAGGATTGAATTGAAAAGAAACGCAAAAAAGGTTTTATGCAATTGTAATCATAACACATCAGCAAATTTTATATAAAAAGAAACGTAGGTTTTAAAAGTTTAAATTGAAATTGAAACAATTATTTTTTTAAATGATCATTAATATTTAATACGCACGTCAATCGCCATGAACTTCGATTCGAAATCGAACCCGGTATACAAATTGCAAAATGAAAAAATATTATGATGCGCATACTGGCCACAAAGTACTTTGTTTCGATTTAATAAAAATAAAGTGCGAGTTCTCCTTTTTTCAATAGAATTCACAGATGTGTGTGGCCAGTACGTACAATAATTTCTATTTTAATAAAATAAAATCAATATTCTTCTTTTTTGAATAGAATTACAGTTTACAGATGTGTGTGGCCAGTACGACTGATAATTTGCAATATAACTTTTTTTACGTTCCTCTTATCTAGCATTAACTTATTGTATTTAATCTAATCTAATAACCATTAAAATAATGTAAAATATGTACCTACCTAAATATGAGATTTTTTTATATTTTGAATAATATGTAAATAATAGCACATTTTTTATGTAATTTCGTTAGTGAATAGTGTACCAGCCAGCGTTTGTTATTTTTATAAAAAATAGTCTTATTATTTAAATAATATAAATATATTTATTTTTGTTATGCATTTAAATTAGTTTAATGTCAATGAGTTGCATAAAAACGTTTTAGAAATTGTCACATTAAATCCAGTCCCATATTCGTCAAACCGACAGATATTTGACAGTACATTGGATTTTATTTTAAAATGTTTTTCTGCAATTTAGTGTAAATCATTCCGTATGTAATTTTATTAGTGAATATTTTTTTATTAGTTTATAAATAAAAAATACGTCGCGTCGCGTAGTCGTCTGTGTCGATTTTTTTTATTCCTGTGCAGAAGTCCCTTTAAGCAGAAACTACTGAGACTTTTTTGTCCCTTTTCCTTCAAAGGAACTTAATGGGACTTCAGGAAATAAATTGTCCATTTTCGTCATCACAACGTCGAGTGATGCTATGTTTACTCTCTACAAAAAACTTGTTAAACTTTTTTAAATTTAAAACACGAAGACTTTTTACTTATCTCTGCGGGTCGATTCTCGTAACAAAAACAGTCAAAATCACTCTCACTGTCTCGCTCTTTTTGTATTTTGTATGAGCAAGATAGCGCTTAAGATTTTGGGACTAGATTTTAACTGCTTTAATATAATAGACCCATTGGCCCTTTGTTAATGTCAACATAATAATAAAGAAATTGTGTGTGGAAAATAAAAAGCTAAAAATTATAGACAAGTCATAATTGTCTTTAAATATTCAAGAAGTTTTCTTTGACAATAGTTTTGCTTTTTCACACTTCTTTTTTTAAATGCCATTAGATCTCACCTCTTTGCAATTTTCAAGAATATTCTGTATAGATACTTTGCAGTCGCGGTGGTCGGCGATTCAGCCTCTTTTAACGAACCCAATAATAAAATGCGATCCTTCTACATCCATGATGCGATCTCAATTCTATTTTCCTGTCAGATTGTCTATTCAACCAATCGATTCATTGTATTTTTAATCTATGGAAGTAAACTACGATTCAATACTTCCGTCAATCACGCACGAACAATCTTCGAAATAGGATCGAGATCGCATATTGGGAGCTAAATGCCATGAAAAAAACGCCTCTCGCCGCGATTAAAAGTAGTGTGTGAGCATTTAAACTAATTGCTAATTTAATGTGATGTTATTATTCATTAGTTAGATAATAATTCCTCGTAATTATGTGCAATATTATTAATAGTTATGGATGTATAAAATTTCGAATTTAATAATAATAAGGTTAATAATTATTATTTAGTTGTAAATAACAATTGTAAACATTTCCGCGTCGAATCCAATAAATTGAAGTGTTAGAAACATATTTTGTTGTATTATTTTACTTCCCAGTACAGTCTAACAGCCATGTTAGAGAACAGCTGAGAGCTAGAAAGTTTATTTCAAAACTAGCTGTTACCCACGACTTCGTCCGCATGAAATGTTCAAATAAGGATAACTCCTTTTCCTGACATCCAATTTAAATGAAACAAAGCCTATATTCTGCTCCAAGCCGAGCTCTATCTTCCTGTGAAAACAGCATTAAAATCTGTTCAGTAACTGAGAATATGTGCGCGTTCAAACAGACATACAGACAAAAAAAAAATTTTTTTCGCTTTATTACCTTTCTTTAATCTAACTGTTCCCTCTCCATTTTTGCCAAATATGTTCAATGTACAGACATATCGGGGTCTACTGTTTTATTAAATGTATAGATATAAATAAATCACCCCAATTACTTACTAAATAGTTACTATAACCCAAAGTACCCCACATGGGTCTATCAGTTACCGCCACGTTGACAAAATGCTGACTCACTATTAATTGATTAAAAATTATTTATTTTGTTCATAATGCGACTATTTCTTTTATTTATTTTTCTACGCAATTCACACAGCGCCATCTGCCCCCTTACTCTTGAAGATAATTTCGCACGATCGCCATTGCATTGTTAATTTTAGGTACTCTTTACAGCTAAACTAGCGCTAACTACATACTAAACTAAATGAAATCGGATTATGTGCTAACCAAATAGTTAGTAAAGTATAAAATTTCAATGGTACGAATTTGGATTTGCTGTTAATTTTGCATTTGAAATTATACAGAATTGAAATTAAAATCGCGATTGCTATGCAGAGTAACCTAGCTGGTCCTAAAGTAAGCCAGGCTTATCCTGCTTCTGTTATGGGTACCAGACAACGGATATATTTTGTAAATATATACTTATAATACATAGAAAACACCCAGATTCGAGAACAAACCCAAATGCCATCACATAAATGTTTGCCCCGAGCGGGAATCGAATCCGCACCCTTGGTGCTGAAGAAATTATGGTACCTTCTTCAGCAACAAGGGTACTGAAGAATGTACCAACGCACCACCGGGCTGTTAGTATTATAATTTGATATCTATTATGGTTTGAAGATAATGCAACGTTTGAACATTTGACCTGATAACATAGAAGTGAGTGAGAGAGAGAGAGAACTGAGTACAAAGACTGCATTGAAAAAATCACAACTACAAAATTTTATAGACGTAAATTTTTATTTCGACGTTAGTAGGCACTCTACGGCACTGAACAAAGGTTTCTACATACGTGGCGGGCGGTTTTTTTACGGACCGGGCGGTTGGCGGCGATATGTCCTTTCATATATTTCGCCACCCATGGATATGAAAGAGGACGACGTGGCTAGCCATTTAGAACAAGACCGTCTCCGTCCCGTCCGATATAATTATCTCGTCACCGTCTCGTAGGTATGCAATGACCTAACGTACTTTAACTTTTATAAAACAGGTTGGTTTTCCTAAGCTGTGTAGGGTTCGAGCAGACATTATTCTTTTACGGTCAGCGCAGACGACAGATTATGTATGACCAATTTTTTAGTATGTGAAAATAAAACCTATGCAATTATATGAAGTAACGCACACGATGCGCAAAAAGTTTGTGCACCGCAGACATGCATAAGTATCTACTTATTAGAAAGAAAGTTTTTTTTTAAATATTTGGTACACACAAAATAAAGAAAAATGAATTACAAAAGTAACTTATAAGAATAGGTAATAACATTTTGTACCAAAAAGGTCTCCGCCCAGCATGTGCCGTGGTGTGACCACCTACGCATGTTTGTTGCTCCAAATACTTACTGTAAAGGTTTCGTAAAACTATGAAATAAATTCTGTGATATAAAAAAAAGAGAGCTAGGGCACAGCGAATAATCCGCTCATATCGGAGCAGCCCGTCTGGGGAAGGAAGGACCTCCATCTAAGAAGATTGTAGCCTTGGTCTTGGCCATGCTGTGTTCCTACGGTGAGTAAGGTCTTCACAGCTCCACTTTTTACATGGTCGGCAACGCGCGAGTGATACCCCGCGGTACTGCAAGCTTTTATAGGCTGCGGTGACTGATTACCACCAGGCTGACCGTATGCTTGTTTGCCACCTTAGTGGTATAAAAAAACCTACAAAGGATCTGTAACGTTGTATATCAAAAACCTGTCTCCCTTTTTCCCGCAACATCCCTTTATAGGGTCCAGTCACTTGCATTCCAATAAACGACCGTTTGACGTCAAAGACTGTGATTGGCCGGGGGCATTTCAAATTTGGAACGAAGACGGCACAATGCTGTCAGACGCCGACAGGAGCGGGCGTCTCTTGTTACTTTTGGTTTATAGCTTCGGGGCATCGTTTTAGTTACAAAGCGACCACAAAGATGTGTCATACTTGTCGACGTTAACAGATCAGAGACTGTCTTACGTCCGTTTATCTGACTTTTAAATTTATTTTGTTATTATGTTTGTAGTTTCTTTTCTTTATTCTGATTAAATAGATTTTTTATTCATATTGCGTCGCTTACGCAAATTAATGTAGTAGCAAGATATACATATATTAAAAAAAACGATTTTTAGAATACAAAAAAAAAACTTACATACTTAAACTTACTACTCTACTAAAAACTCTTTATTGCACCAATATCCATACTAATATTATAAATGGGAAAGTGTGTGTCTGTTTGTTTGTCCGTCTTTCACAGCAAAACGGAGCGACGAATTGACATGATTTTTTAAGTGGAGATAGTTGAAGGGATGAAGAGTGACATAGGCTACTTTTTGTCTCTTTCTAACCCCCCAGCTTCCCTAAAATAGGGGGTGGAAGTTTGTATGGAGCATACCGCAATTTTCAAGGTAAAAATTGGTATGCGGACTATTTGAAACTAAGAAAAACTCGTGAAAAATTCTTTTTTTGGATATCTACCCCCAACTCCTTAAAAGAGGGGGTAAAATTTTATATGCGACTTTTCGCAGTTTTCAAGGTAGGAAGCTAGGGGAAACGTGTTATCCCAAATTTAACACGAGTCAAGCCGCGGGCAAAAGCTAGTATTACATAAAACAGAGAAACGATAAAAAGAGAACGCAATAGCTTGCAATTTCATCCAAAATAATAATATGAATCTTTACATCAAATGTGAATAACCATACCTTTATGATATAAACACATATTTGATTCCTACGACAGACACTTCCTTTCTCGTACAGTAAAATTGAACCAACTGCCGCCGCCAGCGGTGTTTGCAAATAACTATGACTTGGGAAACTTCCAGATGCGAGCATACATGCACTTAAAAGGCCGGCAGCGGGTCAGGGACTCCCTCCTGTAGGGACTCGGTTTTCGCGGTACCGGCACGTGCCCGGCCGCTTCTCTCCAATCCGTTCGCCTTCCCCCAGTGTCGCCATAGGCCGAGGTTCGAGCCCCCCTCTGGGGCGCCTCTAGGCAGGCACTGTAAATTTTGGCGGTGAGAGCCCTACGCTCCCGCAACAGTCCGGTGTAGAAGAGGGTGTTAGTACACCCGAACCTGATCATATCAATTAATAAGAAAAAAAAAAGAAAAGGGACTCGGTGTCTCTGTGCTCCATGGATGGCGGTGATTGCTTATCATGTGACCTGCATGCTCGTTTGCCAACATTTTACATTAAAAAAAATCACTTAATAAAATAGGACTTTCATAGTGTATTTCAGACATAAATCGTTAAGTCCAATGGGAATCGCAATCAGGGCCGTTCAATCGCCCTGTCAGGACGAGGGTGTCCACGCGTCCCCAGTAATTAAAGCACATGATCGTTACGCTGACGGGTAGTAGTGCCGGCCAACGGGGACTGATTTAAAGTGGTGGTGACCATACTGATAATAAATATTTTGCGGATATTTTAGACATATGTGTAGGTAATATTATAGATGAGAGATTTACGTGGAATTGCTCAAACCATTTTTAAAGTTATGAGGTTTGGAAAATTATACTTTTTTCTAAACATCTCGTGCCTGTTTTATTTGCCCACAACGTTCAACGTCACACTAAAAAGGAAAAAAAAGATAGCTTGATACTTAATGTGGAGTTAAAATACGTTTCAGAAAAGAAGAGTGTCCGATAGATGGATTGAAAGGTAATTCTTCAAATCAAAATTGGGTTTACTTTGAAACTGAATTTATATGTTCTTTAGAGTTTATACGACTCTACCACTATAAAGGTTTGTGTAGAGTTTTTTTTTATACTACAAAGGTTGCAAACAAGCATACGGTCGGCCTGATGGTAAGCCGTCACCGTAGCCTGTAGACGCTTGCAATACCGGGGGTATCACTCACGCATTGCCAACCCGTAGACAACAACATGTAGAGTTTTAATGTAATAACACTTCAACAGTAAATTTTAAAGTGAGTCACCGGACTTGTAGCCTTGTATTTCAGTTTGTTGACGTTGGAGTGGACAAAGGGGTTTCCTGTTTACATATCCCAAAACCACATCCCAATAACATGTAGGCATGACAATCTTTACAATGTCAGCGAACACTGAAAAATACCAAATAAGTAGTGTTATTTCAAACAGGCATGGAAGGCCAGCGCCATGGAGTCGGACGACGAAAAAATTGGTCCAGCCATTTGACCGTGAAGAAGTAACAAACATACAAACAAACTTTCGCCTTTATAATATTAGTATTAAGAGAGGTAGGGCACAGCGGATAATCCGCTCAAATCGGAGCAGCCCGTCTGGGGAAGGACCTCCACCTTACAGAAGATCGTAGCCAAATAGCATTGGTCTCGGCCATGTTGTGTTCCTACGGTGAGTAAGGTCTCCAGACCTCCACTTGGGGGGGGGTTGGGAGGGTTGGCAACGCGTGAGTGACCGGTATTGCTTACGTCTATAGGCTACGGTGACGGCTTACCATCAGGCCGACCGTATGCTTGTTTGCCACCTGTGTGGTATAAAAAATAAGAAATAAAATTGTAGGAAGTGGGATACAAAAGTAACTTTGTCTGTTTGTTACCTCTTCACGTTAAAAGTGCTGAATAGATTGAGATGAAATTAGATAGCTGTGAGGATGTTTTGAGATCTAAAATACCGGGCAAGTACGTGTCGGGCCACGCACAATGTAGGGTTCCGTATTTGCTACGCTTTGCTTGATGCAGATGAGTACAATGCCATAATATATGACATTTTTAAATTTTCATCAATGAAATTTTGTTTTATAAGTTCGTCGGCTATTATACTCGGTAACTGGTAGAGCCTACTTAACCGTTATAGTTTTCATTGAAGGTTCAGCATATGGACTACTACCATGTTTTTTTTTTCAAATTTCTAAACACAAGGCTTTCGGAGATAGAGGGGGGGGGACCACCGTGCAAAACGAAAATTAATAAATAAACAAATAAATATATAGGGACAATTCATACAGATTGAGCTAGCCCCAAAGTAAGTTCGAAACTTGTGTTATGAGACTCAACGATATTATGTCTTTATAACAAATACATATATAGATAAACATCCAAGACCCGAGGCCAATCAGAAAAAGTTCGTTTTTCATCATGACTGGGGATCGAACCCGGGACGTCCTGGGTGGCGGTCTGGCGTGGTAACCATTACGCCACGGAGGTCGTCAAAATTGACACGATAAATGCAAATAATTCCGAAACGGATTATTGTATCGAAAAATGATCTTCCCATACCCTCAATGATTTGAAGAGACCTATCTAACGATACGCCACAATATGGGGTGGGCGCGAAAAAAATTTTTCATTTTCACTTTACATATAAGAGAAGCACACCAAAAAAAATATATTTTTCAATAGGTATTTTGTTTCAGCACTTTGTTACCACTGTTAATATGTATACATACCAAATTACATCTTTCTAGCATTAAGCGTCTAGGCAGTAGACCGCGGACAGACGGACATCGCGGAACTATAAAGGTTCCTTTTAGTTTACTACGGAACCCTAAAAAGGACATAGGAAAGGTTTTTATGGGCAGAATCAAGCTATTGTCAAAATATTAGAATAATTCAGGTCCAGCTCTAGATATTTGTTATCCTAACCCATACAAAAACGTGCCTGTTAACCAAAAAAATTATGGAAAATCCCAAAAATTTATAGAGTCATGGTTAAATAAGCGTGTCCCTTGCACGCACGTCGACAATGCTTCACTACAAGCAGCTAATCTAGGCAACAGCTCTCGGCTCCTGTGATTGGAAAAACTGATGGCCGAGGACAGCAAGTCAATATCGCTGATAGAATCATACACGTCCGTCTCTTGACGTTTAAAATTTGAAACAATCTTTTATTATTCTTACTCTTTACTTACTAATTATTATAATGAAAAAGTAACTCTGCCTGTTATCTCTTCACATTAATAGGCAGTTTTTGAAACCTATTTTAATATCTACCTCAATAACATAAATGTTATTAAGTAGTTAAAAAAGTGTGATGTAATTTACTTGAGAAAATAAAAAAAATATATTATTTAAGAGGTTTTAGATTGCCTTGATTTACAAAATAATAACCAAAATTCCAAATCATTAGCAACCATTTAAATTTAATTAAATGTCAATATTAAGCACTATAAATAACCGTAATAAATATTATAATGACATATTAAGAGAACATTGCCCATTTGCCCGCGACTTCGTCCGCGTGAAGTTCCGGACCCGTTCCCGTGGGAACCACATTGAATTTCGGGAAAAGCTATAGCCTATGTCACTCCCTGATAATGTAGCTTTCTACTGGTGAAAGAATTTTTGAGATCGGTCCAGTAGTTTCGGAGCCTATTCAATTCAAACAAACAAACAATCAAATCTATCTTCTTTATAATATTAGTATAGACTAGCGCCCCGCCCCGGCTTTGCAAGGATTTTAGTAAGGAAAGGAACCCAATTTGTTTAAATATAACGGTAAAGGATTTTTCAAATCGGTCCAGTAGTTTCGGAGCCTATTCAAAACAAACAAACAATCAAATCTTTTTCTTTATATTGGTAGATAGACTACTAAGTAAATAATAGCTACTTATGCCAAGTTCTACCATAGCATAAAAAAATAATCACATAGTAAAGCGAAGTACTACATACAATATTATATAATATTATTGTCTGTGACGAATCAATATAAAGGACATAGCTCACTGGCCGTTACCTCACGACTCGATCATGAGTATCATGACTAGTCAGGACGACATAAGGTTCGATTTAGAACGACTCGCCGCGCGCCGACTCGATAAAAAAAAACCGGACAAGTACATGTCGGGCCGTGCACAATGTAGGGTTCCGTATTGGCTATACATTTATTGCTTGCATGCAGATGAGTACAATGCCATTTTCTATGACATTTGTACGTTTTCGCCATAAAAAAATTCTTCATAAGTTCGTCGGCTATTACTCCGTAACTAGTAGTGCCTACTTAACCGTTATAGTTTTCCTTGTAGGTTCACTATATGGATTGATGGACTAATACCATGAATTTTTTCAAATTTCTAAACTCAAGACTTTCGGAGATAATACACGTTAAATGTAAATAATTCGCAAACGGATTATTGTATCGGAAAATGATCTTCCCACACCCTCAATGTTTTTAAGAGATATCTAACGATACCCCCAAAAAAAATTAATTCCCACTACTTACTTAGGGAAGGCACCCCAAAAAAAATATTTTTCAAAATTTTATTCTACCACTTTGTTAGGATTGTTAATATGAGTATACATACCAAATTACAGCTTTCATGCATCAAGCGTCTAGGCGCTAGACCGCGGACGGACAGACGGAGATGGCGAAACTATAAGGGTTCCATGTAGTTTACTACGGAACCCTAAAAATGCATTTTGATTAAAATTTTACCCCAAATAAAAATATAATAAAACTATATTTTATTCCACAAACGTGATTTGAAACATAAATCGATTTTATTTAAGATAAAATTAGTGAGCTATGACCTTTATTTTCACGGTCAATCATTACAAGCCGTGTAATCTTAATCATATTTTAATGTTCACTTTTCATTGCTGCTACAGTTAAGAATTTTTATATAAAATTGACATAAAACACCCAATGTAAAGAAAACAAACCAAAATATTCATTCCTACATAATTAGATGTAATTGGGTTTGTTAACGCTAAATGTGTTTAATTAAAAGTTTTATAATGAACAAAGCCATTTATTCTGAATCATGGTACAAACAAGAGTGAGTCAGTCAGTCAACTGGCCTAATGGACGGGTTTTTAAAACATAGATTAGTATTTAAACAGAAGAGTCAAAGGCTACTTTTTGCCTAAAGTTTTTTTGTATTATATCTACACTTCTACACTCAATATTATAAAGAGGAGAGATTTGTATTCTTGTGTGTATATGTGTGTGTGTGTTTGTAATGAATAAATTAAAAAACTACGGTCCGATTTCAAAAATTCTTTGACCGTTGGAAATGTACGTTACCCCCGGATAACATAGGCTATATTATGGTTTCAGAAGAAGTAAAACCCGTGTCAAGCCGCTGGTCCTCTAGTGACTTTTAAAATTATCGATATTTAAATACCGTATTTTTCGATTTTTTTATCGTACACGCACCAAGAACATAGAGAAAGCTGTTAGGAGACTTTAAAATTTTAGGAACTGTTGGTCAAAACGGGAATTAGATAAATTAATTGATTAATATCTGTCCCCCGGTGTTGCATTGCAAGCGTCGACAAGCTACGGTGCCGTGTGTGGTGACCGCTTACCATCAGGCGGGCGGGCGCCGGGCGGCGGGCCACATGCTTATTTACCTACTAACTTAGTAGTTTAAAAAACATATAAAACATATAATAAAAATGTCAAAAAGGCCGTAATTAGTTTTTCTTTCGCTATTTCGTTTACCAGTGGCCATTTTGCTTTTATTTCCGAAATGGTATATTATAGAGTTGATTAATTTACACAAATCATTTATTACTGCATGTACTCTGAATAAACGTTTGGAACCTTACTTTTTTAATGTTTTTTTTTTTATATTACGACGTTGGCAAACTAGCATACGGCCCGCCAGATGGTATGCATCGCCGTAGCCTACAGACGCTTGCAATAACGGGGGTATCACTCGCGCGTTGCCAACCCTCCCAACCCCCCCAAGTGGAGCTCTGGAGACCTTAATCACCTTAGGAACATGACATAGCAGAGACCAATGCCATTTGCTTACGATCTTCTGTAAAGTGCAGGTCCTTCCCCAGACGGGCTGCTCCGATTTGGGCGGATTGTCCTCTGTGCCCTACCTCTCATAGATGAATGTAGAGTAATTTCTGTTTTTATTTTATTCTATGTCAATTCTTGTCCATTTTATGAGCTGTGCATTGACCAGGCATTATTATGACGACCTGCAGTAAACAATAAACACTTGTGAGAAGTGGTTGCGCATTTGTGGATTACTTTTCTACCATGAGGACTTTTGTAAGTTTTCACGAACTTTATTTTGCGTAACATACCCTACCATACCCTACTTACATTCACAAAACAGTTATTTTTTGTTGTGCAACGTTTCCAAGTGTTGTTTGGCAACATCCGATAACAAGTTATTGAAAAGTCGCAAATGTTGAAGAATGTTATCGTGTTGCATTAAATGTTGTGCCAAAAAAAATGTAACTGCGGTATGGATGTAAGGTTACAATAATTATTTTTAAATCATTTCTTGTTTTTGTTAATGGTTAAGTTGTAATTTGTTATCATGTCTTTGTCAGTATATTAAACAAAATAAATATAATTTTAATGTACTAGCGCCCCGCCCCAGCTTCGCACGGGCTAGCAAATTTTTTTAAATATAATATAGCCTTGTTACCCGGGGGTATAATATAACTTCCCAAAGGTGAAAGAATTTTTGAAATTGGTCTAGTAGTTTTTGAGTTTATTCATTACAAACATACACACACAAAAATACAAATGTTTCCTCTTTATAATATTAGTGTGGAATGAGTGTAGATTAATTTTTTACTAGGTATTGCAGGCGACATCGGCCGCATTTGCTTTACGTGTTGACATTATAGCCTGTTTTTCTTAACTTGACCCATATAGTAAACAATCTTAGCGTGTCTTTATATTCAATTATCCATGTGTAAAATCGACAAATCGCCAGAATACTAAGAGTGTTATGTTAAATGCCATTTCTAACTATATTATTATTATTTGGGTGTGTATGATAATTTTAATTGCCTATTTTTGTCAAAAAGATATTAGTTTATTATTATTGCTATTTTTGCCAAGATTGTTTACTATATGGGTCAAGTTAACAAAAACAGGGTTTACAAATAACGTGGCTTTAATACTTAATATATTTATTGCACCAAAGTTACTTAATTTTAATGCTAAGGTCTTAGAGCTAAGGTAATAGACCCTGTTGGGCACTACAACATGTACAGTCAGGTGCACGTCGAGCCTTACACATGCAGTACAATATTGCCTTATAAGTCATACAACTTATGAATGGTACAAAGTCCAAAATGTAAAGGTCGACCTGCTCTTGACTATACGTGTGCACTAGAGGGCTTTATATTGTTAAAATAATTTTTATTATCGGTTCAGTAGATTTACCTTTTATACAGCCAATTTCTGAAAAGCATAAGTTAATGACACATTAAATTAATTACAGCTGCCACTGTCAAACTAAAGAAGGTGGTAGTAGACACATTCCATCAAGAGATTCCTTGTTTGCCTGCGGTATAACATTAAAAAAAACTTTAAAAAACTACTTAGTGATGTTTTGCACTTTTGAATGTTTCAGATTGTTATCCTAGGAGTCCTACTAGTAGCATGCCTAGTCTCATCCGTTCCCGTCGACCCTAAGAGGTGGTTGATCAACCGACCCACTTCCGGAGAGATTTTCGGCCCGTACGAGAGGTTACGGCGCGCCGAAGCCCCCGCTGTCAAAGGAGCTCCTTACCCGAGACGATTGCGAAGACCTGGTACACCTGGTAGGTTCGATTTACTTTTTAAAATTGTAGATACGTAGTCCATATTTTTTTATACCACTAAGGTGGCAAACAAGCAATCGGCCCTCCTGATGGTAAGCTGTCACCGCAGTCTATAGAGCTTGCAATATCGGGGGTATCTCTCACGCATTGCCGACCCTGTAAAAAGTGGAGCTCTATAGCTTACTCACTATACGTACATACAACACAACATGGCCGAAACCAATGCTATTTGGCTACGATATTTTGGTAGTCCTTCCCCAGACGGGTTGCTCCGATTTGAGCGAATTATCCGCTGTGCCCTACCTCTCATGACATACTACTTGGATTCCAAAGTTAGTTCTTGGAGTCCATCTGGACAAAGGGCAGATCATATTCAAAATATTTATTCAGGTCCTCACAAACACTTTCTCTCGTCAATGATAACATTAAAGTATTAAATTATTTATGTAATTAATCTACTCTGTTAATCTACTACCATTTCGGAAAGAAAAGCTTTTAGATTTATTTTTGTTAATACAAGAAGGTTTGATTTTAATAAGGTTTTAAATCTCACACTTGAGAGGTCTCGTCTGATGAAGTCTACTCTTCGACCCACACGTGCCCATATCCAGGATGCTGAGAAGTTTCAACTCGATCTGTCCAATCGCTTCGATGGTCTAGAGGTCTGCGCCTCAGTGGACGATATAAATGACGGGTTGGTAAAAGCTGTCTGTGAGGTAGGCATGAAACACTATAGGCCTAACCGCAAAAACAGGCCACAGCGGCTCTCGACTCACACCCTCGACTTAATGAACCAACGCCGATCTATGGCGCTGCGTACCTCCGAAGACGCTGAAGTGTACCGGCAGCTCAATAGACGCATATCAAAGTCCTTGCGACGTGATATTCGCTCCTTCAATGCTAAAAGCATTGAGGAGTCGATAGAGCGGAATAAAAGCTCGAAAGTGTTCGCAAGAGACATGTCTATTGGGCAGAGCCGGCTGACTAAGCTTAAGACGGATGATGGTAGCGTGGCGTCAACGACGGCAGAGGTGTTGAGGGAAGTCGAGAGGTTCTATGGGCAGCTTTATGCCTCAGTAACCAAACCCGTCAGCAGCACTGCGAGGGACCCAAGAGCCACGCTAACCCGACACTACACCGAAGACATCCCGGACATCAGCTTGTACGAGATCAGGATGGCTCTTAAACAGCTCAAGAACAACAAGGCGCCGGGCGAGGACGGAATCACAGCAGAGCTTCTGACAGCGGGTGGTACACCGGTGCTTAAGGTCCTGCAGAAGCTCTTCAATTCCGTGTTGTTCGAGGGCAAAACACCCGAGGCGTGGAACAGAAGCGTGGTGGTTCTGTTCTTTAAAAAGGGCGATAAAACCCTCTTGAAGAACTATAGACCTATCTCGCTTCTGAGCCACGTCTACAAGCTGTTCTCAAGGGTCATCACGAATCGTCTCGCTCACAAGTTTGATGACTTCCAGCCTCCCGAGCAAGCCGGATTCCGAAAAGGCTACAGTACCATAGACCACATCCATACGCTGCGGCAGATTGTACAGAAGACCGAGGAATACAATCTGCCACTATGCTTAGCGTTTGTGGACTATGAGAAAGCCTTCGATTCGATCGAGACATGGGCCGTGCTACAGTCTCTCCAGCGATGCCGCATAGACTACAGGTATATCGAAGCGTTGAAGTGCTTATACAAAAACGCCACTATGTCAGTCCGAGTACAGGAACAGAACACGAAGGCAATCTCATTGCACAGAGGCGTGAGACAGGGAGACGTCATATCTCCGAAACTGTTCACGACCGCTCTGGAGGATGCCTTCAAGCTTCTGGAATGGAAAGGATTTGGCATCAACGTCAACGGCGAGTATATCACTCACCTTCGATTTGCCGACGACATCGTGGTCATGGCGGAGTCGCTGGAGGACCTTAGCACTATGCTCGAAGACCTCAATCGAGTTTCCCAACAGGTGGGTCTAAAAATGAACATGGACAAGACAAAAATCATGTCAAATGTCCATGTCGCGCCCGCTCCAGTCTCAGTTGGGAGCTCGATCCTCGAAGTTGTTGACGAGTATGTATACCTTGGACAAACAATCCAATTAGGTAGGTCCAACTTCGAGAAAGAGGTCAATCGACGAATCCGTCTCGGCTGGGCAGCTTTCGGGAAATTACGGCATATCTTCTCGTCCAAAATTCCTCAGTGCTTAAAACGAAAAACCTTCGAGCAATGTGTGTTACCAGTGATGACATATGGATCCGAGACGTGGTCGCTCACTATGGGCCTCATAAGAAGGCTCGCGGTCACTCAGCGAGCTATGGAGAGGGCTATGCTCGGGGTTTCTCTACGAGATCGAATCAGGAATGAGGAGATCCGTAGCAGAACCAAAATAACCGACATAGCCAAACGGATCAGCAATCTGAAGTGGCAGTGGGCAGGGCACATAGCGCGCAGAACCGACGGCCGGTGGGGCAAGAGGGTTCTGGAATGGCGACCACGTACCGGAAAGCGCAGCATAGGACGCCCACCTACAAGGTGGTCAGACGACCTAAAGAAAGTCGCAGGAAGCCGCTGGATGCAGGCCGCTGCCAGCAGGTCGCATTGGAGGCGTTTGGGGGAGGCCTATGTCCAGCAGTGGACTTCTTGTGGCTGAGATGAAGAAGGTTTGATAGAGGTTATTCTGAAAACCTCTCAAATATTTGTAAGTAAAAAAATAATAATACAGGAATCTGTTTACGGCTTTAAAACAGATTCAACGAATTATTTATGCCTCTTACGATTTTCTATTTAAATATTGCAACTGTACAAATCAACACATTGTATTTGATATTTTCCGTGTAACCAAATTAAAAAAAAAAACTTTTTTAAAACAAAAAATTATGTACTCAGTAGGGATTGCTACAAAGTATGAAGTTATTTGTAGGTATATGGATTATGGCATAATGTAAGCAAAGCATCCATCAGCAAGCAAACTTTGTAATAACCATCGAGTACGTAACCCTACATAGGTACAATATGAATACTATTGCTAAATAAAATTTAATGTAAATCCCTTCATGCAATATTTAGAAAATCATATGTACGACCCAGGTCTTTCGTTGGTTTACTATAGGTACATACAAAATTAAGTAAGTAATATTACTTAATCATATTGGCCATATTGCCTATAACATCTTATTTCTTTGGCAGGAAATCTATATCCGACGAAGGGTGAATATGTGTGCGGCAACAAAATATGCAAATTGACGCCGGGAGTGGAGCCGCCAGGCTGCAACGGAATATGCCAATACCCAATACTGCCTAAGCTTAGTTAAATAAACCATTAAAAGTAATACTCTTTTATTCATCATAATCACGGCATAACGTTTTATTTCATAAATATATATGGACAGGAGTCCATTTTGACGTATTTCATAGTTATTTACCTCTGACAGATGTAAAAACAGGTCAAAATAAGAGCGGTCAGCGTATGTTGATCAATGGCTAACTAACTGCTCGACCAATTCGTACTATGTCGCATCACACATTAAGAATTATTCTCGTGACACGTTTTGAATGTATTAAATCTATTTTTTTACTCTTAGGGAGAGTAGGCACAAATCCATGCCAGGCCACTACTGTGACGTAGGCACAAAATTAAATCATGTCGATATTATGGACAAAATGCCTCCTCTCAGCGTAAAATTGTGGTTGTTTTACATACGCTTGAGCCCACCATTCACTACACGAACCCGGACCCGACTCGCAACCCGGACCCGACCGCGGACCAATCCGGCGTTGCCCATACACTGCACGAACCCTCCACTGGAAGTATGGCATGTGGGGTTCGACAGGCGCTCGCGGCTCGCAACCGCGGACCTGCGAGCCCGACGCCAACCCATTTGACAGTCTGGCGTACCGGTTCGTCGCTTCCATACACAGGCGGATTAGTCCGATGGCCGACCAATCTGCGTGTGAATGGTAAGCTTTACATTACTGTATGACATAACGATGCCGAACGAGCTCTAGCCGAACCCTGCTTACTCTCCGTTCACAGTAAATTTTACCTCTGACTGATGTATTAAATAGTTTCGAAACACTCAAAATATGTGTACCTAAATAATTCTATATAAGTAATGTAATAATTCATAGGAATGATTCTGTAGCAGAAATAATGTGCGAGCCGAGCCGACATAAACGGACTGCTCTTATTTTGAGTATTTTAAACCTGCAGGGCTACTACGAAACGTAAATCCGATACTTCGGCCGAAGTATCGGAAGAATTTTAACCGTGAAATACAAGTTATTTCATGATTATAATTCAATGAACTACTAAAATAACCATAAAGTACAAGGTATTTAATGGAAAGATTTCAAGGAATTACTAAAATAACCATGAAATACCTTATATTTTACGGTTAAAATTCTTCCGATACTTCGGCCGAAATATCGGATTAACGTTTCGTAGTAGCCCGCCTGTTTTTACATCTGTCAGAGGTAAAATAACTGTGAACGGTCTATACTGATACTGGGTCTTAATTAACTGATTATACATGGATGCATCTGATTATGTTACTAACTTGATTGACTAAACCTATTAACTTTAAAATCAATGACACAGTTTCATATTGGCTATTAATTTCGGATTTTCAATGGGATCCGACGTAAGTAATCATATTATCATTCATCATATATCATTCGTCATTTAGAGTAAAATGGCGAATGTTACCTACGTTGCATTGATATTTTTATTTGTAAGTATTTTCAATTTATTTATTTGGATAACATAACAAATTACAACCTTTATGTACAATAATAAGTTTTACATTTAGTTCTATTCTAGATTGTAACTCTATAATAATAATAATATAATAATAATCTTTATTCATAAACTTATGTTTACATTAATTCACTTTTGATTGGGATTCTCTTTTAAGTATATCAATACCTGTGTTAGAGAACCCCTTTGTAACTCTAAAATGTTAACACTACATTACAGTTTTAATAAAAATCCAAATTAAGTAAATTTTAAGTCTTAAAATCATTTAAGTGTTCTAATTCTTAATTAAAGCAAGCGAAGTTACAATTTATATTATACACGCGAAATTTGCGATGTATTTGTGTATATTGACCACAAAAGAAAAGTACTGATACAAGAGGCGAACTTAATGATATGTTGCATTCTCTACCAGTCAACCATTGGGAAGTCCATTGCTGTATAGATGTTTTTTGGTCTTACAAACAAAAACAGTTGGACGAATTTGTTTCATATTTGGTACACAGGTGGTAACTATCGGCCCCTACTGCTGTCTACAGTCGTTCGTGAAGCTAAATCAGTAATAAATTATTTATAAATGATTTATTTCTCTCAAAATCTTTTTACAACACAACATATAATAACAAGGTGCGTGATTAAATCTCAAATTATGAGAGACTGGTGGCTGAACTAAGCGTGAGCTTGTATCTCGGCACAAGGGAGTAAGGTTCTTTAAACACGGACACCACCAAGATGATTTCTTTTTCCAGAATTTCCATATACAAAGAAATACTTTTATAAGTGGACAACCTGTAAATTTCTTTCGATATGATTATGATGTAGATTTGAATCCTCGGGAAGAATACAATGATTTTGTTGATAAATCATGGAACCCTCGCGGGGTGGAATTGATTATTGAAGAAAAATATGTAAGTAAAGCTTCAATGGAAATCCTACTAATATTCTAAAGGCGAAAGAAAGTATGTAATTATGTTTGTTACTACTTCACGCTCAAGTGACTGGGCTGTAGGTAGCTGATACCTTAGATTGACATATAAAGTACTTTTAATCGCGTAGGATTTGGTCAAAAGTCTGATTTTCAATGGCGTTTTATAAAGTGCCGCTGCTGTGCATAAATAAATACACGAACTAAAGCCCACCATTCACTACACGAACCCGGACCCGACCGCGGACCAATCCGGCGTTGCCCATACACTGCACGAACCCTCCACTCGAAGTATGGCATGTGGCGCTCGCGGCTCGCAACCGCGGACCTGCGAGCCCGACGCCAACACATTTGACAGTCTGACGAACCGGTACGCCAGACTGTCAAATGAGCCGCGAGCGCCACATGGGCTACTTCGAGTGGAGGGTTCGGGTTCGTGCAGTGTATGGGCAACGCCGGATTGGTCCGCGGTCGGGTCCGGGTTGCGAGTCGGGTCCGGGTTCGTGTAGTGAATGGTGGGCTTAACTTGCGCGGGTTTCGCTAGTACTACCACCTTAACACGTTCGCGGACGCACCGGCTATTGCAGTCGATAGTAACGTTCGCAGAATGACGCGCCGGTTATAGCATTCGATGTTCTTCTTCGCAATAGAGACGCAACTGCATTAGCAGATGATTTTTCACACTGCTACAGTAAAATTCAGTATTCAGTGCCCCCATTTGGAATTCTTCAAATTTCCTGGTGTCACATAACATGTATTTTTATACCTTTGAACAAGTGACTACACTCCGGCCAATCCCTTGATAGAAGTGCGCACTCACACTGACGCACCTGCAATAGCAGCGCTGATTGTATGGCGATTTGTTCAGTCGCGCAGCAAGTGCGCCGCTGAGTGGAAACGTAGTAACAGTCTTGCGTGTGCGACTTGTGATCAACGTAAGTAGAAAAAAAAATACATTTTCCTGAGTAAATATGATGTAAATTTTATTAATTTTAAGATCAAAGTAAAACATAGTGATTTGTGAACATAATAACGTCTATAATTACCTTATAATTTCGTTTTTATGTCGGTTTTCACGTAGGATATATCTAATATTATGCTACATAGTAATGTTCTAGTAAAGTCCAGTTAAATTATGGTCACTTACAGGAAGAGACGCATTTATTACGATACCACGATTACCAAAGAAGCACGTAGAGGTCTTGACATTACGGGTATTGACATTGCACAGAGGCGTCAGACAGGGAGATGTCATATCTCCGAAACTGTTCACGACCGCTCTGGAAGATGCCTTCAAGCTTCTGGATTGGAAAGTATTTGGCATCAACGTCAACGGCGAGTATATCACTCACCGTTGATTTGCCGACGATATCGTGGTCATGGCGGAGTCGCTGGAGGATCTTAGATGCTCGAAGGCCTCAATCGAGTTTCCCAACAGGTGGGTCTAGAAATGAACATGGACAAGACGAAAATCATGTCCAATGTCCATGTCGCACCCGCCCCGGTCTCAGATGGGAGCTCGATCCTCGAAGTTGTTGACGAGTACGTATACCTTGGACAAACCATCCAATTAGGTAGGTCCAACTTCGAGAAAGAGGTCAATCGACGAATCCGACTCGTCTGGGCAGCTTTCGGAAAATTACGGCATATCTTCTCGTCCAAAACTCCTCAGTGCTTGAAACGAAGAAATTTCGAGCAATATGTGTTACCAGTGTTGACCTATGGATCCGAGACGTGGTCCCTCACTATGGGCCTCATAAGAAGGCTGACGGTCACTCAGCGAGCCATGGAGAGAGCTATGCTTCTCTACGAGATCGAATCAGAAATGAGGAGATCCGTAGCAGAACCAAAGTAACCGACATAGCCAAACGGATCAGCAAGCTGAAATGGCAGTGGGCAGGGCACATAGCGCGCAGAACTGATGGCCGATGGGGCAAAAGGGTTCTGGAATGGCGACCACGTACCGGAAAGCGCAGCGTAGGACGCCCGCCTGCAAGTTGGTCAGACGACCTAAGAAAAGTTGCAGAAAGCCGCTGGATGCAGGCCGCTGCCAGCAGGTCGCATTGGAGGCATTTGGGGGAGGCCTATGTCCAGCAGTGGACTTCTTGTGGCTGAGATGATGCTGATGATGATAAATGTAAACATTACTAATATGTAACTTCTGCTGTGGTTCAAAGAACAAAAAATTTTCTTTACTAGATGTAAGGATCTAACTGTTTTAGTCACAGAGTTTTAGTATTAGTAGTTTTAAAAGTGCAATTTTGATTGAGAGAATTATTAATAGAAGATAATGTTAAAGCTGTGATTAGAATGGCTTTTTTGTTGAGTAATTAATATAGGAAAACAATTTATTTTCATGTCATTTATTAAAATTAATAAAACTTATAATGTTTGCGTATTATTATTAGTAGTCACCCGAATAAGCGAACATAAGTCCTTGTTATTGTTCTCGTTTGTTCAGATTTTGATAAGCTCTTATGGGACGTTTTCAGTAAGGCGAAACCTAAATAACGAATTTCGAAGGTTAGCCATCAGACATTCGTTATTTAGATTATTATTTGAGTACCTGATACCTGCCACAAGTAAAATACCGACTAAAAACAGGATAGTTATAGGCGGCGTGTCCTATTTATAAAGATTAATCACTGTTATCGGCGACAGAACGTCCACAGCCGGCGAAGGCTGTAGCCGGTGCATCCTTTTTATGTAATAAATGTCTATTATCAGCGACGGAACGTCTATAGAAGGCGAAGGGTATAGACGGCGCGTTCTATTTATGTACAATAATTACTATTATCAGCGACGGAACGTCTATAGCAGGCGAAGGCTATAGACGGCGCGTCTAATTTATGTACAAAATTGATTATTATCAGCGACGGACCGTCTATAGCAGGCGAATGCTATAGACGGCGCGTCCTATTTATGTACATCAATTACTATTGTCAGCAACAGAACGTCTATAGCAGGCGAAGGCTATAGACGGTGCGTTCATTTTTAAATATATAATAACTATTAAAAATCGACGGAACGGCTCAAGCATTTCATACAAAAATGAGGTGTCAAAGTAGGGTTACAAAATCAGACCAAGCGTCCGCGAACGTGTTAAAGCGGTCAAATTATAGACCAAATCCGCTGTAAGTATCGCTTTATGGTAGGTACAAGTTGGTAGCCTATCACACGTCGCAGCAGCAGACGACGCGTCGTTGCCACATGTCACCACGACACGTCTTTGCGTCCTGTCGCTGCAATCATAATTCCGAACCTTTACTGTCCGTTCACAGTCATTTTACCTCTAACAGATGTGAAACCAATTTTAAAACACTCAAAATAAGTATAATTCTGTAGCAGAAATAATGCGTGAGCCGACATTGACGGACTGCTCGAGGTTAGCCATTGGTCAACGTACTACACGGACGGTTCTTAGTGAGTGTTTTAAACCTGTTTTTACATCTGTCAGAGGTAAATAACTGTGAACGAGCAGTAGTGAGAACACATTCTTTGTTACAATTAAACGTAGGTGTTTATTAAGCTATTCACTGTTGTGTCATTTTCTTTCTTGATGAGAATTTAATGAAGTGTGAAAGTGACAAAACATTGTATGACTTATCGTAACCTTTATTTGTGACACAGATTAAGAATTATTCCTGTGACACATATTTTAAGTGTTATAAACCTGTTTAATAAATCTGTCAGAGGTAAAATAACTGTGAACGATCTGTAGTGAAGTGATAGAGCCTTTCCACTACTATGAACAGACCCCTATACTCGTAACAAAAACCGATTCTATTTCGATTCAAGTTCTATCGTTGTCTCACTCATACAAAATAGTAATTGAACGGGATAGCGAGTGTGTTTGAATCGAAATAGAATCGGTTTTTGTTACGTGAGTTGCGCCCCTGGTAGTGGCTGGCTTGTAACATACCTAATAAATTCCTTCATTTTCATCCTAGGACCCAAACGAAGATTCATATAAAATTTTACAGCAGCAAACCTCTGATTTTACTGACGAAGATTCAGTTGAAAGTTTGGAAAGTACACAAGATAGCCAAAATGAGATTCTAGGAAAAAACATACTCAGGGGTATGTGGAAGGGATGCGCGAAATCTGCAAGAAAATCTTGCACAAAAGCATGTAAAAGTGCCATGCGCTCTGCATGCAGAGATTATTCATGTAAAAGAGGGATGAAGCGTACATTTAAAAGAGAGTGCAAAGATAACTGCAAGTCGATGTTCAGAAATCCAGAATGATTTTTTTTATTTAGGCGCCGACCCCACTGCTCGCGGTCTAGCGGTCAGATTTCCGAGTTCTGCGTCCGTCGTGCTTTGACCGTCGCGGTCGCGGTCCGACTGCTTTTATTCTAAGCCACCACATAAGTTACAATGAATGCGGAACGCAGAGCTCGGGACTTTGATTGCTAGACCGCGCGCAGTATTAAATGTCTATAAATAAAAGCTAGTTTGTGTAAAGCTTGAATTAACTAATTTATCCCTAAAACAGCATTTTTTTACTCAATTTACGCAGCGTCACCTGCTCACAAATTTAAGCTAGGCGGTTACCGCTTAGTGCTTACCATCAGGCGGGCCGTATGCTTGTTTGCCAGCTTAGTGGTATAAAAAAGCTAGGTTTAACCTGATGGTCGTAAATATACATGTTACTTTAATTCGACGTACCCTGAAACGATACTTGGGTTAAAGGGTTTCCAATATTTACCTATAATTAGACATTGAATTACAAAAATTTAAATATTTTTATTATTGTTAATAAATAAATAAAATTCTATATCGGACTTGAAACTACAGTCCACATACTTATCTGTGCCGGTGGCCAAAACCAGAAGTTCATATTAGAAGCTTATGTATCTCATAAAATTTACTACATAAGTACTAAAATATGCATTAGTTAGGTACTTTGTACTACACGTGGTACATTATTATTTTATTTTTAGATTGTAACTACTACAAGTCTAGGAAATTATAGATACTAACTTAATAATATAAAAGATCATTTAGTAATCCTACTTCCTACTAATATTAGAAAGGCGAAAGTTATGTGTATGTTTGTTACTTCTTCACACTCAAATGGCTGGGTCAATATTTATGATATTTGGTATGTAGGTAGCTGATACCTTGGATTAACACATGTAGGTACTATTTATCCCGTAAAAATAAGCGATATCCGTAGGATTTCATCAAAAGTCTAATATAGATGGCGCTACTGTGCCGAAATGAATACACGCAAACGAAGCGCGGGTTTCACTAAGTAGTAATTAATATTAGTAACTAGCTTTTGCCCGCGGCTTCGCTCGCGTTTAATTCTGGGTAACACGATTCCCTTTTCGCAGGTATTTTTCGTTGGTAACAAAAAGTCTGTGTACCGACTGCTTCCTACCTTCACCCCCCCCCCCCCCCCCCAAGCCATTTTATTTCAAGGTTGTACCTTCTCCTTTCTGTGAGAGTTCTACCGCGAACAGAGTAGAACAAACAGCTCATCACGTTCTGTGGGAGTGTGATCTTTGGCATGACGAACGCGTAATCATGTTGGATTCTTACATGTCACTTCGGGCGTAGTTTATTATTCTGATCTCGTAGCAAGCAGAGATAATTAACAAGCATTTAGAAGGTTTTGCAATACATATTATTGGAATCAAAATAGTAAACAACAGCTCATAGCATTAGGTCCCAATAGTAATGTAACAATAGACCGTGGTGCTCGGCAATCGAGCCTCACTTGATTTGCCATCTCTCTAGGGTATAATGCCTTTTGCTTTAAATTGCTGTTTCTCACGTAGTTGTTAAAGAGGAAAGTCCTTTTAATACTTCCTACTCCGACTATCTTCTTTCTGATTAAATTCGTTGTGAGTTCCAAGACAGCTGTAGTTTTCTTCCCCGGGACGTCAATAAGCTTCATTGCTTATTGTCTATCTGAGGTCGCCGTTGTTAGTCCTGGCTACACAGGAGACACAGTGGTGGGAATGTGTGGTGAGCTTGTCCCGATTACCATCAGGCCGACCGTATTACTTTGTTTGCCACCTTTGTGGTAAACAAGCATACGGTCGGCCTGATGGTAAAGAGAGAGACATTTCGGGAGTATCACTCGCGCGTTGCCAACTAGTGAGAATCAAGGTAAAATGTATAATATATATATATAATACCTAGGCACCGGCTCGCCAAGACCTCAAAATCTTTTGTTGCAAGTGGTATTCGATTTTATAATAAACTGCCTGAAAACGTGCTGAATTTGCCAGAAAAAAGGTTTAAATCCTTCATTAAACATTCACTCGGCAAAAAGGCATTATAGAATTGAAGATTATATAAATGATAAGAATAGCTGGAATCATCAATTCGGTACAGACACTAAACTCAAGTCTACCTACTGTTAGGTACTTAATATATTGCGCATATATATATTTATGTTATATACACACACTGTTTACACCTTTTTTTACACCTTAAAATGTAAATATGTATACCAGTATACGCCTTTTTTTTCTATTAATTTTACTTTATTATTTAAAAAAATTGCAGTTTTTTTTTTATTTTGTTATTCTTGTTTGAATGTTTACTTTTATTTATCGTAATTGTAACATATGTCATTACCATTTTAAAAGAGCAAGTGCTAAGTTTCTTGCCGGTTCTTCTTAGCACAAATCTGCCGTCTGAACTGGTGGTAGGGAAAAAAAAAGTGACGATTCGAAAGTGCTTGTAATATGCCTATTTGAATAAAAATATTTTGATTTGATTGATTTGATTTGAATGCCTGTAGTGGATTTATTAAATAAAAAACATATTATATGCAACATTATTTATTATCAACATTTATATATTTCTTCTCCCATTTCTTCTGAGATAGCTTGAACATTTCCACGTCGAGCTTGTTCGCGAGCAAGCGCCCGTACTGCGTGCCGTTGAGCAAGTTGCTCTTGTCTGATATTTCAGTCATCATCTTGACTTTCTGTTCGGGGGACGCCGCTTCGTAAATCGCTTCGAAAGCTCGCGACCCGTATTGTAGGAGGGCGAGCTTTTGATAGTAACCCTGTAAATATTTATTGGGATTATTCATTTGTAAGTTTAATAAACAAACTAGCGAAAGCCGCGCAACTAAAATTTGCGTGTAATGCTTTTCTGTGTGAATTTCGAAAAATCCTTGTATAACATAACAATATTATAAATGAGAAAGTGAGTTTGTTTGTTATTCCTTCACGGCTTGACTAAGCAGCCGATAATTATGAAAATTTGTATACACATTGTCAGGGGTACAGAGCCCAACATCGGTTAATTTTTACGCGGGCGAAGCCACGGGTAACAGCTAGCTATACATAATGCTTTATAATGAAATGAAATTATTTATTTCAGAAGTTAGAACTTCACAGGCACTTTTTCTGTTCATTTACAACTTGTATACTTGTATACCGGGACGTCACCGAGGACGAGATTATTTCTGGTCGAGGTTGAAGTTGACGTGACAGCGATCCACGTCAACTTCAACCTCCACCGCGACGATCTCGGCGGTTCAGTCAGTTTGTCAACTTCATCTCGGCCAGAAATAATCTCGTCCCCGGTGACGTCCTGGTGACGGTGGCTGTGGAGAAACGGCCAAGTGTTATGTATTGCCGCCACTTCGGCCCGTCACAAATGTCACAATCTCGGACCGAGTTCTAGTGGAAGCGCCGAACTAAGCAATAAATCGGCGGCCGGGACACATGGCCATAGTAAATGTATGATACGCGGAATGTCATACACAATGGTGTGAAATAAACATGAGTCGAGATGCACCTGTGTGAATTTTGTACAATTAATCTAACCTTCAGTTTCCACAGCATCTTGTCTCTCGCTTTAACTCCAACGCAGGTGCTCTTGCAGAAGGCGTCAGCAACATGACATCCCTTCGCGTCGCCGAAGATCACCAGCAACTCGTCAGAAGACAGTTCCAAGAGGCTGTTCACAACTTTTGCTGGTCGCTGGAAATATGATCAAACATAACCTTCTAATTGCCATTTTTAAGAAAGGTAGGACACAGAGGATTATCCGCCCAAATCGGAGCAGCCCGTCTGGGGAAGGACCTCCACCTTACAGAAGATCGTAGCCAAATAGCATTGGTCTCGGCCACGTTGTGTTCCTACAGTGAGTAAGGTCTCCAGAGCTCCACTTGGGGGGGGGGGGGGGTTGGGAGGTTTGGCAACGCGTGAGTGATACCCCCGATATTGCAAGCGTCTATAGGTTACGGTGATGCTTACCATCAGGCAGGCCGTACGTATGCTTCTTTGCCACCTTTGTGGCATAAAAAAAAAATTTAAGAAACCAAACTAGCCGATCACTTGATGATGAGTCAAATGGTTTATTCAGAGCCTTTCTCCAGTCAAAAAGTAGTTTAGTACATTCATACTAATATTATAAATGCGTTTTTTTTTATACCACTAAGGTGGCAAACAAGCTTGCCGCCTGATGGTGAGCGGTCACCGTAGCCTATGGACGCTTGCAACACCGGGAGTATCACTCGCGCATTGCCGACCCTGAAAAAATCTTTTAATGCCCCTTTTGAAGAACCCCATATTATAGTCTAAAGAAAAACCTCGGCGGGGATCTCAAAGTGTTTGTTTGTTTGTCCTTCTTACACGTCGAAAGTAATTGACATGTTTTTTTTGGGATAGGTTATAAGTTCCGGAGAGTTACATAGGCTACTTTTTATAACGGAAAAATATCTCATTACCACCGGAAAAAATAACCAATGGCAAATCCTCTGGACCACGCGGGCAAAGCCGCGAGTAACAGCTAGTTTGTTTATAAAAATAAAATTTAATGTGTTGCCACATTCATAATATAAAATGCTAAAACATTAAATATACCTGATATTCCAATAAGCATTGTAGTATGACAGAACCGTGTACGTTGATGAAGTATTTCTCTTCTAACTTGGTGAAGTCCACACGGTCTGATGGCAGCAGACGGAGACAGAAAACTGAGAAGTACTTCTGATGGTCCGGAGTTGTGCAGTTTAACCCTGCTTCCAATGTCTGCAATTTCAAGATCATCATTATTTTTTCTGGGATATTTAATAGATTTGGTAGACTTTGGTAGACTGGGGTATTACCAATCTTGCAGAATATCGACGTGAATAATAGCAATGATATGCCTCTGTTTCGTACGATGAGTGAGTCTGAAGCCTAATACCCATCCCGTCATTCCTTCTTCATACTTCCATAGTTGAACGGATGGATACAGGGTCTGTTCAATTTATATAGGGTGTTCTGAAATTATATGTTGCATAATGAAGTGGGACATAGTATCCGTTTCATAGATTTTATTTATCCAGCAATTATCAATTTTTAAGCTCATACAATTTTCCATACACACAAAAATAATATTTGTGTTCTGCCTCTAAAGAACATAACTTTTAAGCGGCATTCACATTATGACCGGAGCACGCCGCGTCTTAGCCGTAATTCAAAAACCGCGCGAGAACCGTTGTACTGTTTAGCATTATTAGGCTCGCGTGGCTTTTGAATACAGACAAAAGTTCGCTTCGCTTGTAAATTTAACTTTAAGTGGTAAAAAACATGGCTGCAGATACTAAATCTGGCATTAAAACAGGCTAAAAACGGGCGGATTTCCGCCGACAAACAGCGTCATATGTAGATGCATCTTTACGGCATAGCCACATCTATCTTTCTCTGTCACTCATTCGATCTCTGTCTTTCATTCAATAAAATGTAAAGTTATGAATGAAGCGGGTAAACGACTTACCTATCATATGCATTTACTTACCTTTACCTACTAATTACTATCAATCAAGCTAAATTTAAAAAAAATAAATCGAAATGTTCACAGCTGATAGTATTAGTAGATAGATAAGTACCTACTAGATTTCAAATAACTATCGTACAGTAATTTGGCGTTTAAAAGTTCATTAGATACATTTACAAAATGGTACCTAGGCATAAAATGTCAAGGTTACTTACAAAAAAAGTATCTTCCTCCGTTGTTCTTCACCGAACACGCCGACTTAACGTGCCAACAAGCAATCACTGCACTCACTATGACCACTGCTGTCAAGTCAAGAGCGCCCATCAGTCCATCGACTACACTCGTCACGCAAAGCCTTTATCACTCCATCACTCAGTGCTCGCATTCTCTCAAAGAAATCCAGCAAATCCTAAATCCAACTGTAGGTATTCGAAAGCGGGAGTTCTCCGCGTCTCCAGTGACCCAATGCCGCTCCAAGAATACTCTCTGTACACAACAGACACTATGTTCAAACACTCATCATTCATTTGTTTACGTACGGCAAGATGATAAATGACCACAACACAACACAACACAACCGTTTACTCTGTCTGACGTAAGTAAGAACGAGAGAAAAAAGCAAAAAGAATGAAATAATATTTTTTGCGAAATATCGTTGTCGCCGCGGTCAAAGGTGCCGCTCGTTTGAGTTGAGTTTGACCACGCCGCCACCGCCCTCGTCCCGCCCGCGACCCCGCGTGCTGCCCGCGACGCCCCTTTCCCTTATTACTAAGTAAGTGTTACCTATTTAGACCAGTCAATCGCGTGATTCGGTTCGGTTAAAATACAAGTTAAATAAAAGCTTTTAATAATGCTATTTCGATACACAAATCAGTAGGGTATAGAGAACCGGTACTATCTCAAGGAACCGGGATTTTCGGTACCGGACTATGCTGGAACCGGGATTTCCCGGGATTTCCCGGGAATATCGGTACTGTCAGGATTTTTTTTTCAATACATCAACACCGCCTAAGGATGTTTTGATTTTGCTCAATTTACACATTTTTTATTAGACATACTTAGTTTTAGAAAGCTCATTTATTGGACTAGGTACATGTAAAAGTAAAATAATATTATATTTATTGCGTAAATATTTTTTTAAAAGTGAAATAATGATACAAGTAACGACCGTATTTGTTTAATACGGTCGTCACAAAGAAAAAATAAAAAATTATGCAGTTTTTTGCAATTATGCGAAAAATCAGTTATCAATAATAGTTATTTGTTATGCAAGGCTGCAAAGTTGTTTTTTGGCGCGAGTACTTATATTGAAACCCGAGCTAGCGAAGGTTTCTAGGATTGAACCACGAGCGAAGCGAGTGGTTCAAATATAGAATCCTGAGCGTAGCGAGGGTTTCAAAGGTACGAGACGCAGAATAACTTTGCTGCCAAGCGAAACACACAACTTTTCACCTCACTACAGCGAGGAAAATGCTAGCATTGCACCTAGGTGCAAGAAAAACGCAAATAATATATTAAATAAGTGTTTATTTTTTTCATGCGGTGTCGTGCTGGCCAGTTCGATTATTCTAAAAATAAGGTTGGCGCACTGGCATGAAATAAGTATTAATCCATTTTTAGAGGACTGGCGGTATAAAAAATTATAGAATAGAAAGGTTCTAATTTTAAAAATTCTTTCCACGCTAGGGCACAAAATGCACTTTTGCGCTCAGATTTCGAATGACAAACAGATTTTTTCCGAGCTTGTGAGGTGAAAAAATATTATTGTGCCCTAGCGTGGAAAGAATTTTTAAAATTCGAACCTTTCTATTCAATAATTTTTTATACCGCCAGTCCTCTGAAAATGCATTATTAGGTACTTATTTCATGCCAGTGTGCCAACCTTATTTTTAGAATAATCGATTTGGCCAGCACGACACCGCATGAAAGAAAATAAACACTTATTTAATACCTATATTATTTGCGTTTTTCTTGCACCTAGCATTTTCCTAGTAGTGAGGTGAAAAGTTGTGTGTTTCGCTCGGCAGCAAAGTTATTCTGCGTCTCGTACCTTTGAAACCCTCGCTACGCTCAGGATTCTATATTTGAAACCACTCGCTTCGCTCGTGGTTCAATCCCAGAATCCTTCGCTAGCTCAGGTTTCAATAAAGTACTCGCGCCAAAAAACAACTTTGCAGCCTTGCATAACAAATAACTATTTCATGTCATAAATCAAATCTTTTTGGGCGACATTACCCAAGTCCTGGTATGATGCTAAAAAGTTGCTCTTGTCGCAAGGCTTGCAGCAATCAAGGTTAAAGTAACGTTATCATGCTACTGGGGAAGTAAGTGAAAGAATGCCATGGCCAGAAGCGCAAGGACCATACGCACGAAGACCGATTTTTGCTAACTGATGCGAAAAAACAGCCAAATGTTACGGCAATGCTGTTTCTTCAAATGCTCTCGTCAGAGCACCAGTTGTTTGTGTTAAATAAAAATTGACGATTGGACACCACTGATTCTGTCGCTCGCTCGCAACTGACTGAAAGGTTGTGGTGTTAATGTCCGTACGCAGACAGCGCGAGTGGTGACCAGCTGGCTTCAGGAGCACATTTCGGTCTTAGACTGGCCTGCGCAATCACCAGACCAAAATCCCAAAAAGAACGCATAGAACATGCTTCCTCCACAAACATTGAGACTGAAGAGCAATTTCTTAACAGGACTTGAGACAATTCTTGGGAAAATTGAGACTTCGTGATCTTGATTCGAAGCATAAAAACCGTTTCAGAACCATTGTAAACATAGGTTAAATAAATAAATAAATATTCTTGGACGAATCACACAACGCCATCTAGTCCCAAACTAAGCAACTAAGCTTGTACTATGGGTACTAGATTGCTGATAAACATACTTAAATACTATTTTTTTTTGTAAATAAATACTTATTATACATAGAAAACACCCAGACCAAGGCAAACAGACATGTTCATGCACACAAATGTTTGCCTTGCGCAGGATTCGAACCCGCGGCCCTTGGGATAAACTGACCATTGCTAGCCACTCGACCACAGGACCTGTCAAAAGGTGTTTTTAAAGACAACATTTTCTTTGGCAAAATTGCAAAAAAGTCATAGTTTAGATATTTTTTTTACTTTTTCTTGAAAACATACTCGATTGTTTGTTGACCATCAAAATATATTCGATCGCACGTAGCGTCACTAGCGTCAGTGTTGCCAATTGCCATGTAATTGAATAAATAAAAAAATCCCGAAAGTACCGGAAAATCCCGGTTCTTGTATTTCAATTCCCGGTTCTTTTACAGCTATAAAAGAACCGGGAATTCCCGGGATTTTCGGTACCGGGATTTCCCGGTTCTATACCCTACAAATCAGTACCTGCACTACGACTGACTACGAGGCAAGCAGTGTTTAAGTCCAACTAGTTACATCAATGTAACTACATGGTAACTACAATGTTTTTTAGGTAAAATAGGGGTGAAGAACGGGCCTCTTTTTCTCTTTTAGTTAGACGTTGAAGGTGCCATTATTACTTTAAAATGTGTTCGTGCAACTCACAATAAGAGATTGTTTTGATAATGTAATAGTGAAATTTGTAATACCTGTAATTGGTGTACACGTGAGAATAATACTGTATCATTAATTTAATGTACGTAATTGTGATGTGTACGTACACTGTTTATTGGTATGTCTGAATGAATAAAATAAAAATCTATGCATTTCTTTGTCGAGTCTGATCAAAGAGAACGCGACCCGACCGTGGTGACGGCATCAAATACAGGCTACGTACGTACGCAGTTGTAAAATCATCTATCAAATCAACCATCATCCCACTGCATGGATATGGGTCTTCCTTCAATAGAATAAGAGCTTACTCTGCCACGCCCTTTCACTACGGATTGGCAGAGGTCAGTGACCGTGTTTGATATTCGCCGCCGCCGCCCGCCGGCCGCCCTCGACGCCGACACAGACAAGGACGGGGCGTATAGCTCGCGTAGTAACAGCTGTTATAATGAATGAACGCGGTGCCCCCACGCGGCACCCCGGGTTTGTTACAAAGGCAGAACATGAATATTATTTTTGTGTGTATGGAAAATTGTATGAGCTTAAAAATTGATAATTGCTGGATAAATAAAATCTATGAAACGGATACTATGTCCCACTTCATTATGCAACATATAATTTCAGAACACCCTATATATATACTTTTTGTAACAGTTATATGTAAGTGCCTTTTGGTGCTATTTTAGAATAAGATTTTTGTTTAGTTCTAAGTAAATGTTTTTATAGCACCAAATAAACATATTTTCTTTCTTTCTTCTTTCTTTCTAAGCTTTGCCTTTTTTATTTCTTTATAAGTTGTCTATTTTTATACGTTTTATAAATACAGTTTATAATATGATTCTGAAATCGTTTACCAACAGTTGATTGATTATAGTACATAATAATAATTATACAGTCCATATAAAGTATATTTTAAGTAGTTCGAGTTCATTCAGGGGCAGCGGTGATTGCTTACCATCAAATAACCTGGTAACTCATTTATCCTTCGCTGACATAAAAAAAAAATTGTTTCGTTCGGTAAATAATATATTCCCACTTGCAGCGAGCAAACGCATTGTTAGCGCCCCCTAGTATTGCTGATTGGTAATCACTTTATATCAGATGGTCTGCTTGCCTGTTTGTCTTATGGATGATATAAAAAAAATTGTATCGCCTACATTAATAAACTGCATCTGCTTGGCCTTGAGTCGCAGGCAAGCCTTGGCGAGCGCCACGAGCACGCCGCTGTTGTTCGCCGCGAGCACCGAGGCGAACGAGCTTGATAACTCGTCGAACATCGGCTCGAACTGTACCGAAACAAATTAATAAAGTTCACACAATTTTCACAGCGCCACCTGGACCAAAAGTAAGCTAGGCATCCTGTTGGCAGACATAATGTTAACAATTGTCGGGGATTTGGCAATTATCTACAGTCTACAGTAGAAAAATATGCGTTTTTATTTTAAAAATTGTGTATTAGTTAGTATTTTTTTTAAAATACGTGTGGCACTCGGGGATTACCGCGGGAAAGCTATTGCATAGCATTTTTTATCAACTTATGCTGAGCGGACACCTTTTTGGTATAATTATAGTAAAAAATGTTTATATTTGTTACTTGTTTGTTATAATGATTTTTCTACAAAAAACCATTTTTTTTCTCTTTTTTCTTGAATACGTTATTCCAGGTTTAATTATATAGATGCGAAATGAGATGTTTTTCCGGGATAAAAACCGTTTATTACTTTAGACGTGAAAGAAAGACAAGCTAACAAACAAATTTATAATGTTAGTATGGGGTAAAAATATACCTCTTCTTTCACTCGACAGTTGTCGACCAATCTCTGTACAGTGAAGTTGAGCATGGGCACGGCAGCCAACTGCCCCAGCCGGTTGATGAAGCAGCGCGCGTATAGTTGCGTGTACTGCTTCTTGGGTGCGACGAAAAGTGCCGCTTCTAATAGCCTGAAATTTTTTATATAAAAATTCAAAACTTGTATTCATCGAATAGGTTTTTATAAACACGTTCTCTTGTCAGAGGGTACATACAATAATATATTATTTGTGTAATTAATCTACTCTATAAACTACTACCATTTCGGAAAGAAAAGCAAAATGATCACTTGTAAAAGAAATGGCGAATGAAAACCAGTTATGGCATTTTTTTTATTTATTCATAATTATATAGTGCATGTTATAATAAAATCATTATAACATCATACTGTAGTATAAAATATGAAACTAAGTACATACAACATTATGTACTATACGTGGAATGTAAATTAAATTTTTCTCCTTTTGGAGCGTGCAAATTGATCTATCTTAATCAGTTCAGCTGTTTAATCACCGTTGCCATGGACCGATCAAATAAAGACTGCCCTTACATTCTATGAATATACCAGAAAGGCAACAGTTCGGAAGAAATGGCGACGGATAACGTACTGCCAACCCTTAATCGATGGCCACAACCACTCTGTCAAGAGTGAAGCTACAAAGACAGAGATAGAGAGCAAAGAAAAACAGAACAAACCTAACAGCAGGTTGCTTCTCGAAAACCGGTGGCAAAGACATTTCCTTCACTTCCTCCGTATCATCACCTTTCTTCTTGTCCTCATCAACCGTAGCCCAATCTTCAGGAGCGAAGCACTCATCCAACAACTTAAGTATTAACATCTTAGTTAATTTCTTATCAACATTCTTAACAGCATATAAAAGTACTTGTAGAAATGCAGAGGTCAAGTTTTTGAATGCCAATTCTTTAAACTGTGGCCATGATGATAGACGGTTAACAAATTCTTTGACTAATTCCGTGTATTCTTCTGGTACGGCTTTGTATACCAGTTCTGTCAAATGTGGCGGTATACCCTTCTCTTCTTTGACTGCTTCTTTGAAGAAGTTTACCTAAAAATGTAAGTTTTTCGTCAACATACAGGGTGACAGGTTTTTGATCCAATTCCTAAGTGGTTGAACTAGAGGTCAATTGCAACAAATTATCCCCCATCAATAGAGTCGGAAGGGAGCGATTTCAGAGATTTTGGTGTTTTAAGGTCTTTTCGAATTTTTCCAACATCGAAAATCCAACTTTACTGAAATAGTATTTGTTTTTGGGCACTCTAGTGACACATTTCTGGAAGCTGATGAAGTAGAGCCTATTTCCAATTAAAATGTGGGCTTTAAATATCTCAAAAATAAGGTCTTAATAACAAGACTCAAAATATTTTGTACCTTCTACAATCAACATAAATTACACGAAAAAATTTTACAAGAAAAAATCATATTACTTCAAATTATTTAAAAAAACTGTTGTTACCTTAGGTTTTTCTCCCGGCAACAGTGTGATACCGCTTAAACATTTCAATACACTACGCAAAATATGATTAGCGTATTCATCCCACATGAAATCCTCTAAATTATTTAATGCATATTTACTTATTTTTAATGTAAAATCGTTACATATCTGTATATGTTCATCAGTGTATTTATTTTTCTTCTTCTTCTTCTTTTTTTTAGGTGGTTCTTCCGTATTCTCAGTTTGTTCTTGTAAATGCTCAGTCGCTCTATTACATGCTACTTTCAATAGTGCCTCAATAACGTGACTTGTGAAGTTATCGGAACACATTGTACGAAGTTCTGGGCTTATTACTTCAATGAAACGTTCAAAGTCTTCTTGTGGAGAGTATGGTAATAGGATTTCTATAACTCGGCAGCCAAGTTGATTACCGATTATATTTAACTCTTCGCCTTTCGTTCTTTCTAGTACGTTTTTAATAAGAGATTCTGGAAATAGAATAAGTAATTAAATCGTAATTTATTTTATTTGTGTAATTAATGTACTCTATAAACACATAAAACTTGGGTTAGGAACATTATGATCTTACAATTTAGTGTAAATAGGCGAAAGTACAGCCATGTTTCGCCTATTGGCATAAAATATATATATATTTTTTTAATGTCATACAGTAGACAAACAAGCAAGCAGGCCACCTGATGGAAAGCGGTCACCGCCGCCTATGGACATCAGTAATACCAGGGGCGCTACCAATGCGTTGTCCACCAAGGAAGTTGGAGGAAAGAAAGGAGGAAGGAGGGGGAAAGATGGGATATGGAAGGAGTTGGGCTTCCGGATCTCTCACTCACCGAACGAAACGCATTGCTGCTTCACGTCGATATTCTGTGAGTGGTACTTCCCCGGTCGAGCTAGCCCATTTCGTAATAATTGCTCTACCACTCCAAAGTAATAATATTATGTCATTTAATAAATAATCTATACATATAAAATGCTTTGTCCTGAATGACAGATCATTGCACAGCCTAAACTGCTGATCTGAAACTTGGAGGTCAGAGAGTCAGTCCCCATAAGCAGGAGTACCTCTGTCCATAGGGCAACTCCTGAAAACTTGTTCCTAAAGCGATTTCTAGACCCCTTGAAAAACGATTATATAACTACATAATCCAGATACTACCTCTCTCTTCTTGATCATCAATGCCCTTCTTCATAGCGTCTAAAATACCAACAAAATATTGATACAACTCCTCCGACATTTGCGTACCGCGGCCGGATTGGCCCTTTTTAGCATATTTCTTAGCGTTTCTCAAGAAATCCTTCTTCTTCTTGTATGGTCTTTTCGGTTTGGAATATACTTGTGCTGTTTCCTCCGTCATTTTATTTGTTAAAATCTGTTTATCTTCTGGAATGTACAAACAAAGTTTTAACAAGACTAAGTGCACTTCTGCGTGGTAGAATAAGTAGAATTTGAGGTTATCTGTCAAAATCACATTGTTTTGACATTCTTCTTCTTATTTTTATTGTGGCAACTCAAAGATAGAACTGTTAGCAGTAAACAAGCTTTATTAATTACGTAAAATTGACGTAATTTAAAGATAATATTCCCCTAACAATATCTGTTCGATGTACGAACTGTTACTATATTCTGAAAACTGCTTTTATTATGAATGAACCTTTACAGTTTTCAATATTTTTCTTTTATTCTGGCAACATTGTTACGATGAGTCTTCTTACTCAACTAAGAGAGCAAACAAGCATTTCCTCGTATAGAAATCTTACAACTTCTCAATCCTCGGCTGGAAATAACGGTTGTAATTGGTAAATCAAATCAAGAGGTTCATTGATACAAATGTGATACTTATTCTAATTAAATATTATCTACTTAATTTTTTATAGAAAAAGTAGCCGGCTTCAGTGTCTTGTCACTCAACTTTTATAATAATTTTAATTAAAGACTTTGAGTGAACATGTCAACAATGTTGTTATCAAGGTAAACAAATTATAGATAACACATGCATGTACATAACACACATAGCCGTAAATGGGAAAGCATTGAGTATAACAAATGACGTCAATCTATCCCGTATTGGTCGTGGTCCACCTGCGTGGTACACCTGGGTGGACCACGGGCATTTTTTCTTGCCCGTGGTCCACCTCTGTCCACCTAGGTGGACCACGGGCATTTTTGCTTGCCCGTGGTCCACCTTTTTAATAATATATGAAATACTATTGCAAACCTTTGAACTTTTTAGGGTTCAGTAGTAAAATACAAGGAACCATTATAGTTTCAGAGGTAATGCTAGAAATCTGTAATTCGGTATGTATTGTTTCCGGAAATGTATACTAGATTGTATATGTTACGCTCAAAGACCGAAAACGCTCAGTGAACGGCAAAATAGCCCACAAGGCGTTGATTGAATCGTAAGAAAAAAAGGTGTTATGATCACAAGATAACCCTAACCTAACCCACCAATGTCTGTCTGAATACTAACCTAACCCACCAATGTCTGTTTGAATACCAACAGACATTGGTGGGTTAGGTTAGGGTTATCCTGTGATCATAACACCGCCGAGCGAGCGAAGCGAGTGAGGCGCGAATTTTTCTTACGGTTCAGTCAACGCGTTGTGAGCAATTTTTCCGCTCACTGGGCGTTTTCTGTCTTTGAGCGTAACATATACAATTTCTAGGAAATGTGTTATTATAAAGCGCAATGCAATGGTCACAAGCTAACCCTAACCTAACCCAGTTTGTCTGATGAACAACATGTTTCAATTATTTTATTTACAGACACATACATTTCCGGTAACATATACTGATACACATAATTATTATCAATGCTAAAAAGTAGAATTTTTTTTTGAAAATCATTTTTTTGGGATTGCCTACCCTATATGTAGTGGGAATAATTTTTTTTCGCGTCGACTCCATTCTATGATCTCTTAAAAAAATGTGGTATGATGATATATGGTTGTAGTACTATAATGTTACGGTTTGCGTATGATTTTACATTTCAAAATCATCTTAGAACCATCCGAAAATCGTATGAAAATTATTTCTGAATCACCATAAAAGCATTCTAAAATAAGACTGAAAATTATTCATAACTAAATCTAAAGTCAATCTTAGTCCATCACAAAACTATTTTAATAACATAACAAAAATATCGTCAAAATTACCTATAATAATCCTAAACCATATCAAAAAATTTCGAAAATAATCATTCCTAATACATCCTAAAAACATTGCTAAATAATCCTAAAAGCATTCCTAATCTATCCTAAAAACATCGCTAAATAATCCTAAAAGCATTCCTAATCCATCCTAAAAACATTTCTTAATAATCCTAAAGGCATTCCTAATCCATCCCAATAACATTGCTTAATAATCATAAAAACATTCCTAATCCATCCTAAAAACATTTCTTAATAATCCTAAAGGCATTCCTAATCCATCCTAAAAACATTGCTAAATAATTCTAAAAGCATTTCTAATCCATCCTAAAAACATTGCTAAATAATCCTAAAAGCATTCCTAATCCATCCCAAAAACATTGCTTAATAATCCTAAAAACATTCCTAATCCATCCTAAAAACATTGCTAAATAATCCTAAAAGCATTCCTAATCTATCCTAAAAACATTGCTAAATAACCCTAAAAGCATTCCTAATCCATCCTAAAAACATTTCTTAATAATCCTAAAGGCATTCCTAATCCATCCCAAAAACATTGCTAAATAATCCTAAAAGCATTCCTAATCCATCCTAAAAACATTTCTTAATAATCCTAAAGGCATTCCTAATCCATCCTAAAAACATTGCAAAATAATCTTAAAACCATTTCTAATCCATCCTAAAACATTGCAAAATAATCCTAATAGAATTCCTAATCCATCCAAAAAGCATTCCTAAACTACACCAAAAACATTCCAAAATAATCCTAGAAATAAACACTAACTCGGATAGAGGTGGACCATGGCCCATTGAATATTTGAATTTCTTATTACAAATCATTTAGGTGGACCACGGGCAAGAAAACATGCCCGTGGTCCACCCAGGTGTACCACGCAGGTGGACCACGACCAATACGCGCAATCTATGCACTAAATCAAACGCTAATAATACAAATTCAAACAATGTAAACCCTTTATGAATACTAAACGAATTCCTGATTCATTCCCATCACATTATCATAACACGAGTATTAAAGATCAAAATGTAAAAAGCTATCTAGATAAAGATAAAAGTATAGTTCTCTCTGTTTGCCCCGAGTAAGCATCGAGTGCAAGTGAGCGACCAACCAACCAAACTAGTTTGTTGCCGGGCGGCGTGCGCGCAGGAACGCGCTTTATTATACCTACCTATTACAAAACTACACGATGCACTGAAAGAAAATTAAGACCTTTTTTCTTACAAAACACCACAGACAATTAAAAAAATACACAGATAATTTAAAAAAAAAAAACAGATATTTCTCACAAATCTTTTTTTTTAATTTTGTTTAGAAAAAAACTGAAAATTGTTTTGTGTTTACGTTGTTTACTCCGCTGTAATTTCAGGGAATCGACGTGTTTGGACTCTGTACGTTAATTTGAGGTATGTTTAATTAATTAATGCTGGTTTGAAGTGGCGGGACGAGTTGGGAAATGCCTGGGAAGGCGTTGACCGCGCGCGGTGACAGTCTTGCCTCGAAACATTGTTTCTAGTTTTGCATGTAAAACTTTAACATAGGTATAACAATAAATAAGTTTACTAAAATAGTAATTACAAAATTTTAGTTAATTGTAACATAGAAAACGTTAATTAGTTATTTATTATAATAATATTAACTTTAATATAATCTGTTTCGATAAACTTATAAGTTATTTTTTATAAGAGTTAGTGATTATAAAAATTATTAACAAAAGAACAAAATTTTATGGTAGACAGAATATCGGAGTAAATCAGCAATAAGTTTCGTTTGGTGAGTGAGAGATCTTTTTTTTTACTTCCCTTCCCCGTCTTTCCTTTTTCATTCTTTCATAACACGCGTTTCCAAGATCTCGTTGGATGTCTATGGGCAACGGTGAATGATTGACACGGTGATTCAGGTGACCCGCTAGCTGGTTTGTTCTCCTCTGTCATAAAAAAAACAGTACCTAATAATATAGATTGCAAAACCGTCTCCATGATAAAAAAAACTTGGTTACAACGATATTGCATTTTTCATCTTCTAATAATCAAATAGATACTAGGAGTCAGTTTCTGAACCACATTTTTAAAGTTGAGATAGAATGAGATAGCTTGAGACAACATGTGGAATAAGAGTTAACCGAGGTTTTTTTTTTAAATCAAAAAGACAGAATTATCAGTAGATCACAAGTAAAAAACATTAAAAGGTTTTTATACTGTTCTGCAATCTATTACTACCATTCGAAGTATTTACTTAGTAACAATAGACTGTGGTGCTCAGCAATCGATGTATACAGCCAGTTTCTGAATTGAATTGTAATTTTAACAATAAAACCTCTTTTAAGAATCAAAAACTTAAAGTTAAAACAAAAAGTCTGTGTTCCCTTCGAACCTGTTTTGTCCATCTCCGGCACGCCACCGCGCCAGTGCGGTGAGGTCACTCTCATTATGAAATTGACCCAAAGATATGCGATTAATCCAACGATAGTAATTGGACCCCGCCACCACATTTAGGTCATGAGATTAGGTACTATACCTCCTGATGATGTTTTGTAAGAAACTCTATTTTATCAGTAACTTACACAAAACATGTTGAATTAGATAACACATTAAGGGCTTGTGCAGTAGTACATATATGTATAGGGACAAATCACACAGATTGAGCTAGCCCGAAAGTAAGTTCGAAACTTGTGTTATGGAATACTAACTCAACGATACTATATCTTATAACAAATATGTATATAGATAAACATTAAAGACCCGAGGCCAATGAGAAGTTTTTCATCATGACCCGACCGGGATTCGTATCCGGGACCACCTGGGTGGCGGTCTGGCGTGGTAACCATTACGCCACGGAGGTCGTCAACAAAATATAATAGATAAATGAAAATTCGACTAAACTCTTTCATGCAATATTTAGAAAATTTGAAAATCTTTACAAAACTGCGATGCAACATCGTGTCACTAAATTCTATGACGTTACACAACGAGATGCGAATCGTGTGTGCGATGCGTGTCTCGCAAAAACTTGCGAATAGTGTATTGTTTTTATCTCCATAAGTTCTTTTTTGTATCATTAATTATAAACCGTCTGTGTCACTATTATTAATCAAAAGGAAGTTACTGGTATCTTGCAATACAGGACATCCTAGTGCAAGAACCAGGATATATTTAATGTAAACAAACTTTATGAAATAAACTATTCTATTCTAAACTTAAAGCAGTGGTTAGGGCTGTAGGAGCCCTTACTAAAAGCTATCTTCCAAAGAATCCGAATAAAATCTGAATTTTGCAGTGGTAAAGCATAATAATGAAGGTTAGCTCTACCTGGGAAAAATATCACCCTCTTACAGCATATCGGCGTGAAGCAGCAAAGCGTTCCATCCTCTCCTTATTCCCTTTCCTGTTGCAGGCAAGCACGTAACATTTTACAACGCCGTAGGGCTGCTATTGGGTGGGTTCGGTCAGCTGAGCTTCGTTTCAATGTTTCTTTGAGTGATTGTTTTGAACTTTAAAATTTGCAAACTGGGACAAGTTATACAAGAAGATCCATATTGTAATAATCTTGTTAACAATATTGTGACCAACTGTGCTGAGTCCACAATTAGTAACAGCACCTTTGTAACTACTATATATAGTAAAATATATTGTGAACTTGTTTGTGGTCCTTAATAAATCAATAAAATAAATAAATAAAATAAACATAGGATTTTATTATTGGATCTATATAACAATTAATTGCTGTTTGTTAGTCTCGCTTAAAATCGAGAACTGATGAACCGATTTGGCTAATTTTAGTCTTGAAACATTCGTGGAAGTCCAGGGAAGGTTTAAAGGGTGAGTAGGGTAGTGTAGGGCAGTGCAGGCGGAACAAAGTTCGCCGGGTCAGCTAGTTTGATCTAAAAATTGTACAAAATCAGAAACAACAAGATTACATGCGTCCAGTCGCGAGCACTTTATAAATGATTTCAACACCTGTTCTAAGATCACGTGTATATTCGTTGTAATATAAACAATTATCATGTTATTGTAATTGTTTGAACATTCTTCTTGGGCTAAGTAAACTTGGCAGAACGCCTGACGTCTGGTGAGTGGGTACGATTTACAACGGCATAATATTTTCACCTATTTAATATCAGCTACTTTATAAACGTAGACAGTAATTTAGACTGGCCCAAAAGCACGTCTGTCTCTTGTCCTGTCAAACCAGGATTAACATTGGCGACCACAGACTGACAGCAGTTTCGCAGTCTTTTTTTGTCATTCCACAGGCAAACAAGCAAGCGGGCTACCTGATGGAAAATGATTACCGCCGTCTATAAACATCAGTAATACCAGAGGCGCTACCAATACGTTGCCTTCATTGTTTATAGTAAACAGTGTCATAAATAGTCATATTATCTACGTAACGCATCACTGATTCCTATTACAACTTATTATGGTCTTTAGAACAACTTCTTTAAACTAATGGACGTTATTCTTCGAAACATTAGCTTCAAAAGGCGATAATTATTGGCCATAATTAGTTCGTTATGGCTAAATATACGTGTTAATTTGTCTTAAGAATTCTGTCTATACATGATTTTGACGCATTTGAACCTTCAGGACAGGCTCACTAGACATTCGCACCTGACTTTACAGTGTCTCCTGTAAAGCCAGGATCAAAAGCGGCGACCACAATTTGACAGGTTCCCGTGTGACGAACTCACAACGAATTTAATTAGAAATTTTGACGGAGTAGAATGTATTAAAAGGACCTCAAGTAGAAACTTCGTAAACTGCAATTTGAAACATAGGGCATAGTAAGATATAATCACGATATCTGTTACAAAAAAATAAAACATAAAGGTGCTGACAGACTTCAGCATTCACTTGTAACAGAACATCGAGCATTCGCCGTTTTTATATTTGTCGAACTGAACAACGAGCCGAGCCACGAGCCCAGCCGAGCATAGAGCCAAATATTGCAACGAACATCATGAGCATTTTCTGCAATGTAACATTCGCAAGAATGCTCATTACAAGTGAATGCTCAAGTCTATCAGCACCTTAAGATATACTTCTTATGGTGCGACTGGTAATGACAAAAAAAATAAGGTAATAAATAAAAGCTTTTAAAAAGACTTTGGATGCCACAAATCCCTAAACATCAGTCGCATGATTCGACACAACTAAAAAGCAGTAAACGAAAAAGCTTGAAAATATCCATGAAATAGAAATGGACAAAAATCACATCTACTAGTTTCTTTATATAGAATACCTTATAATATACCCCCTGTTAAGTTCCAAGATGGTTATTTATAAGGAGTCACGCACCATCGGCGCCCGCGGTGTCGACATGCTCGGACGACCGGGACGGGACGCTTTCTCTTACATTGGTTTATTCTTCAATCATTGTAATATAACGGTTATCAGTGATATTATCCCATTGACTACATTCCCATAGGAATTTCTCGAAAGATTTTATATTTAAATCAAAAGAAATATGGAATTGACAGTGCATTATTCAGCTTGACCTTTTGTTGATTTTTGATTTACAAAAATGACTCAACGATGTTGAATAGGCTTAGAGTGGCATCTGCTAGCTAGGTTTCTCTTCAGCGTAATCACGATTTTAATTTTAATCTATACTAATCTATACTAATATTATAAAGAGGTAAAGTTTGTGTATTTGTTAAATTGTAAGGGGTAATCTCGGGATCTACTGAACCGATTTTAAAAATCCTTTCACCAATAGAAAGCCACATTATTGCTGAGTGTCATAGGTTATATAAAAAAACAAAAAATAAAAAGGCTTTTAACATTATGCCCAACGAAGTGGGAACGGGTCAGCTAGTTCTTTATAATTTCAGCAAAATCCTAATTCGTTCTCTTCAAACTTCACTAACAAATTTGTTAGTGTACATTCCGATTTTAACTAGTTTAGCATTTAGTAAAAGCTAGTAAGTATAGTCTCTGAAGAGTACCTAAAAGTAACAACCCAATACCAATCGCTGGTTTGAAGAGTAGCCTAGCTGATGACACATCATAGTGGACCATCGTCTGTCGTGTAAAATAACCATATCGCTTTTATGTATCCGAGCCGTGTAGGTACCGTATCCAAAATTCCAAATATCATGAATCCAATTTAAACTATCGGAGAATTGAAACATTATTGAAAGCATACATTGAATAAATGTTTCTCACAGATTTCAACAGCGTTTCCAAGAACTTTCTAAGCGTATCTATTTCTTGTGGGAAAAACACAAGTGTTTTGTACTTTGATACGTTTTTCTTTCGACCATTCATCATTTTCATTTCACCATTAAGTTGATTTTCCACGGCGAGACGAGATGACAATAAAATTGAAATCGCATCGATCGACTACCATCAAAAATTACCAGCTTGCGAGAGGCTTACTTTCTGCATAAACGATTTCATCTTCATTAAATTATGCTTTTCAATTTCATCTGGACTAGTTTAACACTAGTTGGACACTTCCACTGCTGTCTCTAAATAAAGCTAGGATAAAAGGAAAGCAAATATTGCCACTAATAAAACTCATTGACGTGGGAGAAATTACAACTGTATTTGGAACTCATCTTGATATTATTATGATATCATGTACAGTCAAGAGCAGGTGAACCTTTCCATGTCGGACTTTGTACTATTCTTAAATTCTATGTCATAAGAGCCAAAATTGTAGTGCAAGCATTGAGCCTTACAATGTGCTCCTGACTATACAAAGAACTATGTAATTGAAATGGAAGAGAAAATAAACGATTTGATTTGATCTTCATCTCACTTAGTTTGGCCCTTATCATCAACTAATAAAGAATTGATAGTGTTTGAAAGTGTCATGTATTTTTTTGTCTTATTTCAGGTACCAGAATGCGAGACAGCCTCCGTCGTCTGGCGTCTGACGAAGGTATGCGCGAACGCAGGATGGGGGACTCGCGGCGCGTGCGCGTTGAGCTGTTGGACGGGGAGCACATAAACATCGATATTGATGTAAGTACCATAATCGAATAATAGTTATTTTCGATACACGTGTGTAAAGTAGGTTTTTACGTATAGAAAAAGCACATACGTATCACAAAATCCTACTAATATTATAAAGACGAAAGTTTGTGTAATATGTTTGTTATTTCTTCACGCTCAAATGGCTGGGCCAATTTTTATGATACTTGGTACGTAGGTAGCCGATACCTTGGATTAATACATAGGGTACTTTTTATCCAGAAAAGTACTCGATTTCCGTTGGATTTGCTCAAAAGTCTGATATAGATGGCATGTGCACGCGGGTAACACCGCGGGCAGCGGCTAGTCACCTACAAAAGTTATTTAGGATACAAGTAACTTTAGCGATGACCTTGACTGTGCAGAAATCTAAAATAAGGTATCATGTGCCAGTGGCAGCGGTAGACCGTCTACCTATCTGGCTTACCTTACTATTGAACACTAGGCCGCTACTATTACTTAGGTCTTCGAGATATTTAAAACTAGCTTTTTGTCCGCGACTTCGTCCGCGTGAAGTTCCGGACACCATTTCCTGTTGGACCAACTGCTACGCACAAGGACCCGTTCCCGTGGAAACCACATTGAATTTCGGGAAAAACTATAGCCTATATCACTCCCTGATAATGGAGCTCTCTACTGGTGAAAGATTTCGGTCGGTCCAGTAGTTTCGGAGCCTATTCAATTCAAACAAACAAACACACAATCAAATCTCTTTATAATATTAGTATAGATAAGCAAAATATGATTTTGGGAATCATACAAATGCACGAAATATACCATAACATATAACAAATCTTTGTAGTTCATGCTGTTCATGTAATTTTAGAATACTGCATTGTGTTATTTATGTCTTAAATACACGCGTCTGTTCAGAACATAAGTTTAGGGATGTGGAGCTGTATTTTTTTTTTTTACATACGACAGACAAACAAGCAAGGGGACCTGAAGGAATGTGGTCAAGGAAAATAGAAAAAGTGGTGTTTTCCCACTTTCCATATAGCCCTATAGGAAGCAGGACGCTTTTTATTAGGCTTACGGCTATCGCACTCATCGTACGAAGCACAGCGGCATGTCACCGCTATTCCACGTCGATATTCTGTGAGAGGGGTGGTACTGCCTCGAGCCAGCACATTTAGGAGCCACTACCAGTTCATAGTAAAGGCTAGGCTCTACCACTCTAAAAAGATGCTCATAGGCGCGGCGGCGGTGATCACTTTTCATCAGGTGGCCCGCTTGTTTGTCTGCTGAAACTCAAAATTTTTTGTCAATCCAAAGAGTAAAGTAATACTATGTGTCAACCCTCAATGTTGCAACATTTCAATCAATAACAGCATCCATAAATCATCATTTACAATCGATCTACTTGTACATTTACTGCCACTCAATCTTGTAAACGTTTTAGTAACAAATAAACCGATGTGAATGTGAGGACTCACATTTGGCTTACGTCCCTGAGACCACGCCAACGCTACAATTACTGCACTACACAGTTTAAAACATTGTTTTAATATACGGCGAATAATACAAAACCATTCATTTTTACAAGCTTTACTTAGTTTCATTTCACCTGTCGGATGTTGTAATCAAATCGATTGCAAGTTAAAGATCCACATCCCATTATCCCGGTTACTGATTGAGCTGAAATTTTGCGGGAATGTGTAAATTGGATGTCAATTCAAAATTATCAAAAGTTATACACACTATGACTAGGTATGTCCTATGTCCAGCAGTGGACTTCTTGTGGCTGAGATGATGATGATGATGATACATACTATATCGCATGCATAACATAACGTAATTATATTTGAGAGAGGTAGAGCACAGCGAATAATCCGCTCAAATCGGAGCAGCCCGTCTGGGGAAACACCTCCACCTTACAGAAGATCGTAGCCAAATAGCATTGGTCTCGGCCATGTTGTGTTCCTACGGTGAGTAAGGTCTCCAGAGCTCCTCTTGAGCAGAGTTGGCAACGCGTGAGTGATACCCCCGGTATTGTAAGCATCTATACTATAGACTCTAAATCAGGCGGGCCGTATGCTTGTTTGCCAACTTTGTGGTATAAAAAAAATGCGTTTCAGGAACTGGCTGATAGAGATTTTCCAAAATGTATGTATGTATAAATGTGAGGAGATCTTAGTGCCGAAGATAGGATTTCTACCAAAGCGCCAATAAGCTGTCGTGTTAATAATTTATGGATTCGAAGGCCAACACAATACTTTGACACGGCCATTGATCTTTTAGGATATAAAAAGTTATTAAAAAATCATTCAAGGTGAAGTGGAGTGCAGCCGATATTGGAATCGTGGGACTAGTTTTTTGTAAATTTATATAAAAGACATAAAATATATAAATAACATATGTATTAAAGTACCTAACATGACGTAAACACACGTAAATCTGAGAGTATTTCCTATTTTTTTATTTATTAATATGAAACAAAATAACTCATAATAAAAAATATTTACACAGTTTGAGTTTTAAGTAACTCTTACTAGAAAATTTTAGGAACGCACATATGGTGTAACTTCACAGGCTTCTTTGTATTCGATAGGTATTAAAGAAACCTAAAAATAGCCTGTGTGTAGCCGGCATAAAATGAAGGGCGAAAGTCACAAAAATTAAAAAAATTCACTAAAAATAATAAAGATATATTTTCCATTTTCCAGCGTAAAGCACGAGGTGCTGATCTCCTGGACAAGGTCTGCGAGAACCTGGACGTGATTGAGAAGGACTATTTCGGGTTGCTGCACGCCCAGCGCGGGGATCCTCGCGTGTGGGTCGACCTGAACAGACGTCTCTCCAAAACATTCAAAAGTAAGCCCATCATATGCCCATTCAATTAAGCCCATACGTCACTTCACCAGGAAATTTTTATTCATCATCTCAGCCACAAAAAGTCGTCTGCTGTCACATTGGGCCTACCCAAAAAAAAAGCCAAAAGCATTTATTCACAAACTAGGCCTTCACAAACACTTTCTTTAGTTAAAGTTTTTTTTTCAAACCACTGATGTGGCAAACTAGCATACGGCCGCCTGATGGTAAGCAATCACTGCAGCCTATGGACGTATACCAGAAGAGCATTTGTACTATTTTGAAAACAAAAACAAAATTTCTACTGGTAAAAGAAAAAAAAGGCTGCCAGTATGAACGGTTGTCAGCGCAGCGTATGACGGTCACCCGTAAGGTGGTAAGACGACACAAGGAAAGTCACAGAAAAAGAAGATATACTTTAATATTTATTGTTGAAACCTCAACTTCAGATGAACCGTGGGACGTGAAGTACGCCGTGAAGTTCTACCCACCGGAGCCTTCAGAGCTGAGTGATGACGCCACGAGGAACCAACTCGTCATGGCTGTGAGACGTGACCTGCTCGAAGGTAAAGTATCTATAGTATTTAGCTGTCTATCCTAACCGATGAGAGTACAAGCAAAGCCAGTCACCGTTACATGTCCTGAAAATATTGAGGGCCAGAATACATTTGTGATTTCCATTCAAACTGTAGTTTACTGGGCCTTGCATTCTGAATGGAGCAATGAGAAAGTAAAATAGGGTGTAAGAGTGATAGTCGAACAGGTGCGTTCTATCCACAATGATTTCATCTCGGGCTTAAATTGTCGGAGACACCCGATTTATATTAAGAATGATCCGTCCCGCGGGCCACTAGCCCCCCCATTAAAAAAAATATACTGTGATGTGGTTCAAATGCTGGTTGAGTAATCTGCAGATAATGATTTTGGGTAATGCTAGGAATGCAAAAAATTGAATAAAAATTTGTCTTTGTATGGTTATTTCAGGTCGTCTAACATGCTCCACGATCACCTATGCCTTACTAGCGTCATACAGTTTGCAAGCTGAGCTGGGAGACTACGAACAGGGTCGGGTTTCCGCGGCATTACTTGCAGACGGACCTATACCACTAAGGGTTATTTCACCAGAAATGGAAGAAAAAATTGATGAATTATACAGAAAACATAGGTAAAATAATAGACATTTTGTGAAATTATACCAACTTTCTGTACAACTCGTAAATAATTTTTTGAGTGACATAGATCTCGCTTGATTCTAGTTTTTAGAGTTAACTGAAGAAGATGTAATATAGCACGATTTGTGGCATCATCTGTTGGCCGATATGTGTTTGGATTTGGCGATTGCAGCACCATGCCGACCCATCTACACTAAAAAAATATGCTGTTTTTCGATTTCCCCTTGGAATAACTAAATTTCTAATAAAAATGAGCTCATCTTCTTCTTTGGCCAATGCATTTGTAGCGCGGCAAGTGTTGCTGATGTTAACATCCACCACCCAGGAGGTTTCGGCTCGAATCCCGATCGGGTTATGATGAACGACGAACTTTTTCTGATTAGCCTGGGTTTTGGATATTTATGTATTTGTTATTTTATAGTTAGTATCACATAACACAAGTTTCGAACTTACTTTGGGAGTAGCTCAATCTGTGTGATTTGTCCCTATATTTATATTTATATTATTTTTCACTATTGGTGTTTCAGAGGACAAATGCCAGCAGAAGCAGAGCTCAACTACCTGGAGAGCGCGAAGAAGCTGCCGATGTACGGCTGCGAGCTGCACGCCGCGCGCGACGTCGCGCACGCAGACCTCGTGCTGGCCGTTGGCGCGCCCGGTGTCGCCGTGCACAAAGATGGGTAACAAGAAATATTTATGGTATTTTTTATGGTTGGTAAACGAGAATACGGGTTTTCTGATGGTAAGTGATCATTTGGCTATGGAGTAGAACATCAGGGGAGTTCCTGAGCCGAAGAAATAATAAAAGGAAGATAGGAAAGGAGTGGATTCTGAACAAAAAAAAACACATTGCTGCTTCATGCCGATATTCTCTGAGAACCCGGTGGTACTTTCCCGTTCGAGCAAGCTCTACTACTCCAAGATTATCCGTATTACAGCCATACGTAAGTTATATGATATCCATCTAGACCAAGACAAATTGTTATACTTTTACCTACTTACAGATAAATAATGTCTTGAAAGGACTTGCCACCCTTGAGATATAGTAGCCATTGTTAGCGGGTTCGCCCCCGCTCGGGGCAGGTGTTTCTCTTCTTCTTCTCTCTCAGAATATATCCGTTGTTTGATACCCATAACACAAGCGAGTTTAGCCTAGCTTACTTTTGCCCGCGGCTTCGCTCGCGTTAAATTCGGGGTAACACGGTTCCTCTTACTTTCTAGCTAAAAAAACTGTGATAAGTCCCATATAAAATTTCACCCCTTCTCTTAAAGGATTGGGGGCAGATTTACAAAAAAAAAAATTGATGCACGATTATTTTGTTAGTCACAAATAGTCCACATTTCGCTTTCTACCTTAAAAATTGCGGAATGCTGTATACAAACTTCCACCCCCCCATTTTAGGGAAGTGGGGTGTTAGAAAGAGACAAAAAGTAGCCTATGTCACTCTCCATCCCTTTAACTATCTCCACTTAAAAAATCACGTCAATTCGTCGCTCCGTTTTGCCGTGAAAGACGGACAAACAAACAGACATACACGATTCACATTTAGAATGAAAGTATGGATATTAGTACCGCATCATTTCACATGGTCACTTTAACCACCACGAACTAATTCCACAATATTTATCTCCAGACAACTGATGAACCGGTTCCCCTGGGCGAAGATCACGAAGATCAGCTACAACAAACGAACATATACCCTGCGTCTGCGTGCCAGCGAGTTTGACGAATTTGAAACACACCTCATGTTCCGGCTGCAGTCCACCACGGCCGCTAAGAAACTGTGGAGGTGCAGTGTGGAACATCACATATTCTTCAGGTAACGACACATACGACTCTTTGCAAGAACGGATTTTTGTAGGATCCGATTTAGTGGCAACAATATTTCAATGAATGAGTTCACACAATGACATGCATTCTGTTTTCATTCCGAATTCCTCACGCTACAGTTACTTATTCTTTTATTAATAAAAGTTTACGCGACCCCCGCCTGTGCCTACGGCCAGTCTTCATCATCTAATATTTTTTCGTGATATTTCATTCGAAAATTCGAGTTTAATGAAACAATATAGCGGCTGTTACGTAAATCAATCGCTTAGGGAGCTGGTTTTTGGTGTATATTGGAATATGATTTTAGTATACATGAAAATAAATGCAAATTTTAAAATAAGGCTTATTTTAATGTACCTATCAAGTCTTAAATATTGTAGTTTTAATCAAACGTATTTGTATGTCAGAACACGGAAAAAAAAACCGAATCTTGCTGAAGTTGACATCCGTTTTTGCGACTACAAACCGTATCCGGCCGTACCTACTGCAAAATGTAAGATCCGGTGCAGTGATATAGCGCATTCAATATATGCGTTCATACGAGATACACGCGATTCGGTTTAGCGGATTTTGAAACCGAATACGTCGTCGTTAAAAAAATAATGAGATCTCCATACGAGGCCGTCGGATACGGCAATGCAAGATGTGCTGTGTGAATACAATATTCAGTTTTTTTAGATCCGATGAAAATAAGATTCGGCAAAACGTGGTTTCGTGTGAACGTAGCGTAAGAATATTATTCCTTACTTACTTCCTTTGAAATGGAATTCAAGATCAATGTAAATTTAGAAGGGTTTGCCACTCACTACAATAAAATGACTTGTCCACGGTTTGATGAAAAAATAATAAATATACTTTTTAAGGTGTTAATAATAAAGATCCATAGCAATAGGTAGATTTGAGTTTGATGCCTGTGCTTATTCTATCTATCTATCTAAATAATTTAATGTGTCATTAAGTTTAAATTGCGTTTCGGAAACTGAGTGTAAGATAATCTATAAAAAGGCCTACCGGGTTTTGTCTCGCCATTTGTTTTACTAGTGGCCATTTTGTTTCCGAAATGGTGGTAGTTTGTAGATTGGATTTATTTTATACAAATCAATAATTTTTGTACATTTCGACAAGGGAAAGTGCCTGTGAGAGCCTAGTCCCTGAATAAATGGTTTTGTGGCAACACCTATCGCCATACAGAAGAACCACAGAGTGAAGATAAAGTTCACAATGCGAACACATGACGGCGTCACTAGAATCCTGAATCGCGCTATCGAAGTTTTTAGGATATGGAGATATATGATTGTAGGAACCGTTCCCCAGGCATAACACCCAGCCTGGCGGTATCTTCCCTTTATGGCGGTCGAGCATATTGCAATCGCTCCCGTTACAATTTTATCTTTTATTTAATAATTTGTTTGTCCACAGACGAGAAACCCCAGTAAAAGTGGAGCGTATCTCGGGCTTCCCGCGCCTCGGCTCGCGGCGTGTGTCTTGTCGCCGCACGCTGCGCCAACTACGTAATTCACTCTGCGACACGACTGCGCCAATAGTTGCTTGACATTGTATTAAGGATATCTTACAACTTATGATTCCATATTTATTAATTACTTTTTTGTAAGACCTCTGTCTAGCTTGCGGAATTGGCTGGCATATACTAGTCGCCAACACGGCTGACTCGCGCAGACGTAAAACGAAGTTTGAAACTCATACTTACTTTACTACTCAGTGCATAACGACAATCGATTTTCAATTGTATAACTAAAACATTAACTTGAAAACAGCGGTCCTTCCAATAAAGCCGAAAAGCCGGGCTTGCCCATCTAAAATACGCAATATAATATTTTTAAAAAAATGGTTTTTACGCCAATCGATTAAGCTCCTGATTCTTAGTCCCTTCCCAAAAAATGGCAACCCCTTGAAAAGTCACCCCCAACTATTGTACATATAATTGTATAATATACATAATTGTCACAAGATTTCCAATGAAATTATACGATCGTGTTTGAATTAGCTTGTCATACCTTAAGGCGCGGTCCCACTGCTGCGCACGCTGCGCACGAATACGTGGGCCACGTGGCACATTACAGCTGCGTGGATGACTACGTGGGTCTACGTTTCCACTGCAGTACAAGCTATACACGAATACAAAACCACGACTACGTACAGCTGTAGCGTGGCCCACCACGGCGCACGGAGAGGCTACGCATTGATTGTCATAGTTTTTGGTTTGTAATGTGCCACGTGGCCCACGTGTTCGTGCACAGCGTGCGCAGCGATGTGCACGCTTTGTGGAACAAGATATGCACCGCATTCACTGCGTGCATGGTGTTGACAGCGTTGAGCTACGTTGAGCAAGCCACGCGTGTATCAATGACGTCACTTGATGGTTAACGTGTCCGTGGGTTGCAGTGGAAACAATCACGTACATCCTCTTGCAAAGCAAAACTTAACACACGTGCGTAGCCTCTTCGTGCGCAGCAGTGGGACAGCGCCTTTTTGTGGTAATGTTGTGTGCTTTATATCGCAATAGAGTGATTTGTAATCGATTTCATAACGATTTATATTTGTAGGTTATTTTTTTTAATCTGACATGCAGAACTATTTCCTGTACTTGCAAAATAAATGTTTTTATTTTATACATCAGACGATTGCTTGGAGCTTTTGTCACAGATTACTTAATAGTTACTTCGTTGCCAGTATAGTAAAATGGAATACATCGTCAACTATCCTCAAACCAACTATAACTTGTTCAAGCTCTCAATCAAACTTTTCATAGCTGTTGTGATTTTTAGAATACTTTAATATAAGTAAATTTTCCAGAAAATATTGTAAATCACTTTCTACCTGCTTATTGCTTATTGTCTAGACTAGAAATACGAACAAAGATAACATTAAGTGCCATTTTACAAATAAAAAAACATAGATGCTTTTCTTAGGTTATTATAAAGTCACAACTATTGTTTTGTAAGTATTAAAATTAATCTTTGAGTTCGTTTACATCTGCAATAAATTGCGCGCAAGTATACAACAGCTTGTCAGACTTCTCAAACAATTTTTTTTCATGTTCTTTCCCCGAGAACTTGTGGATGTAAACGGGACTTTTTAAAATAAAAAACAGAAATAAAGTGTAGAAATATTACAAATACTTTTATTTTATTTTCTCCTAGATATTAGACGAAGTGGTGTTTTTTTATTCTAATAAAACTTTTAATGTTAGTAACAATGTTTTGTATGTAATCCACGTTTCTTTGTGGTATTTCCATTAATATTAAAACTGCTTAGTTGCATCAATGTGCACTATTCAAGGACTGTCATCGATTAGAATCACGGACGATGATGTTATAAGACCTGAAAGACATTTATCGAATTCGTGGAAAAGACGACAGAAACAAAAATTCTCCAATAATAGTGGAGACTTTATCAACTTTCATCAAAAATAACATCTTAAAGCTATCTAAAAACATTCGAAAATAATCCTAAAGTCAATCCTAATCCATCCCAAAAATAATCGTGGTTCGACTTATGTATCGAACAATAAGGATTTTAAAATACTCTTCGTTCGATTGATCGAATAGTGAGCACCTTCAATTTAAATCATAATATAAACAAAAGTATACATGGTTCGACTTATCTATCGAACGATGTGTATTATTAAATCCTCTTAGTGCGATTGATCGAAGTATGCGATCGAACTATGTTGCCGGAAGGCTAAAACCTACAACATCAAACATTGAACGAAACTATGTGACACCACTGACACCGTTCACGAGTTGACACGAGTCTGCCACTATGCTCAACCTTTTTAGGAGGAACTCGGGGAACTCCATAATGTTTTTGAGCTCGAAATTCGTTTCGACTCTACGAGGAATGCGTTGACGCTAAAGCAGTGTCGAACGAAGTGCATAAAGTGAAGAAAAAGTGTTTGTAACTAAATTAAAAATAAAATAATTTATTAAAACCCTGGCGCTAAATTCTCTGATCAATTTATTTATTGAAAAAGAGATCTATACTATTATGCGGTCAGTGGTAAACTTTTTATAATACAATATACCTACATATAACCCCCATAAACTCACAGACCGCATATAACGTCATCGCTTTTTGTTTAGCATAAAACGTGGAATGAAAACTAAAAGCGACTTCCGCAATGATTAAGATAAATATGTATCACTGATGATTCATTATATATCGAGCAGGATCTTGTATAACAAAAGTTATTCAAGAAACAAGGATGAAGGGATATCTATAGAAATTTTTTGAGTGATAAGAGCCATCGAATACGTAGCTCTTTTGAATAGAGCCTTCAAGTCCATCGGGTTTGTCCAAATGTGTTGGTATTTTGTACGTTTAATCGCTCACTATTTTGTTTGCGAGCGCAGTAATTGACAACTGAGGTTTGAGGACAATTATTTTTGAAGAAAATGACAAGCATTACGTATCTATTGGATACATACTCGCTGGGTGGAGCCTAGCCATTGCTACTGTAAGAATTATAATAAGATCTGTGCCACTATTATGAAAATGAACTAATGTAGCTCGGAAATGAGCTGGCACCACGTTCTCACAGAATATCGACGTGAATTAGCGATTTAGCGCTCTGTTTCGTACGATGAGTAAGAGAACCGGAAGCATAACATCCTGTTTCCTAATTTCTTTTTCTTTTTCACCTACCCAAAAAAAAAAAACATGTCACTTTCGACGTGAAAGAAGGACAAACAAACACAGTTTCGCATCTATATTAGCAGTACGAATTAATGTGGCCTTACTCTGATTTTTGCTCCCATAATAGATAACCCATGACTATTACCAACGAAAACATTCGACAGGAGAGGGTTTAATCCACAATAAATTCAGGGTCGACAACGCGCAAGTGTTATGTTGCAAGCGTCCACAGGACAGGCTAAGGTGACTACTTACCATCAGGCGGGCCGTATGCTTGTTTGCCACCTATGTGGTATAAAAAAGAAATTCTCAAAAAGAAAGAAAATATTTATTAGTCAGAAGGATTGTAAGGTTCTGGAGGGTTACCACGAACTGTTAATACGATACTTCGGCCGAAGTATCGGAAGAATTTTAACCATTCAACGAACTACTAAAATAACCATGAAATACCTTGTATGTCATGGTTAATTTCTTCCGATACTTCGGCGAAGTATCGCATTTACGTTTCGTAGTAGAGTTCCTGAAGAGTAAGGATTGTAAGGTCCCTCTGTTTATGTACAGTCAAAAGCAAATCGACCTTTACATATCTTTTTGGACAGGACTTTGTACCATTCTTATGTTCTATGTCTGTACGAGCCAAAATTGCACTGCAAGTGTGAAGCTCGACGTGCTCCTGACTGTACTTACCTAATCAAAACAATTTTATTATCAACAATGTAATTGCAATAAATATGTTGTTAATTATACAATTGAAGTTGATTGGCAATGTGCGTAAGCCATTTGCATCGCAATCGCTGCATTTAAAAAATAATTTGAAGAGTTAATTAGTTCGTCTCCTGTTGTAAAAAATATCATGATTGTCATTTTTAAAGGAAGCTGATTTAGTAATCATACAAAGCAGAGTGCTTAGTACGAGTTTTTTTGTTCACATTCGATCATGTCGACGTAAACAAACCGACCAAATAGAGAAGAACTCTTATGTTGCGAATTTATAACCTTGCTACATATCAAAATTATGCGGCTTACTTGCTCACGTTTCGAAGTGAGTAACCCGGATAATTTGGATATGTAACACGCGTCTGATAAATTCACATTATGAAACAGTTTTACATTTTGGTCGGCTTGTAAACATTAACACGTTCTAATGTGACAAAAAAACTCGTACTAAGCACTCAGACCACTTTCGGTATTTTTGTAAATAGGTATATCTATTACTAGCGAAACCTGCGCAGTTTGTGTGTATTTATGCACAGCAGCGCCATCTACTTTTTAAAGCACCATTGACTATCAGACTTGTGACCGAATCCTAGGGGAATCACGTACTTACTTTTCGAGATAAAAGTACCTTGTGTTAATCCAAGGTTAAGGCCATATATCACAAAAATTGGGCCAGCCATGTGAGCGTGAAGAAGTAACAAAAATACCCACAAACTAGACTTTTGATGAAATCCTACGGGAATCGCGTACTTTTCGGGATAAAAAGTACGCTATGTGTTAATCCAAGGTATCAGCTACCTACATACCAAATATCATAAATATTGGCCCAGCCATTTGAGCGTAAAGAAGTAACATACATGCACATAACTTTCGTCTTTACCTTATTAAAGACTTATTAGTCTTTACCTTATTACCTTCCCAAATTAAAGATGCGGACTCTTTAAGGAGCTTCAAGTCACTGTTAACCAAATATATATTTGAAAATTATTAAATTATCGTAGAAGTGTGAACTAGACTTAGCTTATAATAAGTAATTTCTGTTCTCATGTACTTAAGTGGATTAATTTTGTAATCTTTTTTGAGAATAAATTCTTTAAACCTTAAACCTTTATAATATTAGTAGGATTATACTAGTAAAACCTCCGTTTTAAAAAATTCGTTTGCGTATATCTCGTTTTCCCGTGGGAATTTTGAAGAATCCTTTCTTAGTACACCCCTAGACGTCGTAAGGAACATACATTCCAAATTTGGAATCTCTAGACCCGGTTTGGACTGTGCGTTGATAGACATATACCTAGTAAATCAGTCAGCCAGGACTTTGAATTTTATATACATATATAAATTATATTTAACAGTCTCCTATTACTGTAGTTTTCCCCGTGACGTCAGTGATCTTCATTGTTCATTGTCTATTTGTTTGGCTACCTATTGTGTACAAAATCCTGTTGTTTTATTATTTTAATAGCTGTTACCCGCGGCTCCGCCCGCGTGTTCAAGCGAAAATGCCAATAATTTCGTTCCCGTGGGAATTAAAAAAAAAAACGACTTTATCCTTGTCAACATCATAAAGGGAATCTCTATAAAAATTCAGCTTTCTAGGTTGAGCGCTCCCGATAATACGCGTGTAGTCTCATTATTCCGAATCCTGTGGGAATTTTAAAAATCTCGTCTTTATCCTTGTCTAGGTACTTTATAAAGGGAACCTCAGACCTCAATACAAAATCTCAGCTTTCTAGGTTGAGCGCCCCCGAAAATACACGTGTAGTCTTATTTTTCCTGTTCCCGTAGGATTATTTAAAAACCCTCTCTTTGTTATTATTGTCCACTTCTCAAAGGGATCCTCAATACAAAATCTCAGCTTTCTTGTTTGAGCACCCCCGATAATTGAATCTGTAGGAATTAAAAAAATCCCGTCTTAGTCCTTGTCTACTTTATAAAGGGAACCTCAATACAAAATTCTAGTGTTTTAGGACTCACAATAACACACGTAAAAAATCCCGTCTTTAACCTTGTCTACGTCATAAAAGGAACTTCTATACATAATCTCAGCGTTCTAGGTTGAACGCACCACATGAAAAACGTGTAGTCTTATTATTCCTGTTCTCTTGGGAATTTAAAAAAAGTCACGTCTCTATCATTAAGGGAAGTATAAATTATGTATACATCATTAAGGGAATCTCTATACAAAATTTCAGCTTTCAGCAGACGCTTAGGTAGTAGGTCATCCTATTTCATCCCTCTAGGGGCTGAATTTTGAAAAATCCTGAAACACGTATGTACTCATTTACCGCCAGGAGTATTCCTGCGAAGTTTCAAATAAAATGGTCTAACTAATCTAGTTTCTTCATACAAACTTTGGACCCCCGTTTCACCCGCTTAGGATGTGAGTTTTGAAAAATCCTTTCTTAGTGCACACCTAGACTTCATACGGTTTGGGCTGTGCGTTGATATGTCAGTCACCAATCAGTCAGTTTCTTCTTTTATACTTATATAGACTCGGAAAGTTTCATAATAACTTTGCATCCCCGTCTTACCGCCCTTAATGGATGGATTTTTGGGAATTATATTTTACTCGTATTAATGCCTTTCAATAAAGAACCTTAATGCTGAATTTCATACGAATAACTTAAAAACCGGCAAAGTTTCATACTAACTTTGCGCCCCCGTTTAACCCCCCTAAGGGATGATTTTTTAGAAAAATATTTTACTCGTGTTTCATACCTTTCAATAAAGAACCTTCATGCTGAATTTCATTTAAATAACTTCAAAAACGGCAAAGTTTCATACTAACTTTGCACGCCCGTTTAACCCCCTAAGGGATGATGTTTGAGAAAACTATTTTACTCGTGTTTCATATCTTTCAATTAAGAACCTTCATGCTGAATTTCATTCGAATAACTTCAAAAACGGCAAAGTTTCATACTAACTTTGCACCCCCGTTTCACCCCCTTAGGAGTTGAATTTCGCAAAATCCAGTCTTAGTGAGCACCTACGCCCCAAAAGGAACCCCCATGCAAAATTTGAGACTCCTGGCACTTGTAGTTTCGGAGATTTCGTGATGAATCAGTCAGTGATTTTTTTTATATATATATAGATTAGTAAGGATTACGAAATATGTCAAATATAAAAACTGCTTGATTGAAATAAGAAGAATAAAACAAACACGAATTTCGTTTAAGAATATCGTAATCTACGCTATTAAAATATTATCTTAACAAATATTTTCAGATATAAACTAGCTCGGCTCGTGTCTTCTCTCATTTGGATTTTGTCTTTTCCGTAGTTTATTTTCATAGATTTGGACCGATAGAGCATAAAAGAAACATGCGAAACTCACGCAACTTCGTTCGCGCTTCGTGGGAATTTTGGAAAATCCTTTCTTGTCGGATTGCCTACGTCATATAAAGAACAAACGAGAAGGTTGCTGCGTTGCGCCTCTGCTGTATACTCTGACAAGAGCACGTGTTTGTGAAAACCTATTCTCCGAATAAAAGTTTTGAATTTGAATCAATCCTCCAAGTTTTAGGTCTCTACGATCAGCGAATTAGGATCAAGATTAGATCCGTCAATCAGACATTCAGGACATTTTATATACATTTATAATAGTATATATATGTGGTATATATGGTATATAGTTTGTCAATATTTAATAGAAAAAGTTTAATACTAGGAATTAGGAATTGCAATTTAAATAAATTCTACATAATTCACACAGCGAATTCCTAATTCCTAGTATTAAACTTTTTGGCCACAAAAAACCACAACAGCCTTTAGAACGAAAACAAACGACTCCAATCGTAGAGATGTTAGATTTATATGTACATAATTATTATTTCTTATTTACTCGTGCTCAAGTATCGGAGCTCCGAGGATATTATAATATAAGCCAGTTTCCGTCAACCCGTCTGTCAGTTGTGTGTCTGTTGTGTCGCGTGTTTTTATCGCATAAACTGAATTGTGAGTATTCAATAGTATTAAGTAAAAATATCTAAAGATAGTCATAATAATTTATTTGTTCTGTCACATAGAAAAATGAAGGTTTATGTTATTGTAGTTTGTAAAGTCAGCCAATGAATGAGTTGAGCAGGACCTAAATATGATTCGAGTTTTCTAAATACTGCGTGAAGGGATTAACAAATTTTTTATTTATCAATAGTATTCATATTGTATTAGATTTTTACATTATTAGCTGCATTATTAGTATAAAAATCTTTGTTCTTAGTCTCTACCCTGTTCATCTCTTTCATTGACTGTACATATCGACTTAATCTATGTAAGAAACTGTTGTCTGAACTAGGATAGGACAAGATATTAACATGAATATAATAATAATAAAATTAAATTGAAAATAAAAATAATTACGTAGAAATATAAAACGAGTAAATGAATTGATAATTAGTTGAAAATTAAAAACAATATACATATTAATATATTGAGGAAAACTAATACCAAAGTTATTAATTATTTTTAATGTTACTTCAGTTTCCGTTTTGTAATTTTATTTTATTGTTACACTAGCTAATGCCCCCGGTTTACCCGTTCTCGGAATGATATCCGAGGTAAAAACTATCCTTTAGATTTGTTAATCCGTATTACTACCTGTGTACTAAATTTTAAGCTAATCTGTGCAGCCATTTTTGCCATATTATGTCATACATAAACGGGTCTCAAACAACTTCTATACTAAAATTTGATTGAATCGGATTAGCAGTTTATGCATGAATAGAGAGGCAGTAAGACAGAATTATAACAAACTAGTGAAACCCGAGCAACTTCGTTTGCGTCTATTTATTAATGCACAGTAGCGCCATTTTTATCAGACTTTTGATCAAATACTACGGGAATCGCGTACTTTACGGGATAAAAAGTACCCTATGTGTTAATCCAAGTTATCAGCTACCTACATACCAATTATCATTAATATTGGCACAGCCATTTGAGCGTGAAGAAGTAACAAACATAGACACAACTTTCGCCTGTATAATATTATTAGTATTGTTAGTATTTATAAGGTTTTATTTTCTAGTAGTGACCACTAGGTCACGCTCTATCATTTCCTGCAAAATTCATATTCAACTGTCTATATACAGGGCACGGAATAAGAAAAACTTACAGTAGGTATTCAAGATATTTCTATGTGTTTTTTAATTTGGACTAATTGAACTACAGTAATCTTAATTATTCACGTTTTATTTATGGATGCAATCATACATAATCGAAGTTGCGTGAAAATTATAATTAAAAGCATGTCAACTGAATTTAAAGATAAATAATAAAGGTTTTAATATCAAGAACTGGTTTTTAAAACGCATCATTTTTGTGTGAAAACGTCAGCTTGTTTATAGTCGACAAAATAAAATAAAGTTTCATATTGTGAATTTACCAGACGCGTGTTTACATATCCAAATTAGCCGGGTCACTCGCTTCAAAAGCAAGTAAGCCTCGCAATTTTGATATGACACGCGTCTTATAAATTCGAAACATGAGAGTTCTCCTCCATTTGGTCTGTTAACTTCGAGATAATTCAACGCGAACAAAAAACGCGTACTAAGCGCTCTGCGCTCTGCCCCTGCTCTATTACAATCTCGTGTCAATCTTAAGCGCTCTCTCACTCATACAAAATGGGAAATGAGCGAGATAGTGAGTTTGAGATGAGATTGAAACTGTTTTTGTTACTTATTTATAGGGGGGACTGACTGCCATCTTGTTTTTCTGATGCAGGCAGAACCCTAAAAACAGAATTAAATAGTAAACTAGCTGTTCTCGCGACTTCGTTCGCGTGGTTGTCGAAAACACTATCGCGATTTGAATAATTTTCCCGTTTTTGCAACATGCTTCGCTCCTATTAGTCGAAGTATTTTTCAATTCGAACCAGTAGTTCCTGCATGAGATTAGTGCGTTCAAAAAAGCAAACAAACAAACTCTTTAGCTTTATAATATTAGTATGAATTAGATACACCTACACGTATGGAAACAGAGTTCCATATGAGTATAATTGCTCTGCGTTAACCTTAACGATATTAAAATAAATCTAATTGATTTATAAATATTCTATTCTGATCAAGGACTATTATGGTCAACAGGTTTTTTATTTATAAAATGGTGTTTGTTATCCACAGAGAATTTACCTGTAAAGCTTGCTACATACATATTATTCGTGTTACTCATTAGGTAGTTTTTTTATACCACAAAGTTGGCAACCAAGCTTGGCCCGGCTGATGGTATGCATTACCGTAACCTATAGACGCTTGCAATACGGGGGGTATCACTCACGCTGTGCCCTACCTCTCAAGGTAAGGTACATGAACTTTCGGGGAGAAAAGCCGATCGATTAAGCCTACGCTACACGGTCTAGTCACATGAGAATTTAGTATAATAAAGGCAATAAAGGTCACAACAACTCCTAACTTGAGTAGTCTCCTAACAGTCTCCTAACAGTCAGTATGTATTGAGGGGTAGTATATAACCTATCCAGGTCACACATAGGATAGTTTTTATCCCGGATATCCTGGAACGGGAACAACAGTATATGGCATCAGCGCGGACATCGGCTAGTCTAGTCTACAACTAATATTATAAAGAGGAAACATTTGATTGTTTCTTTGAATATTATAGGCTCCGAAACTACAGAACCGATTTGAAAAATTCTTTTACCGTTGAAAGCTACGATATCCCCGGATGATATAGGCATTAGGTATATTTTTTTTTTTAAATTGGGGTCCTTACTAAAACCAGTACAAAATCGGGGCGCTAGTAGGTGCCTACTTCATAAACGGTATCAAGATGATTTATTACTGTAAGTACGCCTCCATTACGTTGTTATTTTGTACATTATAATGGTATTATGTAAATAACCTCTTCGAGAATTTTCTGTAGTTTAAAAGTTAAATTATTGTTCACTTCCTGATTGCGTCTAACTAAGCGGACTCTTTGCTTTATCTACTTATCACACAATTTGCCAATTGGTTTTGTTTGTCCTTCTGTGCAACGGGTTTGATTCCCGCAATAGTCTATAGTTTTTTTAGCAAGCGAGTATTGACTGAGTAACTTCCTTGCACATTTAAAATAATTATTTTGCAAGTAGATTTAGGTACAGGAAATACCTACTCTTGCATGTCAATATTTTTTATCCTACCAGCACTTACGACGGGAAAGGTTTGTCGTGCAGAAGTGCCGCAAGAAACTCACCAGTTCTATACTTATAATAAATCTGTAGAGAGGTCAATTCTGTACATGAAATATATTTCCAAAATAACTATCATTATAACTTAAAAGTGTTTAAAGATTTTTATTTCCGATATTGACAGAGTGAGATAGGACATTATATCGACCAATAGCAACAATCACAATCGCAACTCAATCAATACTTATTACGCGGACTAATTAGCGAACCAATAGTCCGCTCAACGCAGTAAAAATCTTCGTTTCTTAAAAAAAAAATGTTTTTAGTTTTGACATAGTTTAGTTTTTGATGTTAGTTTTTTTAGTTCAATTTTAATGTAATATATTGTAATAGTTTATTTATTAATTTATCCATTTTAATAAAAAAATAAGTTTGAAAAAAAAAATATTCGTCACATCACACAAACATTTGTATGATGAATAATTGCTATTGTTTAGAGTATTTTTACCTCTTCAACACAATACTAAACAATAAATATTAGTAAAGTTTATAAATATAAAATACTAAAATGACCGTTCTTTCCTCAAGGAGTCAACAATGTTCACAAAATTCCTGCTCGCCTGCTTTGCTACAACAGTTCACACACTCGAAACAAAACGACCACTACCATTACTGTTGAGCAGACCACCGGACCCCCCGACCTTTCTATCTACCCTGAAACCTCCAGAACACCTTCCTCCTCTTGACACTACTGTTACTCCACTTGAGAATGGAGAAAACCTCACAACTATAGAGCCAAATGGAGATCCAGAGATCGAAAATCGGTTCCTGGGTTTGGAGAAGGTGTTCACACATTTGAACAAGGCCATTGAGCAAGATGTAGCCGAAGTAAGAGGTCCAATTACTAAGGAGGTCGCTGCGGCTGTCTTCAGTCAATGTTAGTAAGTTTACGAATCGTGGTTTTTACTTTTATTTATTCAAAATATTCAAATATTTATTCAGAGAGTGCGCCTTTACAAGCACTTTCTGTGTCAAAGAGTAATATGCCAACACCATTTCGGAAACAAAAGAAAAATGACCACTGCTAAAAGAAATGGCGAAAAAAACCAGTTCGGTACGGATTTTTTTTTGTAAATGAATGTGAGATAATAATTTGTTATTTTTATTTTTAATTAGTTATGTACTGATTTTTCAGGTTCAAACGTGAAACATCTGTTGGGTTTGACATATGAGCAGTTAGAGGGGGAGCGCGAGCCAGACGTCAACTCGCTCACACTGAAATACATTACGCGGTAAGAAGTCCATAATGTCACTTTGGTGTGGACTTTACATTCATTGATCTCAGAAAAGTCCCTAAAGTACAACTTGACAACCCGGTTGGTGCGTTGGTTGTGACTCTACCTTCAGCCAGCACCTACCAGAGGGCACGGGTTCAATTCCCGCTCGGGTAAAACATTTATGTGATGGCATTTATGTTTGTTCTCGAGTCTAGGTATTTTCTATTGTACTTAAATATTATATATAAGTGTATTTACTAATAATACCCGTTGTCTGGTAAGGAGGTTACGCCCAGCTTACTTGTCAAAATAAACTTGGCGTCACCTGCTTGTGTGAAACCTGGTGAATTGGGAAGTTTTTTTTATGCAACAAAGTTGGCAAACAAGCATACGGCCCGCCTGATGGTAAGCATTAGGGTATAGAACCGGGAAATCCCGGTACCGAAAATCCCGGGAATTCCCGGTTCTTTTATAGCTGTAAAAGAACCGGGAATTGAAATACAAGAACCGGGATTTTCGGTACTTTCGGGATTTTTTTATTTATTCAATTATATAGCAATTGGCAACACTGACGCTAGTGACGCTACGTGCGATCGAATATATTTTGATGGTCAACAAACGATCGAGTATGTTTTCAAGAAAAAGTAAAAAAAATATCTAAACTATGCCTTTTTTGCAATTTTGCCAAAGAAAATGGTTGTCTTTAAAAACACCTATGTTTTTATTATTATTATTATTATTGTAGGGTGGGACGCCTGCGGGGCACAGGCGGGTGTTCAAGTCGCTTGTTGGACTCATTACACCCTATTCCCGTGTGGGTACGGTTGTTATTGTGGCCCCGAAGACCTCCCCCCCGAAAACCTTGAACTCCTTCTGCAGAACTCCGCAATGCGACCAGTGTCTAGGTCGCATAGTCTTCCTTCTTCGATCCTATCGGCTTCAAATGTTTCCCACCTGAGCCTGCTGTAGTGTGTGCATTCAGCCAGGAAATGCTGGCTGGTCTCTGGTTCACCGCATTCGGGACAAGCGGGATCTATGCTGTTGTCTATGAGGGACATATGTCGGTTAAGTCTGCAATGGCCCGTGATGATGCCCATGACTAAGCCCAGTCTTTCCCGGCTTAATGATAGTAGTGACCGGGTTCTTTTGTGGTTCTTTTCTTTTACAAACAATTTTGCTTGTCTGCAGCTGTTACTCCCTGCCCAAGCGTCCTGTGCCTCGCGTTTCATAAGTTCGTTTATCACTCCCTTAGTGACGGTGGCTGATATCGGGAGCTGGGGCTCCGGTCCTATAGGTCTCGAGCTGGCACCTTCTCTTGCGAGCTCGTCTGCTCTTTCATTCCCTAATGTTCCTTGATGGCCTGGGACCCATGCTACAGTGACCGCCGTTACCTCGGCTAGTTTATTGAGAGCAGACTTGCACTCACTGACCAGCCCTGAAACGGTCTCTACCTTGGCCAATGCTTTGATTGCCGCTTGGCTGTCTGAATAGATAACAGTGCTTTGCGTCTCCAACCTGGAGTCAGTCAGCACCATTTCTGCACATTCCTTTATGGCTAGAACCTCCGCTTGGAAAACGCTGGTGTACGTACCCAATGCTATGACCACATCTTTAGCCGGATTACTGGGTATATGTATCTCTGCTCCAGCTAATCACAAACAAACCAGCAAAACACCTATGTTTACAATGGTTCTGAAACGGTTTTTATGCTTCGAATCAAGATCACGAAGTCTCAATTTTCCCAAGAATTGTCTCAAGTCCTGTTAAGATGCAAAAAAATTGCTCTTCAGTCTCAATGTTTGTGGATTAAGCATTCTATGCGTTCTTTTTGGGATTTTGGTCTGGTGATTGCGAAGGCCAGTCTAAGACCGAAATGTCGTGGGTGCTCCTGAAGCCAGCTGGTCACCACTCGCGGTGTCTGCGTACGGACATTAACACCACAACCCTTCAGTCAGTTACGAGCGAGCGACAGAAGCAGTGGTGTCCAATTGACAATTTTTATTTAACACAAACAACTGGCTCTGACGAGAGCATTTGAAGAAACAGCATTGCCGTAACATTTGGCTGTTTTTTCGCATCAGTTAGCAAAAATCGGTCTTCGTGCGTATGGTCCTTGCGCTTCTGGTCAAGGCATTCTTTCACTTACTTCCCCAGTAGCATGTTAACGTTACTTTAACCTTGATTACCTCAAGCCTTGCGACAAGAGCAACTTTTTAGCATCATACCAGGACTTGGGTAATGTCGCCAGATTTTATTTATGACATGAAAAATCGATGCAGAACCATTGTATGAATCATGGGATATTTTATTGATATTTGATTTTTCGCATAATTGCAAAAAACTGCATAAGTAATTTTTTTATTTTTCTTTGTAACGACCGTATTAAACAAATACGGTCGTTACTTGTATCATTATTTCACTTTTAAAAAATATTTACGCAATAAATATAATATTATTTTACTTTTACATTGTACCTAGTCCAATAAATGAGCTTTCTAAAAATAAGTATGTCTAACAAAAAATTTATAAATTAAGCAAAATCAAAACATCCCTAGGCGGTGTTGATGTATTGAAAAAAAATCCCGACGGTACCGAAATTCCCGGGAAATCCCGGTTCCAGCATAGTCCGGTACCGAAAATCCCGGTTCCTTGAGATAGTACCGGTTCTCTATACCCTAGTAAGCATCACCGTAGCCTATAGACGCTTGCAATACCGGGGGTATCACTCACGCGTTGCCAACCCTCCCAACCACCCCAAGTGGAGCTCTGGAGACCTTACTCACCGTAGGATCACAATATGGCCGAGATCTTCTGTAAGGTGGGCAGAAATATTTTATTAATAGCAAGTACACACTATTTGATTTATAAAAGAAAAGGATTTAGAGTAAAGAAATTGGAAATAAAATCTAATATTGTATTCTTATTACTCCAGTGACATCAACGTAAGTTACAACATCAACGCTGCAGCGCGGCTGGTCGCCAAGGACGTGCGTCTGCAGCACCCTGGCGACAAGCTGGTCATATTCTTCCACGGGTTCACTGATGACCCTAGCCAATCCAGTTTCGGGAACATTAGCGAGGCATTCTACAGTTCAGGTACAAAGACAAATATTTTTTCACCTCACAAGCTCGGAAAGAATCTGTTTGTCATTCTAAATCTGAGCGCAAAAGTGCACTTTGTGCCCTAGCGTGGAAAGTATTTTTAAAATTCGAACCTTTCTATTCTTTAATTTTTTATACCGTCAGTCCTCTGAAAATGCATTAATACTTATTTCATGCCAGTGCGCCAACCTTATTTTTAGAATAATCGAACTGGCCAGCACGACACCGCATGAAAAAAATAAACACTTATTTAATATATGCACCTAGCATTTTCCTCGCTGTAGTGAGGTGAAAAGTTGTGTTTCGCTCGGCAGCAAAGTTATTTTGCGTCTCGTACCTTTGAAACCCTCGCTACGCTCAGGATTCAATATAAATTACTCGCGCCAAAAAACAACTTTGCAGCCTTGCATAACAATTAACTATTATTCGTCTATAATCTATTGTCAAATAAATCAATACAGAAAATATCTGTTTCAATACTTCATACTGTCGGGGAAGGTCGAAATACTACAGGAGACCTTCCCCCTTCTATTTATTTATTTTATTTTATTATCTTTCTTGTGGTCATTCACAATATACAAAGTAGTAAGTAGGTAATACAATAGGTGGACTTAATGCTAATTGTATTCTGTACCAGTCAAGCATTCATTGGGAGTGCATAAATTCACGAAAGACGCGTATTTCCATTATTTTCGTTCTAATAGATTCTGTTCCTCTACTTTTTCGCCGTTCAGTATCAGTATATTGTATCAGTATACCGTATCAGTCACCATTCGGAGTCACCATTGAATTTCGACAACTAATTATTCCGGCAGTCTATATTTCGAAATCCAGTAGTTTGAAACTCTTAACTTCGACAGAACATATATTTCTGAACTCCAACAGTTAATACGAAATGGCCTGTAGGTGTGTAGCACATTTATAATTAAAGCTAATGCGGCAACAATTAAGAAAAATTCAAAATAAAAAAATAAAAAATTTACAAAACTGTGCACTTGATAAAGTGCCGAGGAAGGTACGAATATATTTTTTTAAAGATGTCGAGTTCATTGTTATTTTATTTACTCAAATTTTTGCAAAATCCCGGAACAATAGATGGCTGGCAGTTACACTGATACAATTAAGCCTAAGACGCAATTTACTCTATTTATAGTTGTAACTTGTTGTTCTAAACAAGTTTACTTACAATTTAATACACTTAAGTATTGTCAGGTCACGCAAACCGGACATGCAAGGTCGATCATGGGACTTAAGTACCTACCTACTGTCAACAATGGCATACGTATTTATTTTGGGTAGAGAAATAAGAAAGAAAATCATTTATTAGTAAATAAAATAATAAATAAATGATTATCTGAAAGGATTTATGTACATTTATGTACCTAGGCACAGATATTATAATACTTTGACCTAGGGAACTCGATTTTTTATTTGTCATCTATTATATAGTAGGTACCTATAAATATGTATAGGTATATATAAAATGCTTTGTCCTGAATGACTTGGTGAATGACGGAGAATCAAAGCATCACTACCGCGGTTTCCCCTAACCGTCGCCCGGAAGCCTCCGTTACTGTCCGGCAGACGCCGGGCGTGTGCCAAGCGCCTTCCGCCCGGTCTTTTACGGCGAAGCGGGGGGGCGGCAGGATCTCTTTCCCTCACCCGCTCCGCGGCCTCCTTCTGCGTCATGACTTCGCCGCAGAAGGAGACCACCGCTTCCCACGACCTTTCGCTCTCGACCATCGATTTAATGACAGCTGGGAGCGAAAGGTCGGGACCCACTTCCGCCACAAGTGCAGCGCGAGTCTCAGCCCACGCTGGGCACTCCTCCAGCGTGTGCTGAGCCGTGTCTTCGGCGGAGCCGCACTCGTGGCACTCCGCCGTCTGCTCCCGCCTGGCCACCTTGTGCAGGAATCTGCCAAAACAGCCATGTCCGGACAGAACCTGCACAACGTGGTATAGTAGTAGTTAGGTACAGAACAATTATAGTTCAAACTTAATGTTTTAATTACGCCCATCTTCTTGAGAATTCATAATTAATATAAAAAGTATATTTTATTTTATTTATTTTAAGATACACAAGACAAAGTAGGAAATATTGAATGGACTTTTCCAAGTGAGAGATAATAAATTGAAATAGGAGGCTACGAAAGCCTATGGAGATGGCAATTTAAGTGAAGCTCTATTGTCGAGCCATTCTATAATGCGAGCTCTATTGCACAAATCTGCCGTCAGCTGGTGGTAGGAAAAAAATGTGGCCAGTTGAGTTGTTTTTGAGTTTGAACTCCGCGGTCTGTTCTGTCATTTTATTAGCCACTAGCTTTTCCCCGCGGCAACGCTCGCGTTAATTTTATGACATAGATCTCGTTTGAAAAACAAAACAACCCATAACGCGACTTGTGGCGCCATCTGTTGGCCATTGGAACGACATACTTTCACGGGATAAAAAGTAGCCTATGTTGGGCTCTGTACCCCTGATACAATATGTATGCTTTTCATAATGATCGGCTGCTTAGTCAAGCCGTGAAGGAATAACAAACAAACAAACAAACTCACTTCATCTATAATATTAGCAAGGATTATACTCTTAATTTGTTTGGTTCCAGGAATGAACAATGTGCTAGCTTTGGACGGAGGATTTCTATTCCGCTGGTTGTATCTACGATCTACGTCTTATGTGCGCTTCGTGGGCGAGAAGCTGGGAGCCATGCTGGCTGCTCTTATGAGAAGTAAAAAATTATTACTTGTAATTTTTTTAACATTATTTAGCTATAAAATGAATTTTTGTTTTATGAAAATACTTATAAAAGATATAAACAGCCTGGTGGGTGGGGCAAACATTTATATGACGCATTTTTTTGTCAGGATGTTTTCTATTTATAAGTATAAACTTACAATCTTAAATCCTTTGTCTGGTAACCATAACACAAGCAGGTTTAAAGCCTAGCTCACTTTGGGATCAGTGCTGTGTGAATTATGTAAAAAATTGAAAGAAAGAAAAATTTGAATTCGCTGTTAAAATTCTCAAGCATGATGCCTCTACCACGGATATTATAATAGCTACTTAGCTTCTACTAACATGACATGTTTCAGATGGCGTTCCACCATCTTCAGTCCACCTAGTGGGCCACAGTCTTGGTTCCCACATGGCCAGCTTCACCGGGAAAACCTTTACAAAATTAACTGGCAAAAAGGTTTTTATATTATTTATTAAAACACCAATAGATTATATGAACACACATACAAATAGAAGTTCCAGTAAATTGTTTGGCACATAATTTACAATTTCAAAATTTAAACACAACTAGCGGCTGTCCGCGGTTTACCCGCGTTTAATTTTATGCACAGCAGCGCCATCTATGTCAGACATTTGACCAAATCCTACGGGAATCGCGTACTTTTCGGCATAAAAAGTACCCTATGTGTTAATCCAAGGTATCAGCTACCTACGTACCAAATATCATAAAAATTGGCCCCGCCATTTGAGCGTGAAGAGTAACAAACATAAATAAATACATAACTTTCGCCTTTATAATATTAGTAGGGTTTTGAGAGATTTAGAATGTTATACTGGACGAAAAGGCCCTGGCACGCGCACGCAGCCCTTAATTGTTTCATGACTTCGCGGGACAGGAGCGTTGGCGTCTAGTATAGAAGTACTTACATCTTTTTCTAAATAAGGTTGGACGCATCACTGGATTGGACCCGGCTGGGCCGTGTTTCGCTCAGGTGGAAGATGATTTACGGTTGCAGCCCACTGACGCGGAGTTCGTGGATGCGATACATAGTAATGCAGGTGTTGCTGGAATTGACGAGCCAGTAGGTGAGTAGTTCGTATTTTTATAACATACGGCAGGTTAAGTGGTATTTTATTGAGTAGCTTATTTAAAAATAATATGAATTATTTTTAAAAGAATAATTTCGCCCCACGTGGGATTTGAACCCACTACGTCCTCTCGATATCCGGCCGAATGCTCTTAACACTGACCTACCTACCGGAAAAGTTAGTAATTGTGGTGAAATATTTTATTCGTTTTTTTTATTTATGTTAGGTCAAGTAGATTACTACCCCAATGGCGGTACGGAACAGCCTGGCTGCAATCTCCCGTCCTGCAGCCACAGCAGGTCGTGGCTTCTGTTCGCAGAGTCCACTATGAACCCGCGCGCTTTTCCAGCAGCTCCATGTGAAAGCTGGAAGGCGTTCCAGAAAGGCGTTTGCGGGAAGGATATAAGGTTAATAACTTCTTTTTGGAAGTTGAAAGACCAAATTTGGACCAAATCTTCATAGATTTGGTTAGTTTCTAAAACGTATTGTAAGTAATTTTAATTCCACAATAAGTAAGTTTCAAGTTGGGATTTTGGCGCCAACTACGACAGCGTACACCTGGGCTCGTGATTAAAAATTTAATTTCTGTGTGTTTCAACATTTGATTTAAACTATTGATAGTGTAATGTGAAGCAAACATTGGTTAAAGTCCATAGTGATTGGGATTTATGATCAGAAACTTTTAAAAGTGCATAATCGTATCGCCTTCAAAATTGGTATGAATCTCTTAATTCGATTTTGAGACTTAATTTTTCTCATTCCAGTTATATGGGTTATCCAGCAAAACCGGGCACACGAGGTCTATACTACTTGCAGACGAGGGGTGACCCTCCATACGGTCTCGGATACGAAGGGCTAACATATAAGGATAAGAGTTTATTGAGAAGTTTGCTCAAAGTATCGATATTTTGATGTAACTGCTTTAGATAAATTGTAAATATTTAACGCATACTTATGTCAGGAAGAATGCAATGTTTATGATTTGAATTGAATGTGCATCCATTTTTATTTTTTATTTCTAAACGAGTTGATGTCGTGGTCACGCGCTATACATTATTAAAGCGCGTATTACACAACACGATATTCAGAGTCTAACAAAAGAGATGGTGCAATACTAAGAAATGAGAAGTTGTAAGTGCTTCTCGCTTATTCGTATTGCACCGTCTCTTTTGTCTGAATATCGTGTAGTGTAAATACGCGCTTAAAAGGAGAATGCGCAAAAATGTATGGAACCTGGGACCTGGGAATAGCAATAAAATATTATGTTGTTGGATAGGTCTTTTCAATTGGAACAACAATTTCTATGACAACTTTCTTCTTACAATTTGTCCGTTTTGAGTTCCGAGACTTAGAAGTTCCTTTCAGGTCTACTTAACTTTTAAACTTTTTGCATTCTAAATTATACAACAGGAATATCGCAGATATGGGCTGACGCTGCGACTAGGTTGCACCGGTCGTGGTCACAGGCGAACTAGAGTTATAATCATCAAAATTTGTTTTTTTGTCATATTTAAGAATCTTGCCTATTTATGAAATAGACTAAATAGAACAAAATGTTACCTCTGTAAAATGTACTTATTTTAGAGTTAGAAAGTAATATTTTTTAAATATAAAAAACATTATCCACTTTTTGCATTTTCAATTCTAGAAAAACAAACGCTCCTTATACACCAGTCCCATATGCTATAGTCAGACTCACGCACTATCTTGGTCAATTCCTATATTGTATGAGTGAGACAGCAGCGCTTAAGATTGACATGAGATTGTGACTTAAAAAAAAAAATATATAACAGAGGACCATGAAGGTACAGTGGTTTTCTTAATTTCGGTTTCGTGAGTTTTTTAATCAAAAAAGAAACAAGTGACATTAAAACAAAGCATTTAATTGTAATTTCTATTTGATAACTTCCTCTCATAAAATACAAATAATACGAGGTTGGGACGAATATTAGAAAAATAAACATCTTTAATAAATATAAGGACGAAACAACGAAGACCTCACTGCGGTACAACCGAGGACAAAACGGTTACACGCACTCTTCTACCCGGATTCTAGATGGGGAGTGGGGAGGGGGGCAATTAGCCGTGCCGGCATTTTTGCTTACAGCGCTGCTATTCAGTATGTAAACATGCCGCAATATTGTATGGCAAACAGCAAAAAGTTTTTGTTCCACAAAAGTAGGTAGTCAGTCTCAAAGCAGCTCCCCCAATCTATGTAAAGCGTTTTCTCTTCGATTGTACCGTTCTAATAACTATTAAATTCGTAAATATACAACAAATATCAAATTTGGATAGTAAATGACATGCATGACGGCTCTTCTTTTTCTTTGTTCCTTGACATTATTGTATATTCCCGAATTGACACATAATAAAAGTCAAATTTATATAAAAAAAAGAATGACAAACATTACAATTATAATCTGATTTTCAATCAGTGTCGTCAACTATATAAACTTATACTATTACAAAAAACTTTATAATCTAGCGTGTAAGAAATATATTAATAATAATTGTACAATATCAGTATCAACTTTCTCAAACGATTGTACTTGACTTTGCGGGTTGCCAATGCGAAAAAATCAAATAAAAAAATTGGCAACATTATTTTAATATTTTAAAACATGCATTGCTAAAGACAGTCTATTTTATTTGTGATTTTAATAAACTTGTTTCAAAAACTCTTATGGCAAAACATGCATTGCGTTACTAAAATCAGTCTATTTTATTTATGATATTAATAAAACTGGCTCTTAAATTTATGGCAATACCAGTACAGTGTTGCCAGTATAATGTTAAGTCCCGCAAAGTCAAAACTATAGTTTAATTAGACGTTACCTTAAAATCGAAATTAAATAAAAACACTTCGTGTCATGGTACATACGAGCTAGAATACCTAGCTTTTGTGAATTCATGGAATGTCCTGTTTTTTTAGATATAAAAAAATGGTGATGTTTATTAATGATTTATTGAAAATAATTTGTCGGTATACGAATAACATTACTCCAAAATCTTTGAAGGATCATTATTACAAAGGTAAGATTTTATGTTTTTTGGCATATAAATAAATATTGTGATGATTTTATAGTATAAAGTAGCCAAAAAAGAGTTTATAAGACCCCTAATTCCTTCCTATAATTGACACTACATTTTTATTAGTAGGGATGACTTAAACAATTGATAAGTCATCACTGTTTATTAGCTGTTTAACATCGCGTTTATGCTGTTTTGCTCTCTCTAACATATGTGATAATTTAGCAATAGAGCAGGATGTGGCATAAATTCGTAAGTGTTATTCGTATACCAACGCGCCTCGTACCAAATGCTGTCTGGCCTTAACCTAAACATCGATTAAGCGCAGTCTCACTACACGAATCATGACCACCCAATATTAAACTAGTGAACCAATCCTCATAACTGTTTCCACATGCTATCTCTTTCATATCACGGAGTGTTTAATACGAGTATTTTGTTCGCGTTCGATCATGTAAGTAAACGAACGGACGATAGAGAAGACCTCTCACGTTACGAATTTATAAGACGCGTGCTACATATCAAACTTATGTGCCTTATTTGCTCACATTTTGAAGTGAGTAACCTGGCTAATTTGGATATGTAACATGCGTCTAGTAAATTCACAATATGAAACTGTTTCGAATTTGGTCAGCTTGTAAACGTTAACACGTTCGAGTGTGACCAAAAATCTCGTTTCTAAGCAGTTAGATGGCGATAGAGATGCCGTGTGATACCAGAGACAATTTAAAATGAGAGAATTGGTTCGTTTTCTGTTTTTTTTGTCATTCCAAAGCCCTTTTATTAGGCAATGTTTATATGCCAGTAACTCGAAAAGGCACAGAGGGCTGGATGACTTTGTTTCGTCATTTCTGGATAACGGAACTACAAATTTTTGTGCTTAAAACAATTAAGAGTTTACGGTTACGGTTTCGATTTTATATTATGTTTTACAAAATAAATAATAATTATTTTTATTTTTGCTTCTCGCAATTTAGTAATTATTTTTTATTTAAATATTTGATTAATTGAAATTGATAATTAACTTTTTCTTTTATAACTACTACACATTTCTCCCTATTTCTCATATTATTGATTATATCAGAAAATAAAGAATCTGATGGTAAGCAACCGCAACTCTGGAGTGGTAAAAGATGGGCTATTTTGTGCTATAAAACTATAATGATTTTGTGCTGTTAGGGATAATCATGATTCGTTCGGAGTGTACGTATCGGCATAATTCTAAACCCTAAGTAGTAGCACCTAGAGGTGAATATAATGTTAGCAACGACGATATATCCATTTTTTTCAAATAATTTTATTAACAAATACAGTAATTTTGGCTAAATAAAAGTGAAACTACTTGAAACATCGTATGGTCGAATTTTTCAAATGTGGGCCAATTTAAACTATTCAGAAATATAAAAAATACCTAAAGCCGATTTTCTATTTTTATGAAATAATTTATCCTGTCAGGTTTTTTAAATCGGCAGTTTCGATTCTCAAAAAGAAGGAATCGTAGAAAATATTAATAATCATAAAAAAAAATAACTATTATTTGTATTTTGCATTGTAATTTTTGTATTTGTTAATAAAATATTTTTGTTAACATAATTTTTGTCACTCGACTAAACATTCCGAAGTTTTAGATTAATTTATAACATTTATGGAAATTCGTAATATTAATGAAGCCTTTTATTTATAGCTTCGGAGAACATTATTTTACGTACATATACGTAAAAGATTCGTATAAAAAAATTCAATTGATTTTTTATACAATGTCAGTTTTTTCATCAAAAAAAAATTTTACTGCCTATTGTTTTTTTTTTAAATTATAATTTTAAGATTTTTTTAGACGTACAGTCAAGTGCAATGTTACTGTACAACTAGGCATTTGCTTTTTTTGTTCGATGAGAGCCATTCTCTTTCAATCTTGTCATTTATTTGTCTCTAGCAATGTTGTTGGATGTAAAATTATTCCGAATTTCCATAAATTAAAAACCTCAATACATAATAAACATTTTAAACATATTTTTATTGTTTCAATAACATCAAGTAAGCATAGAGTGTTCTTTTTCTTTTTTTTAGTCCCGCAATACACTGTAGAGGTTACAGATTAAAAATAAAAAAAAGGAAATATATTTTTTTTATTCTAAAAACGGTGGTCTACCTCGTGTGACGTTTTAAAGCTATCCCATATCGAAATATATGAAACAGTACATTACAATTTATATAGGACATGTACCTACTCCTTAATTTGTCTAGGAGTGGAATTCTATAATTGTATTTTTTGTGGTTCTAAAGGTAATTTATTACCAAACGTTTTCAGAATTTGATGTCCAATATAAAATGCCAGGTACTGTAACGCGAACACGTTACTATGGCAACTATTTGCTACAAGCCGTATGTATCGGAAGTCCTGCCTTAGCCTAAGCTTAATTTAAAAAAAGATTGCAAATGCTGTCTTAAAAATATTTTTACATAAATTGCTGTTTTTAAAAATAAAATAATAAGTGCGCCTCGACGTCACAACATCAATATAAATGTATAATTAAATAACTTAATAATTATTATTCGCAGTGTTTTCGCTTACATACTAACCCGTCATGTCGTCTCTATCGTTTTCATATAGAGGAAACGAGAGAGCAATTTGTTTTGACATGGCGGGGGCGGCCATCTCGTTGATGTCACTGTAACAAAATGGCGGCCGCGCGGCGTCGTTTAAGAGTGTTACGGTTGCGTACTCTGCTGTTGGATTTCGATTTTCTCCACTGTCATGTCGGGGTTCATAGCTGTGGCTTCCTGCAAATATCATGGGAGAATTTTAGGGTGATGCTGTTGGAACTTTGGGACTGCTAAGGCGGTTGATAGTTTTTGCGGCCTGGGCTGTACCTGAATGGCCTCTGCGAGCGCGCGGTCGTGGTCGATGGGGTCGCCGTCGGACTGGATCGTGATCTTCTGCTCCACGCGCGTCTCCACTACGCCGTTGCGCTCCGTCTTGTACTAAAGGATTCAGCAAGGAATTTAGACTTTCTAAAAGTCGAGAATATATCATCTATAATCTATAATATAATAAAAGTGTAAAAAAAGTTTGTCTGTACATTGAATATATTTCCAAAAAAATTGTTTAGGGCGATGAAGAATAAGCAAAAGAACAAGAATTTCGTAAAATTTTGTCCGTCTGTTTGTATGTATGTATGTATGTTTGTATGTATGTTTGTACACGCTAATCTCAGTAACGGCTGAACCGATTTGGATGCGGTTTTCACTAATATGTGGCGATTTGCTCAACTTAACATTTAGTGTATGTTTATTTTCAAAATTCCCACGGGAATCCGAGATATACGCAAACGAAGTTGCGAGGGTATATCAACGCACAGCGCAAACCGCTGGGTCTAGAGATTCCAAATTTGGCATGTAGGTTCCATACGATGTCTAGGGATGTACAAAGAAAGGATTTTTCAAAATCCCACGGGAAAGCGAGATATGCGCAAACGTAGTTGCGAGAGGACGCACAGCTCAAACCGCTGCTGGGTCTAGAGATGCCAAATTTGTCATGTAGGGTCCATATAAGGACCGGACCGGACCGGAACGGATCAGACCTGATCGGTCCGGAAGGAACCGCACCGTACCGGGCCGTGCCGGACCGGACCGGTTTTTTTTTCTGTAGAAAAATATGCTAATTGGCATGTAGGTTCCATATCAGGACCGGACCGGCCCGGACTGACCGGACCGACCGGACCGGATGGAACCGTACCGTACCGGGCTGTGCAGGACCGGAATTTGTTTCTGAAGAAAAATATGCTAATTGTTACTAAGCCACGCGGGCGAAGCCGCGGGCTGAAGCTAGTTAATAATATGGATAAGTTTTAAACTACATTTTCTTTTCTTAATTTATGGACATTTTGATTTCTGCCTATCATTCCACTGGGTCTCCGTTCAATCGAAGAAGACTACTTTGCCACTTCGCTACAACCTCCTAATCCACTCACCGTGATGGTCTCGACGGTGCGCGTCTTCGAGCTGATGGTCTGCGACGAGACGACCTCGCCCTCCGCGTTCACGTCGGGCTCGCTCTCCGCTTCCTGTGGGCCTGTGCTCGTCTGAAAACCATTTCAATCTTACCAGTCTGTAACTTTGCACTCACGCAATAAACCTTAAAAAACAATCAATTACAAATAGAATGCATTATGTATCTACGTTATTGTATTGGGTGTAGCCTGTAAGAATAATGTATTGATTGAAATAAATAAATAAATAAAATATTTACAAAAATAAAAGAAACTAAAGAGCTAAAACATTGCATAGGTCTCGGCCATGTTGTGTTCCTACGGTGAGTAAGGTCTCCAAAGCCCCCGGTATTGCAAGCGTCTATTGTCTACGGTGATGCCTACCATCAGGCGGGCCGTATGCTTGTTTGCAATTTTGTGGCATTAAAAAAAAATTATACAATTAAGCTAGATTCCCAAATAAAATAAAAGCGGCGTGGCTGTCATCGCGACATCGTATTGCTCATTAATGTGCTGAATTAAAATACGTTTGTGCAACCGACTGATCGAGTACTTACCCTGGTAGTGGCTCCGTGTACCATGGCTCCGAATGGCGCGTTACCCATCACCGAGGTCGTCGTTGTCGTTTTGTAAGAACCCGGCTCCTAAAATTTTGTTATTTATTAATAAATTATTATATAAATTTATATCCATACCCCATTAGATACATAATATATTGCAATACAATATTATACATAAATATAGTCATATAATATCAAAAGCGGCAATGTCGTTTTTTTTAGTCTGTATTCATATTGCCTATGGCTAAAATAAGTTTGTATCAAAGCCGGCTTTATCCCTTTAAAATTACAATTCAAACGTCATCATTCACAACAAAGTCGGCATTGTCCATGACTATCAACGTCAAAGATGGCTTCGTCCAATGAAAGAGTGGACCACGTGGTACGAAAGGTCCACAGCAACCAATCAGAGAGCAGCATTTAGTATGGAGTCATATCAAAGATGGCTTTGTCCATACCCGTCTTGATCAAAACCGGAATTGTCCACCAGTGTTATATCAAACACGGCAATGTACAATCTATTTATCAAAATTTGGGCATTACTACCTATAAACGGTCGGGTTTTCGCACCAAATCGTGATCACGTGACTTGTCAAACGTCATATTCCAGCTACATTTATTCTTACCAAATTATGGTTTTTTTTTCCTCTCACGAGAAGTTCCAATCTGTGGACACTTCCGCCTTTGATATTATATGACTCATATAATACATGTCCTTTACGCCATTTCTTTTACAACATGAAATTTTACTCATGAAGGAAACTGAGCAAAATTGTACCTTTATATCAGTGGTTGAGAACTGATCAGTCATGACATTTCTCTTTATGTAGATAAGACGTAAATAGATATTTTTAGGAATAATAAAATATAAATTAAATTATATAATTATAAAATATAAGGTGTAAAAAATTTGCGAAACAGTAAATGACTACAAAAATTTGATCTTGTGAATTGCAGACGGAGCTGGAGTACTTGCTTATCTAAATATATTACCATTTAAACCATACTGAATATCAATGAAATAATACGTCAAATTGATGACTAGAGAACGTGTCTGTCAAAATCTAGTCTCTTCTAATAAAATAAAATAAAAATTTCAAGCGTAATCGAGTAAAAGTAAATATTACTTATATAAAAAATTATTTAAATAATACGAACCTTCAAATATTTATTTACTTAAATAAACAAAATGCGTCTATCACAAACACAGTGTGAAAACATGCAAATCATGCCATACATAACATAGATTAACTGATCAAACAGACATACAGACATACCTAATAAATATTGAACACAATCACTGCAAACTTCATTCAAATTATTAAATTATTTAACAATAATAAAAAATAAAAAAATTCAACGTAGGTACTTACTAAAAAAAATTTCATAAAATCAAAATTTGATATTCAAAAATAGCTTTAGGACATGAGCAGACATGCTCCTTAGACGAGGTGATCGACATGGTAGTGACTCCAGCATGTTTTTTCTATGCATTGCGATCTAAAAGTATCGTGTCTGCCCCGGCCCTAACTCCATCAGATTTCTTTGTTTAATTATTGTCAAAGAAGGTTTAACGACTTAACAACTCTTAGGTACAGTCATGACCGACAACTTAAAGTGCCCACCGAAGCCAGATTTCTAAACCCATCAAAATACTAGTAGTCTTCGTTGTTTTCTGATTATTTTCCTCTAATCTTCATAACGACTTTATACTAAAATAGACCTTATGTACTCACGGTTAAGTAGTAATGTCCCTCTCCAGCGCCCTCTTCGAAATCAATAGGAGTTCCCGAGTCCCCGCTGCTTAGTGAGCTCTCAGAACCACGTCTTGTGAGCTGTGATATGGCCCGTGACGATGTAGGCCCGTGGTTATGGTGAGGATAGGTTATGGCCCGTGGTAATGAAGTGAGGGTAGGTTATGGCCCGTGATAAAAAAGTTAGGATAGGTTATGGCCCGTGATAAAAAAGGTTAGGATAGGTTATGGCCCATGACAAAAATTTAGGACAAGTTATGGCCCGTGGATGTCATGAGGACAGGTTAAGGCCCAAAGTAAATGTAAGGACCGTGAAAGGTTGTTAAATAAATCACACATGATCAAGGATTGCCATTAAATTAAATAAAGAATATTATCATACAATGGATTGTGAAAGGATTGGGATTATTTAGGAACGTCCGTCAGTGGATTGGGACCGTTTCGGACCATTGGTTTTAGTTTCATGCCATATTCCAAGCACAAGCCAAGTCCGGTTCATCCATCGGTCGTTTCATGATGAGGGGAAGGAAAACAAAAAAGACGAAATTAGAAAACTCAAACATGCAAAACTGACAGCTCTTTCGTACGATTATTTAGCAATTTTATTTTGTCAAAAGAGTTGAAATTTGGCCGTGCCAGGACCCTATAAAGTAGTTGGTAAACAATTGAGTGAACGAGACTTCGCCTAACATTTTGTATTGCGCTGTCTCGCTTGCTCACTCGTTTTAATATTATTATTTACGTATCATTTTTTTATCACAGATTTAACGGATTCAACAGGTTACCAACATAATTTAGGACATCTTGATTTTCTTTATATAAAAAATCTGTACCTACACTAAGTAAAGTGATGTCAATCAAAAATTCCTGCACATTCCTAATGGTTGCTTGGTAGAGAATGTCAGAATTAAGTTCATATTGAACTTAAATCAAGGATATGTACTCAGTGGTGGATTAACAGTGTTACCCGCTTTAGATCTCTATCCCTTTTTCGTTAAAACCATATCATATATCATAAATTAACTTTCTTACGCGTGTTTTTATCACTTTGGGAGGTGTCAAGTAATAAACAGTTTCATTTTATTGTCTGGCTTTATTCCCAAGATAATTGGACCTCAAGTAAAATCCACCACTTTTTGTACTAATGTCGTAAAGTTAAATAAATGTTGCCATTACGTGAAATAGATTAAGCCATGCGTTTTCATTCGCAAGCTATTATTAATCGTGCCGTTTGTGTGGCTGCATTTTGAGATATGAAAGAGCTGTCGGTAAAAAAAAAAGAAAAATTAACCAAATAAAAAATGCTACATGCTTTATGATCATGAATATTGAAATGGGAATAAGGATAGATATTTTTGATAGACCTGAGTAATGTTTAGTCTATTTTGGGTATGCGTTTCTTTACTGTGTTGGAAATCTATTTCTTCGATTCATTTTCATACAACAAAGTTAAAATAACTCTAAGTAAAAATATTTAAAATATTTTTTATTTTTTCATTTATATCTTTCAAAATGATTTCATACAAACGCTTTTATAAAATATTCTTCTACAGCCCAATTTGAGACTACACATCACAAGGTCTCTAAATGTCATTATATTACCTGATCGCCAGTAGTGACCATGGTTTTGACTTCCTGCGTGAGCACGCGCTGCTCCTGCCTCGTCGCCGACGACGTGAGCGTGTGCGCCACGGTCTTCTCCTCCATCTGCTGCGTCTTCGCCTTCGTGTCCAAGTCGTGATGGGTCGTCGCCGTCCGCGTCGTCACAGCCCTCGCAGTCACGTAAGGACTCTTCCCCTCCAGCTCTAGGCTTTCCGCCTATAGTTAAGGGTTAGACTAGCATGCTTACTATTTACATGATAAAAAAAAATAAAAAAACTAACTAACATTGAACTAAAAGCTCGAAGCTTAAAAATGCCAAAAAAGAAAACCATTTAAATTGAGGGTTTAATTGAAATTAAATAACAAAACGAACCTTATTCGTGTGCGTGGAGAATGTCACCTCACCGGTTCCGAGGTTTTCCACCTCTTGCTCCACGTTATGCGTGACGCCCTCGTCATTCTTGGTGAGCAGCTGCTTGGTGGTGGTCTTGACAACCACCGGAGGCGTGGGGGTCTTTTTGCTTCGCTGCGAAATCGGGATCTTTGAGGATATAGGGGTGGAGGACACGTATCCTTGGTGCCTTATGTGCTCGCTAGTTGTGTATTCTGTAAACGACTTTGGCTCGTCGCCCCTCGCTGGACTCTCGTCTTTACCGAAGGTCGAGAATTTGTGCGTATTCACCGTCTGTATATCAATATTCGCTGGTAAATCTTGTGTTTCTTTCTCTATCGTATAATTACCGCTCTTATCTTCAAAGTGGGATGGATCGATTTGTGAATAATGTAATATTAACTGTCCAGTTACGGGATCCCTTACAGCCGTGCTAGGATCAATATCGCCTGTATCCGGATCGATGTCTCCGTATTCCGTCTTTATTCTACCGGTGACGGGGTCTATTTTTCCTGAGAGCGTCATGGTCTGAGTCACTGTAGTCCTTGCGCCTTTGAGTCTTGGATCATCTGGGTCGACATCGATTGTTTCCCCTGTAACTGGGTCAACAATCTGGTATAGGTATACTGTCTTTGTTGTGATTATTCTGCCAGTTGTTTCATCTATAGTACATTCTTTAGGATCGACCTCTTTGACTCTTCCTTTATCATCTTTTTGTGTGATGACGAAAATCTTAATTATGACTAATCTACCAGTTTTAGGATCAATTTTGCCAAGTTTAGTGTATATTTCACCCGTACCAGGGTCAATTTGAGAAGCTGAGTACAGAGGTTGGTTATTCTCGTCAACTTCTCCTGTCGCTGTGTATATCTGTCCATTGACTGGGTCGACTTTGATGAGAGATTTGTCGATATCGGTTGTCCTGACAATAGTACCCGTTTTAGGGTCGAGACGTCCATAAATTGTGATGATGTAGCCAGTAACTGGATCGACTTGTCCCGCTGTGTAAAGTACTTCACCAGATTGCGGGTCTTTAGGTCCAGCGATCCATATTTGATTTGTTTTCGGGTCGACTTTCACATTTCTGGGGTCATTGGATACAATTTGTTTACCAGATACAGGGTCTACTTTGTTCTGGATAATTCTAAGGCAAATGAGCCTACCAATGTCCTTATCAGGTTTGCCCGACTTGGGATTAACTTGGCCGCTCCTTAATAAGAACTGACCAGTAACTGGATCGACTTTGAGGTCCTTGCTTTCAAATTTACCTGTTTTGGGGTCGTTGTATGTGACGGTGCCTTTAACTAAGTCAATTTGTCCGTATTTTGTGTCTATCTTATTGTTCTCAGGATTAAATTGTCCAGTTGAGCTTTCGATTACGGAGTGTTTAGGTTCAATAACGCCCTTCTTCGAGTCAACTTTTCCAACAAATGTTGTAACTTCAACTACAGGATCAATATGTGTTCCTACTACAATCACCTGTCCTAATTTAGGATCTAGCCTGCCAGTTTTAGGATCGACAACACCAGCAACAGTAATTTGGCCATTATTTTCGTCAATGTTTACTTGTTTTGTATCTTGAGCTCCAGAAATATCTGTGACGTATATAACACCATTCGATGGATCGATTACGCCGTATTTGGTCGAAATGTGTCCACTGTCAGCATCAACTTTTCCTTTTGTATGTTCTACTACACCGTCTTCAATGTTAACTCTACCGGTTCTTGGGTCAATAGGACCAGTAATTGTCGTAATTTCTACAACTGGGTCATCTTGTTTGGCAACGCTTAATATCATGCCCAGGTTAGGATCAACTTTGCCGGTTTTCGGATCTACAGCGCCTGAAGGTATGAAGATTTGTCCAGTTTCAGAGAGAACGGCTCCATCTTTAGTTTGTTTCTGTCCACCAGCATCAGTGATCACTAGAGTACCTCTGTGCGAATCAATCACACCGTATTTCGTTTCAATTAGACCATTGGGATCGAGGATTCCTGTGAGATGTTCAACTTCAGCTGTATGTAAATCTGGTTTCTTCGTTTTAGGATCGACTTTAGTGAAAATAACCATGATTTTGACAATCTTCCTCTTGGGTGGTACAGGTGGAGGAGCTGTCGTTGGTTTAACAGGAGCAGTTCTTTGTATCGCAGAACTGACTGGTGGCGTTCTTTGAGTTGGAGTTGTGACAATAGGTGATGAAGTGCGAACTGGCGACGCCAAGGGAGTTTGTGTTGGTGTAGGGACTTTTAAAGGTGTTGGTAGTTGTCTTGAAGGAGATACACTAGCTCTCTGTGATCCAGGAACTAGACCAGAAAGTACATTTTGTTTATCAACAATTAACAACTGTTGACCGAATGCGGGATCTACTTTACCGGTCTTTGGATCAACTACTGCTGTGGTAACAATAAGATTTCCAGTCTTAGGATCGATTTCGGCCTGTTTCAACTCCTGTTTACCTGTTACAGGATCCTTGAAGAGAATTTGTCCTGATCTTGGGTCGATAATGCCAAAGTCTGTATGTATTTTTCCATCTTCTGCACTGACAAATCCTTTTGAAGCGTCAATAGATCCTGCTCCAGCATCAACTGTTTTTGTATATGGATCATATTTACTAGTTACAACAACCAAACGAATTTCACCTTTAGTAGGAGGTTTGGTGTGAGGTACAACTGATTTATTGACAATACTATACTGTTGTACTAATGTTGGATCAACTCTGCCAGTATTAGGATCGACTACTTGACCGGTGACAATCATGTGACCTGTTGATGGATCAAGTTGAGCTTTCTTCACTTCTTGTCTACCAGTTCTTGGGTCAGTAACAACAATTTGTCCTGATGCCGGATCAACAACACCAACAGCTGTACGAATTTTACCGTCGGGGCCAACTGTTCCAGTAACTGTATCTACATGACTCTGTGTCATATCGAGTTTCTTTGTCCTTGGATCGTATCTAGTGGTAATAATAACTAAATGTATTTCTCTTTCTACTGGTTTTATTACTTTGTCAACAATGTTGAACTGTTGGGCTAAGGATGAATCTGGTTTACCGCTCTTTGGATCAATAACACCGGATGTTATAATAAGATGACCTGATTTGGGATCAGTAATAGCTTGTTTAGTTTCAGGTTTACCCGTCTTCTGGTCGATTTGTTCTATCTTTCCAGTTTTAGGATCAATAATACCATAATTAGTATGTACTCTACCATCTGACGCCAAAACACCTCGAGAAGTATCGACGTGACCATTAGGATTATCCAACCTCTTATTCTTAGTGTCATATTTACTTGTGATGACAACTAACTGAACCTCCTTTCCAGGTACAGAAGCGAATGTATCGACAGGTTTTTCAACGACAGTTATTTGTTGTGCAAGAGTAGGATCAACTTGGCCTGTTTGGGGATCAACAACGCCTGCTGTAAGAACGATATTGCCAGTCTTCGGATCAACTGTTGCTTTTTTAACTTCCTGTTTACCGGTAATAGGATCAGTTATAGTAATAGAACCAGTATTGGGATCAACTGCACCAAATTCTGTGTATACTTTCCCATCGTTTCCAACTTCACCGGGGAATGTATCGACATGAGCAGTGGTTAAGTCTAATTTCTTGTTCTTCGGGTCATATTTGGATGTGACAATAACAAGATTTACAAATCTCTCAGGGGCTCCTCGTTTAGCACCCTTCTCTACTATAGCGAATTGCTGTGCCAAAGAAGAATCAGGTTTACCAGTTTTAGGGTCAACGACACCAGATGACAATATTAAGTGACCTGTTTTCGGGTCAATGATCGCCTGTTTAACTTCTTGTTTTCCTGTTTTGGGATCAACATGCTCAATCTTTCCAGATTTAGGGTCGATAACGCCAAGATTGGTGTGTAGTCGTCCATCTGCAGCAACAACACCATTCAATGTCTCAACATGACCGTTGGGATTATCCAATCTTTTGTTTTTGGGGTCGTATTTACTTGTGATTATAACTAATTGAACTCCTCTGCCTGGCACCGATGGTAATGAATCTTTTGGCTTCTCTACGACAGTGATCTGCTGACCAAGGCTAGAGTCTTTTTGCCCTGTGAGAGGATCAACCACACCAGACGTGAGCAACAAGTTTCCGGTCTTAGGGTCAACTGTTGCCTTCTTTACTTCCTGTTTACCCGTAGCAGGGTCAGTCACGATGATGTCACCGTTACTAGGATCCACTACACCAAATTCAGTACGTATTTTATTATCAGCTTCTAACTTACCCGGAATTGTGTCTACATGAGCATTTGAAAGATCTAACTTCTTGTTTTTCAAGTCATATTTAGAAGTGACGATGACCAAATTTACATATCTTTCAGGGGTGCTTCTTCTGCCATCTTTGTCGACAATAGTGAACTGTTGAGCCAGAGAAGAATCAGTTTTACCTGACTTAGGGTCAACAACTCCTGATGCAAGTATTAGATAACCAGTCTTTGGATCAGCGACAGTTTGTTTAAGTTCTTGTTTCCCTGTTTTGGGATCTACGTGCTCAATTTTGCCTGTCTTCGGGTCAATAGTACCGAAATTGGAGTGCACTTTTCCATCTGAGGCCACAATTCCACGCGATGTTTCTACATGTCCATTGGGGTTATCCAATCTCTTATTCTTAGGATCATACTTGCTTGTAATAACTACAAGCTGTACTTCCTTACCAGGCACAGATGTAAATTTGTCTTTAGGCTTGTCTACAATTGTGAATTGTTGTCCCAAGCTCGAGTCCACTTGTCCTGTCTGTGGATCTACTACACCAGAAGTCAACAGCAAATTACCTGTCTTCGGGTCCACAGACGCCTTCTTAACTTCCCGTTTTCCTGTGATAGGATCAGTGATTACTATCTCACCATTACTTGGATCTACGACGCCAAAATCTGTGTAAATTTTATCATCAGTCCCAATTTTACCTGGGATCGAGTCGACATGAGCATTGGAGAGATCCAACTTTTTGCTTTTAGGTTCATATTTAGATGTCACAATAACCAAATTGACGTATCTCTCAGGAATACCTTTAGGAGCATCTTTGTCTACTACAGTCAGCTGTTGAGCCAGACCAGAGTCAACTTTTCCTGTTTTCGGGTCCACAACCCCTGAGGTGACGATAAAACTGCCTGTCTTAGGATCAATTATAGCTTGTTTAGAATCTCGTTTACCAGATTTTTGATCAGTAAAGTATATTTTTCCATTATTTGGATCCAGTACACCGAAGTTGGTATGTACCGTGCTGTCTTTATCGCTGATAATAGCGCGCGAAGTCTCAATAAATCCATTAGGATTATCAAGTTTCTTAGCCTTTGAGTCATACTTAGCGGTGATAGCGACTAATTGAACTTCTTTGCCTGAACAAGAGGCAAATGTGTCTGTAGGTTTATCAACAATGCTATATTGTTGACCTAATGTAGTATCCAATTGTCCCGACCTCGGGTCAACAACGCCAGATAAAAGTAGGATATTTCCAGTTTTTGGATCAACTACCGCATGCTTCACTTCTTGCTTTCCTGTGTTAGGATCCGTGACTTGTATTTCACCAGTTCTAGGGTCAATCACTCCGTACTCCGTGTATATTTTCCCATCAGTTCCACTAAGAACTCCTTTAACAGCGTCTACATGGGCAAATGTCGGGTCAAGTTTCTTAGTCTTCAAGTCGTATTTACTTGTCACTACAACCAACCTAACTTCTCTGTTAGCTTTAGTCGCGTCTTTTTCAACTATACTGAACTGTTGACCTAGTGAAGAGTCAACTTTGCCTGATTTGGGATCTAGAACAGCAGTTGTAACGAGAAGATTACCCGTTTTCTGGTCAACATAGGCTTGTTTTGGATCTTGTTTGCCTGATTTAGGATCAATATAATCTATCTTTCCTGTACGTGTATCAAGTGTACCGTAATTAGAGCTGACAATACCTTCGGGACTAACGACAGCTCTTGATACGTCTACATGACCATGTGACGCATCCAGTTTTTTGTGTTTTCCGTCGTATTTGCCGGTGATGACTACCAAATCGACTTCTCTGCCTGGCTTGGCTCCAACTTTATCTTTAGCTCTTTCCACAAAGCAGTATTGTTGGGCCAATGTCGGATCAATCTTCCCTGTCTTAGGATCAATTACACCAGAGGTAAACAATATAAGACCAGATTTAGAATCAACGTGGCCATTTTTGATTTCTTGTTTGCCCGTTGCTGGATCAGTGTAGTTGATTTGTCCCGTTTTTGTATTTATAACTTCTTTCTCAGTCTGAATCTTTCCATTGGCTTTGTTTAATGTGCCTTTTGTGACAATAATAGTTCCATTTGCATCGTCTAGTTTCTTACTCTTGGGGTTATAACGCCCTGTTATTATGACGACTTGTACTTCATTCTCTGGTTTGGCTGCGACAGGGACGGCTACGGCCGCAGCTACTGGTACTTCATGGTGTGCTCTCTCAGCATCTAATAATGCGAGAGTTGGATCTACAAGGTTTTTGGGAGCCTTAGCTTGCTCCTTCAAAGCGGCTGATTGGACATAATCTAATCCTGGTGTCTTTAACTTGCTAGGATCATCTGGAGTTTTACGTTTTTCAGCACTCTCTGCTACTTTCTTGTCTTCCCCTGGGGCATAATTGAATGCAAGCCCAGCCTTTCTTGTAGTTGGACTCTGTGTTTCATCAAGCTCTCTCTGTCTCTCTTCCGTGATGGGTTCTTTTTCGTAACTAAAGGCGCCTTGGATGAACGGTTTAGTGCGCGTTGGACTTTTCTCTGTGTCTATATATTCGTAAGGCTTAGTAAAACCTGGTTTATCTGACTCAGATTTGATTGGACTCTTTTCACCAGACGTGTCAAGGTTAGAGCTCTCGTTTGACGTGTCGAGAGCAGCTTTAACTTTAGGTTCTTTCATTTTCTTTTCTTTGTCTTTAGGCGATTTAGATTTAGGTGATTTCTCTTTCGGTGACTTTTCTTCTTTGGGCGACTTATCTTTTTTACCACCGAACAATCCGAAACCTCCCTGTGGATAGGATTAAGGATGGGATGGAGAAACAAAAAAGAAAATAAATTATAAAATTATACAAACGTATGTTGCATAAGTACTCCTTTTACCTTATTGTGGCTATATAGGATCAAGTTTGCCGTCAAAGCATCGTAAACATGATACTGTCTGGCCACCATTAGGGTGCTTACATAGAGCAGCAGGTTAACTTGAATAAAGTTTGTCGGCACCGATAATCGCCGACCCACACGGACTAGTCGGTGCCGGAAACCTGCCTCTCCATGTAAGCACCTTAACAAAATAATAAGAGACTTACACAACATCACAAAGTGCGAAATCAACACGTAATGCATATGCATGCATTGCACTATTGCATCATCTAACATGTATATTTACAAAAAATTGTATGATACACTAAAAAAAATCTACTTTTGAGACATCCACATTACTGTGAAAGAATTTTAAGTAATGCCGGGTAACATCTACCATTCTTGCATGTATGCAGATTGTAAATTGTTGCTTTTTTTATTAAGTGTTTTTTTTACTCACCTTTGATTTCTTGGGTGTGGTGTCAACGTTGTTTGTGATCCCTGGGTCGCTTGACGTGTCTGTGCCTGTAATTATAAATAACAATCCATTTATATGGTCGCAGCTATACTTAATACGTGTATAGTCCGTAAGTTTCTCCAAGAAGAGAATTTAAAAGGAAGGTTGCAGCATTGCAGGAAATGACTGACTTAGCTCACAGCCCGTAACTTTCATTAAGGCCAAGAGCCAATATACCGATGAATAAGAATGAGAGATAGGAATAAGATAAATAATAATAAAATTATTGGTCGAGACGTGGTTGCTCGCTAAGGGCATCATAAGAAGGGCACGGTCACTCAGCGAGCCATGGAGAGAGCCATGCTCGGGGTTTCTCTACAGGATCGAACCAGAAATGAGGAGATCCGTAGCAGAACCAAAAACCTGTACTTAGATACCTAAATATTCTAAATAGTCTATATAACATAGTGTTAAATAAAATATCATAGAAACTAACCATTCTCCGCCGGTTTCCTCTGTTCTGCTACCTTGACCTTCTCCTCTTTCTTCTCTGGAGCTGTGGGCATCACCTTGACTGCACCCGGTGGTGGTTTCTGAAATCATCAAAAATACATAATTAATAGATAAAAATAAACAATATTGCAATTTTTTTTTTTGTTAATCCTCTTTGCATGACAAAAAAGTTGGTTAGCATATTAATTAGTACTTTTACACATAAAAAAAGGATCTTTTGTCTGTCTGTTTAATCGTCAACTCCTAAACCATATCGACATCTACATACAGCAAAGCAGTACTGCTCGACACCCGGGTCAACCAGTAATAATAGTAATTTCACTTAAGACTGAAACGCAAAGGCGTCTCAGTTTTAAGCACCAGATTCTGAACGGGAGGATCTGCCGGATGGACTGTTCCACCAAATTGGACCAGCTCTGCTGCAATACATATAGCGGACCCTAATACGTATTGCCATGTTGCAGAAATTATTAAAAAAGTAACTTCAAAGCAAACCCAAAGCAGTTATTTTTAATTCGACGCAGATGGCGATCAAGTACTGTCATATTTGACGAGTGTCGACCACTTACTGCGTTACTCAATGCAATACATACAACGGATTTTAATGCAGCTTTCACCAATTTTTTTTTTTTGAAATAAGATTATTATAATACTATGAAGTTTTTAGAAATTTAATTTTCTAACACTACATAAATATACAAAATAGTGCAACCAATTAATTTACATATGTTTCGTACTACTGATAAATCGAAAAATTTTAATGAGAATGTTTTATGAATTAACAAAAACAGCTAAAATAGTGTCTTACATATAGTAAAATGTAAATGTACTTTTAAAATGTCAACGAATATGTTGTACAGTAAAGTGCGTAAGTCGTGCAGACACTAGGAACGAAATTCCCTTGCACTGTGCTTGCTGAGCGACAACGCACTTGCATAAGGCACTTGTCTCACCAGCTCGGCTATAAGCAAGTGTGCGAGTGAGGCGAGCGATTACTCGCATCATTCGCTCGCGGCAGCCAAACGTACCTGGGGCCCGATTCTACTAACACAAATGCACCAATGGACTCTCGATGGTGTCTCAGTCGTGTCTCAAAAGAATGCCGATAGTGTATCAGTGGACATTCCCCGTGGTCGGCTTCCTGGAGGAATTAGGATGGCTGGAGTATTCCGGCTCCCACTCTTCGCACGCACAATGGGCACATAGGCTGCCTAATTATGGAGAAGGCCCGCAAGTCAACAAGTAACAAGTGTATCAGTGGAATAGTTTTTGACATTTGTTATGGACGTAAACAATAAGTTAAACAGTTTTAAGAGAGGTAGGGCACAGCGGATAATCCGCTCAAATCGGAGCAGCCCGTCTGGGGAAGGACCTCCACCTTACAGAAGATCGTAGCCAAATAGCATTGGTATCGGCCATGTTGTGTTCCTACGGTGAGTAAGGTCTCCAGAGCTCCACTTGGGGGGTTGGGAGGGTTGGCAACGCGTGAGTGATACCCCCGGTATTGCAAACGTCTATAGGCTACGGTGACGGCTTACCATCAGGTCGACCGTATGCTTGTTTGCCACCTGTGTTGTATAAAAAAAAAAAACATGTTATTGTTTATGTCCATAACAAATGTCAAAAACTATTCCACTGATACACTATCGGCATTCTTTTGAGACACGATTGAGACACCATTGAGAGTCCATTGGTGCATTTGTGTTAGTAGAATCGGGCCCCAGTCCTGCGTTAACCTGCACACGCTCTGTTGCTCTCTCAGCGTGAGTTCTAATCGCTTAGCGAGTATCTATTGTATGAATATATATCTATTGTACGTTTCTTGAGCGAGAAAATAGCCGGTTAGTCGTTTTCTCGTGGGCGGTGGCACAAGTGCCTAAGTAATAGCTATTGGCGCAGAATTTCTGTTGGTTGATTGCATTCAAAGTTAAATGGGCTTATTACAAGTACTTTCGAATTGTCACAACTCATTAATAATTGTAGTTTTAAGGTTAACAATCATCAGCGGGTCGATTTATCTATTTTCATTTCATATTTCAAGTAATTTTTTGAAGGAACCATGAGACCAATTATGATGCATTACTGTACATAGAAATGTATGTAAAAAAATAAGAATTAAAAATCGCTTAATCTGATTAGGTCCACATTATGTCCAAACCGTAACTCCCAAGAGTACCTACAGATGTGTACAAAGATGCTTATGAACGTGAGTGACGTTTGTACGAGGGCGTGACTGTGGCATATTTTCGAGGGCGAACTGTCAAAAAGTGACATACAATATGAACGGAAGTTGTAGTTCCAATTTCAGCCACGTTCATAAATACCATTGTAGCACTATAATGTGTAATTGCCAACAGACAATGAATTTTTTTACGAAAAAAAAAATGCAAAATAATTTCAAAATGTATGATTTCTGATTGTTTTGATCATCGCCAGCCATCACACGGTGATAGGCGGCGCATAATATGGTTCATAAATAGACGTGTCCATATGGATGATGCTGTTCCCGTTGGGCGCACCTTGTCGCCGGCGAGGTATTCCCCTTCGAGCGAAGAGGCGGAGGAGGCGCTGGCGGTGCCCCCGGAGCGGCGCCGCAGCTGAGCGGCGTCCGGGAGGCATGACAAGGCAGGGTCACAAATATGGCTCATTTTTATTGGTCGGTATATACTGCGGACGCCGCGTTGCAGCACGGCATATTTGGTCATTACAAACTATTGTATTTGTAAATGTTGCTTGATGTTGGCCAAAAGAAAAATCAAGTAAGGTTATGTATCATGGTGGTAACCGCACGTGAGATACATTGCGTCGACGCAGTTTTTCACGGGAAACACTATTTATTAATGTTATTACCACTCCACGCCCCATCCTCCATATACTATTTAGAGACTCCCAACAACCAATAAAGTTAACAATTCAAATCGGTAATCTTTACGCAATCTACAGAAAAATATGTTTAAAAAAACAATCCCGAATATCGACGTCGTCCCGTATGCGAGTCCTATTAAAAAACAAAGCCAACGACCAATGAAAAATGAGCAATATGTCTGACATAGCCAATGAGAAATTGTATATTCTGACATTTTCACTAGGATTCTGTGTGGTAGGGATATCGATAACCGACAGTTAAATTAACCGACAGTTAAATTAATCTAGTGTTATGATTACTAAAGATGATAGCTCCATGCATATTCTAAATTACAAAAGAAAATCCGTACCATACCAACCCTAGTAATAAGAAAAAACTTAAGTCTGTTTTTTTTTAAACAAACGAGAGTATATTCCGTCGCACATTTCCGATATTAATAGAGTGAGACGAATAGTAACGCTCGCAATCTCAACGCAACCAATAGCAATGATTACGTAGACCTATAGCAACGCAGTAAAAAAACTCGATTCTCATTTGTTAAAAAAAAATAGTCTAAAGTTGTCACTAAAGGTGCAATACACGGAAAACTATTTGGCACATCCGGAAAAATAAATGTCGTGCAGTTAAATTTGTGTTGTGGTCTTCTATAGAAGACAAAATGCACCAGACCGCACGTCTTTCGAATACGGTGATATTTAGACCTATCTAGATAACTACCTGAAAGTTAAACTGATAACTTTTTATATATATTTTAAGACAGATTAATGTCATATTATACATATACCTGTATTTAGAAAACTTCTAAAAAGTTAAATTTTGTTATCTATAGAAGACCTTATTCCAAAAAAGATTAAGCGCAAGTCACAAAGGAAACGCAACATCGCTATTCTCAGATTGTTAGACGTGGAATGTTTTTATGGTAATTTATATTTAACGTATTTTATATAATTGGGATTAATTATTAAATGTTAAAGATATATATGTCGAGAGAAAATGTATCTGAATAAAAATATTTAATTTCCTTGAACGCATTTCCCGTGTGACTATCCAATTTATGCAAACAAAATATATCCGGATGTGCGATATAAACTGTCTAGTAGTATACCTTGTCCTTTATGCCGCTGGGTCGTGGTGCGGGTTGGGGCGGCATGGTGTGCCGCTTGGCTGCTTCCGGTGGCATACCATCGTCCTTTTCGCTGGCTGCGAGAGCTGGAAAGGTGAAAGGATTTTGAAATTATATTTTGTCAAATAAACATAGATAAAAAAAGTACGTATAAATGTTTGTGACTATCACTACCACATCACTACTATTTTTCGTCGAAGAATAACTTATTATAATATTTATTTAATAAAATAAAATACACATAAGTTTGCTTATCGACGCAGTATTTTTATATATACATAGTAAATATGCAAACAAAGACAGTAATGTTGGCGAACACAAATATTTTCCATGTGCGGGATTCGATCCCGGGACTCTCGCGATTAAATTTGCCAGTAATAACTACAGACTACAGGATCTGTTTATATTTCGTTCCATTATACTTGGCAGTTAGCTACGCTGGATTCAATCTTCCGGCTTCAAATAAAAGTCGATAAAAAATAAACATGATAGCAAATCACTTTTTTTTTTTGTCAAACACAATATAACGTTACCAAAATAAGGTATGACCAAGTAATTGAATTTCAGTAGAAATCTTGTGCCAAGTATAGTGGAACGGAATATATCATCATCACCCATCATCATTATCATATCAACTCATAATCATCCCACTGCAGGGATACGGGTCTCCCTTCAATCGAATGGGACTAGAGCGTACTCTGCCACGCTGCTCCAATGCGGATTGGCAGAGGCCGGTATTTTCAAGCCGCCCGAAGGCCACCGACTTGGCTTAACGACTGTCATCTACCGATAACAGCCGGGACCGACGGCTTAACGTGCCCTCTAAGCACGGAGAGGCTTGAGATAACGAAACCCATCCAAACACTGGCTAGGGTCGACGTCGCTTGACTTGCGTGTTCATATTAGCGACACACGGCGACGCAATCGAGCTCCTCATGGAACGGAACATTATATCGGAAAATAATACTTTACAAGCAAATTATTAAACTCTTTGAGAACTCAACACAGAATATAACACGATCGTAACTTAAAAGTTAACGTTACGTATCCCGTATACATTTGTATAAAACAATAAAGTGTAACCGCGATTTACGAGTCCGTTACAGACTAGTCTGCTCTTTGTTTACTTGTTCTGTCTGTCTGGAATCCGTTAACTGTAGACACTGCATTTCTTTTAAATAGGTCTCAGGTGTTTTATCTCTAAAGGCTAAGCTTTATAGGCATTATAAATCGACGGAAATAAGAATTGTTTTAGAAAATGAAATAATTTATTGTGTTTGAAAAATTAATAAAATCATGTAAAATAATTCGTGTAGTTTTGGAAATTGGCACACTTTCGAAAATTATACCTTGTGAAGAATGTGTGGGTGTGCTGAAGGTGCAATGATTTTGATAGAATTAATAGTCAATATTGTTTATTTTTGTCACTTGTATTTGTTGATCTTTCCACCAAATAAACATTATTTCTTTCTTATAGAAATAGGGAGATATGGTTCCTAATTCTAGATATTGTTTAGTACAAGATACAAAATTAGGCCGCCTAACATTATCTAGGGTCATCTTAGTCATTGCTAACAGAATAATGACATCATCTCGTTAGCGTGATAGGAATTTAAAACACTGTTAAACCTGTGTAGTGGTTGTGAATAGTAAAGAAAATAATAATAATAAAAAACACCTAGTCCCAAAGTAAGCTAGGCACTCTCATTTATAATATTAGTTAGGATAGGATAATACATATAAAACACCCAGAATGGAAATAAACACAAATGCCATCACATAAATGTTTGCCCCGTGCGGGGATCGAAGTTATGCATGTATCGACATTATTGTATTGGGGCAACCTGTGAAAATGATGTATTTGATAGGATTAAATAAATAAAAATAAATACATAAATATACATTTTTTTAACTAAAATATTTTATTAAAATACAAAAATTTTGTATTAAACTCGAATTAATCCAAATAGTCTAAATCTTTAACTTACAGGAAGTGCAATTAGGTAAACAATCCCTAAACACCATAGTCACAGCACTAAACTTTAAATCACTAAATCACTGAACCGCACTAGACACTCCACTGTGCGCTAATAGACGACTGTTTAGTTTGGCAAGTAGCATATGCATATAAAGTGTAATGACGCGTTGATTATTAATATCGACTACTTCACTTCACTACTGAGAATGGATGGGTGGATGGTGTTATACAATATAGTGCTATGCTGTTGAGCGCAATGATGGCTCTCGCGTCAAATCGTGAACTGCCGTCTTGTGTCATTTTGTTGTATAAATTAATTAATTGCTCATATGTTCATCCTTACTAATATTAGAAACGCGAAAGTTTGTACGTATGGACTCATTTTTCAAAATCGGTTCCCGACGATGAATAAGTTTGTGCGTGCCACTTGGTTGACAGGTGCAGTATATCTCATTCAATTTATTCAATTTAATTAATTATTCTTACAAGCTAACAGATTTTACATCCAAACCGCTTATAAGTTTAGTCATTATACATGCATAACATAAGTACTTAATAAATTATATAATAATTATATGTAGGGTTGAAGAAATTTATTTCTCATACAAACTATAAGCAGTTCGTTTACAATTAGATACTATATAACAGAAAATTACTACATCGACGCAATCATTTTTCCTCTGTAATACTTTAAAGTCGCACGGTACGAGATACATATTTACAAGTATTTTTTTGGTAAAATTGAAAAAAGAAGCTGTACAAATATCTGATGGACAAAAAAGCTGTAACCGATATTATTTTGTCAATTCTTTTAATGGCGGTCGTTTTACTTTGTTTCCTAAATCAAAGAAGTTTATATCCAAGTTTATGTATTTTTCACTTCTCATGCTCAGAAAGTGCTTATTTGCGCAGGATATAGGCTGCACAAAATCGAATTTTGTGCACAAGGGCAGAAAAGTAAACTCATAAATGTATCTATATTAAGACAAAGGAAATAAGCCATACAGCCAAACACAACAAAAAGTTCAGAGATAGAATTTGTTATTTTATAATATTTACTTTAATTTATTTGCCTTATGTGTTTTTAAGTCATAAAAGATATTAAAATTTAAATTAAAGTACGGTATGTTATTTAATTAATTTAAGAAAATTATTTTATTACAAAATTAATTTAATAGTAGGCTGTATAGGTCTGCAGCCCAAGCCTAATTTCAAAGTCGTAAGATTTAAAAAAAAAAAGCGGCGGGAAATGGGAAACAGGGTCTTGTTTTTCTTGCGTTTATTTATTTATTTCCTCGCAATCGAAGTGAAAAGCAGACACAAAACCATTTCTATCCTCGACATTACTATCAGCCCTCGCCTTCGGCTCGGGCTGCTAAAAGTCTCGGATAGAAATGATTCGTTTTGTGCACTTGTTGTAAAATCTACTATATTTTGACACATCAATAGCATCCCAATCTTTCCCAATACTTTATCCCAGAACACACAGCATTTCTCAAGAAAATTGAGCACGGTAAAAAAAATAGTTGTAAAAAAATAAAATAAAATTGTCAGTGTCGCATAACGCCATCCTAATTGCAGCCTGGCGCTTTGTCAACTAAGTGAGTCAGATATTAGCGAAAATTTGTGTATTGACAAGGCCGCGTATGTTTGTGTGCTCATATCTCCGGAACAGATCAATTAGGGGTTGTTAGCTAATGACCTATTGTAAATAAATACTTAAATAATAAAAAATGGGCTAATTTGTTTATTTTTGATGTTTGTCAGAGTATATTTAGTCATTAATGACAAAATTTATCGTTAATATTAATCATCAACAAATTAGGTAATAACTCACCGTCCATGCTGCGCGAAGAGAGCTTCCTGTGCGAGAGCGTGCGCGCGAAGTGCGGCGGCGCGCGTTGCGGCGGCGCGGCGCGCGACTCGTAGTGCGTGCGCCCGCTGTAGCGGAAGCGCGAGCCGAGCCGCGGGAACAGCGTGCTGCCCTTGGCGGGCTCGGGGCTCATCAGCCTGGACACAGAATAATCAATACTAACCAGTTTTTAACCTTAGAACTACGCGTTTCTTTCTTTAGGATGGACACTTTCATGGTTGCCCTTCTAGTTTCAGAGTGACGCCTATACGCGCCGTTCATCAGCGCGTTTTAAAGCGCGCACTTGATCGCGCGCTTCGATGCAAAGTGGCCGACTGTTGCTACGTAACATGCAATATAACGTGAAAGGAGCAGAATAAAACGAATTTTCATTGAATAAAAATACATTGAGAATTACATGAGGTTTCTCCGCAGGCTGACTGCGCATACTCATACTCGAATCTGTTCTTGGTGTGGATTACACTCACTACTAGCAAATACTATAGAAGACTAATACGCACAGCTTCGGAAGAATTCGGGCAAGACGGGACACTAGCGCCCCTACGGCATGAGGGCGGCATGAGGTGAACGATTTCAAAACTTTTGTGCATTTTGTATGCAAAATGTTATAGCGCCCCTAGCGGCATGAGGTGAACGGAGGTTGCCAAGTCATTGTATGAGAAACGTCAAGAGCTGTGCGTATTAGTCTTCTATAGTATTTGCTACTAGTGTCGCATAAAAGAACTTCATCACAGCCACAAAGTCCACTGCTGGACATAAGCTATAGAGGAACTTAACTAATATTATAAAGGCGAAAGTTGTGTGTATGTTTGTTACTTCTTCACACTCAAATGGCTGGGTCAATATTTATGATATTTGGTATGTAGGTAGCTGATACCTTGATTTAACACATAGGATACTTTTTATCCCGAAAAGTACGCGATTCCCGTAGGATTTCATCAAAAGAGATATAGATGGCGTTACTGTGCATAAATAAATACACGCAAATGAAGTTGCGCGGGTTTTACTAGTTTTAAATATAATGGAAAGAATAAAAGAACTCACCTGAAGAACGTGTGATGCTCGACACAGGTCTTCCATAGTTTCTTGGCAGCTCGATGGTTGGCCAACTTGAATCCCACCGTGGACTCGAACTGCTCAAACTCCCCCGGTCTGAGCTTCACGTAGAAGTTGTGACGTTTGTAACTGATCTTCAGTATTTTCGGCCAAGCGAAGCGGTTGATACGGAGTCTGTGGGCAAGAGCAATTTTTTATATGTAATATTCAAATTAAGCTACTACTACTACAAAAAAAATCATAGTATTGTCGTTTTTAGGGTTCCTTAGTAAACTACAAGGAACCCTTATAGTTTCGCCATGTCCGTCTATTTGTCTGTCTGTCCGCGGACTAGCGCCTAGATGCTTGATGCTACAAAGCTGTAATTTGGTATGTATATACATATTAACAATGTTAACAAAGTACTGGAAGAAAATTAAAAAAAAAAAATTTTTTTGGGGTGCCTCCCCTACATGTAAAGTGGAAATGAATTTTTTTTTCGCGCCCACCCCAAGTTGTTGGATATCGTTAGTTAGGTCTCTTTAAAACATTGAGGTGTGGGAAGATCATTTTACAATGAGCCGTTTTAGAATTATTTACATTTATCGTGTCAATTTTCGTTTTGCACGGTGGTCCCCCCCCCCCTCTATCTCCGAAAGTCTAATGTTTAGAAATTTGAAAAAATCATGGTAGTAGTCCATATGCTAAACCTTCAATAAAAACTATAACGGTTAAGTAGGCTCTACCAGTTACCGGGTAATAGCCGACGAACTTATAAAACCAAAATTTCTTTGATGAAAACTTACAAATGTGATGGAATTTGATATTGGACTCAACTGAAGGCAAGCAAAGCGCAGCACAGCGCAGCAAATGCGGAACCCTACATTGTGCGTGGACCGACACGTACATGCCCGGTTTTATTTTTTATTAAAGTTAATCAGAGTTACTGAAAATACTGGCGTCTGCCAATCCGTATTAGAGCAGCGTGGCAGAGTACGCTGTAATCCCGTTCGATTGAAGGGAGATCCGTATCCCTGATGATTATGGGTTGATATGAAATCTATCAAATGTCAACTCACTTGTCCCTATGCACCAACAGCCCCGATGAGCAGACACCAAGTGTGATGTCCACATTCTCCGAATCCTTGGCTGGGTGCAGGTCCACACCATACATTGCCAGCTTCTTGGCATTCTCCAGGTAGTTCAGCTCGGCTTCTGCTGGTGTTTGTCCCCTGGTGAAATAAGATATAATTATAGTATGAATAATAATAAATATACATGGGCGAACATAACGCCATCTAGTTTCAAACTATGCAAAGCTAGTACGAGTTTAGCTTGTTGAGAAACATAATATAATGACAGCCCGCTGCCGCGTTGGTAATGAACACACCTTTAGGCTCAACTTATACTGGCGCAGAGTCGAAGTCACGCAACGCGTTATATTTTTCCGCCTACAGCATATTCATCTCTTTTGTTCTATGTATTATTTAAGTACAAATTTGTGCTATGTAAATATGGAAGCTCGCGTCGACACGCGTTGCGTTGACGCTTCGATGCTCGGCTGGAGGAGTCGATTTGCGCCAGTGTGAGTTGAGCTTTAGGCACCAGAGGGCGCGGGTTCGATCTCCGCACGAGACAAACATTATATGATGGCATTTGTGTTTATATTTCCCAAATAATTTAGAATTTATATTTTAATTTTTTTTGCAAAGATTTTTATTCAGAGAGTAATAAATAAAAGATTTAACAAACACGATCTCTTGTCAGACATACAGTAAAAAATGTTTTGTGTAATTAATCTACTATCAATTCGGACATAAAAACAAAATAGGCATGACGACAGTATCAAAAAATCGTCAATTTAATGTTTGTAAGTGAATATTCAAATAAAAAATAAAAAAACCACTGCTTTAGTTTTGTTTAAAAAAATTTAGATTATTAAGATTTTCAATAAAATAAAACATTAAAATACCTCAATCGGCCATTTTGATTGAAACACTAGCAGGTGTCATGGCGTCGGCTCTGACGTCACGTCTCGGTAAACATTACTACAACTTCTTCGTTACGCCAAAGACACAATGACATTTTTACCAAGACGTGACGTCAGAGCTGACGCCATGACACCTGCCGCTGTTTTGGCGCACTATTTGAAAATGATTTGAAAAATGGTTTTAAACTTCGTTAAACTAAAGTTTATTACCGAAATAAAGTTTTTTTCATAAATAGTAAGTGTGTACCCACATTACGGAAGAGGTTTTCAAAATCTTTCGTCACGCCTATTGTAGTATTATTTAATAGTAGGTAGTACCTAAATTGCATTCTTGTACGGTACCCTCATTATTTTGATATTTATTAAAGTCAGTGTTCAACTAGCAAGCCCGTGTTTCACTACAAAAATGACCACTGCATAAAAGAAATAGCGATAGTACCTTATCGGTCATATTTTGATTTGTAAAGTTACGTAACGGTCGCGCTTCCATTATTGAGTAAAAACTGCATTATTAGTTCTCAATTTGACAAGGCCGCACAAGACCAAGTTGATACTGTCTGCAATGGTTAATTCCAGCGTCTTGGCTACCTTTTTGTTTGGTAGATTATTAGTTAATATTGTTTATTTTTGTTACTTGTATTTGTTGTAATCATAGATTTATTATATTCTAGCGTTAGATTGGTAATGCAAGAGATAGATCATAGCATACGCGTTTGTTAGAGCGAGATAGATAGGCGAGACCATTCTTTCTATACACGCTATCGGCCTGTATCGGTCTGACGTCAGTCGTGTTAAATACAAATCCCGCTTATTTTTACAAAATTTATGGCTTTTAAGTGTAGTTTTGGTGTTAATTAGACGTGATTAAATCTATGGTTGTAATTGTCTTTCTGTCAAATATTTTTTGTTTTTGTTTCATTATCTCACCTATGTGTTTTGTGCAGTTCCACCACCTTCTCCTCGAGTTCTGGCGTACATGACGCTGGTGGGACCAGCTTGAGCTGCTTGCAGTGTCCAGCACCTACTTCCGACTCTTCGAAGTCACCCAGCTCGGATTGTAGGAGGTAACTGGCCAGTAACGCATGGGTCACAGTCGAACACGGGAGACGACCTGTGTAAAGAGAATAATAGGATAAAATAAAAATATTATTTTACTTGAGAGGTAGGGCACAGCGGATAATTCTCTCAAATCGGAGCAGCCCGTCTGGGGAAGGACCTCCACCTTACAGAAGATCGTAGCCAAATAGCATTGGTCTCGGCCATGTTGTGTTCCTACGGTGAGTAAGGTCTCCAGAGCTCCACTTGGGGGGGGTTGGGAGGGTTGGCAACGCGTGAGAGATACCCCCGGTATTGCAAGCGTCTATAGCTTACGGTGATGCTTACCATCAGGCGGGCCGTATGCTTGTTTGTCACCTTAGTGGTATAAAATGGCAGATTTGATTCACTGAAAGGGTTATAGACATTTGTAATGTACACTTTAGTACTCACAGCATATAAGACAATTGAAAACTAATTTCGTTGTACACTAAGTAATAAGTGTCAGTTTCAAAATTCGTTTAACGTCATCGCGAGTCAGCCTTGGTGGCGACTAGTATATCTTTAAAAATGCCTGTATATTATAACAACGAGCTGTTACCCGCGACTTCGTTCGCGTGAAATGTTCAAATAAGGATAACTCCTTTTCCTGTCATGCGATTTAAATGAAACAAAGCATATATTCTGCTCCAAGCCGAGTTTCATCTTCCTGTGAAAACAGCATTAAAATCCGTTCAGTAACTTAGAAGATGTGCGCGTTCAAACAGACACAAAAAATTCAAAAAAAAATTTTTTCGCTTTTTTCAGCTTTCTCTAACTGTTCCCTCTCCATTTTTGCCAAATATGTTCAAAGTACAGACATATCGGGGTCTACTGTTTTATTATATGTATGTATGTATGTATGTATATAGATATTCTACCTTCTAGCAAATCCTTGCGCACTGCCAACACAAGTTGATATCTTGTCAGTTCTTCTTGCAGTTGCGCGGGCTCCGGCGGGTAGAATTTCACCGCGAACCTCACTTCCCATGGTTCACCTGTAATTGGTTATCGAGTTACATTATTATACATCATGACGATATCAACACAGAAAAATACAGGATGGAAATACAATATTATTGTTGTAGCAAAATAAATTTACAACATAAAAACAACAAATATAAAAGAGCTCAACATTATATAAAGCTTAATTAAATAAATAAATAAATATTCTTGGACGAATCACACAACGCCATCTAGTCACAAACTAAGCAACTAAGCTTGTACTATGGGTACTAGATTTCTGATATGTACTTAAATACTTTTTTTTTTGTAAATAAATACTTATTATATATAGAAAACACCCAGACCAAGGCAAACAGACATGTTCATGCACACAAATGTTTGCCTTGCGCAGGAGTCGAACCCGCGGCCCTTGGGATAAAGCGACCAATTTGCTAGTCACTCGACCACCGCGCCTGTCATGCCATTAATAATAATGACATGACAATTGACAAAATGGTTGAATGACAAGGTGTTTTTTTTTTTCAATAAACGAATATCTAAATTCATATGTTGACATATTATGCTAAAATTAATCATTTGTTTTTATCTTCTAATATTGTATTTTTTTTTGCATGCTATTATTTATAGCTGGCGAAGTGTAACTCAACTACTCAAAACCTAAAACCACTATGTATACATTTGTCTTGCAAATAAATTATTTGAATTTGAAAATAAAATAAGAAAGGCATTTAGATTGAGGCACTCGTTGATTTCGACGACGGCGATCGATCGATAATTTTTTTTTGCCACTTAGACTTGTCTTAATACGTCTACAATATTTTTATTTTTACGTTATTTGCTCTTTATTATTAATGGCAACACAACACAACAACTTAAAATATTCAGAAAATATTAAGTTGTACTTTGAAAATAAATAATTAAATTAAAATATTTATCCCATACAACAAACGGGGTTTTTGGCGTTTTTTATAGATAATAAGTCCGACTCGCACTTGGCCGGTTTTTTTTATCTTTATCCGACGGCATTAAGCCCTACGATATATTATATGCATCTAAACTTTTCTTTTAAATAAAATTAGCAAAATAAATAGAAAAAAAGCCATGATACAGTACGCTTACGTTTCAGCAGCTTGGAGACACGTTTCTCGAGGTCTATCCAGACCCTTGGGTCTCCACGGTCTTCATACAACAGCCCGAAGTAGTCCTTCTCAACGAGGTTAAGATTGTCACACACCGTATTCAAGAGTTCGTGGCCGCGTATTTTTTTCTGTAAAGAAAAAATATATGTTTTAGAAAGATATATAGGTTTAGAAAGTATCTAATAAGGTTCAGGTTATCTAGCAGATAAAAAAAGGACGGGTTGCACTCCGGGAGTGCCGGCAGAAGTGAAATCATAAACATCAACGTTGTGCATTTTTGAATATTTTCTAATGGTTAGGGAATTTTACGCTTTTTCGATCAGGCTATGGATCTGACGCGAGTTTAACATTTTTATCCTTACTAATATTATAAATGAGAAAGTGAATTTGTTTGTTTGTTATTCCTTCACGGCTTGACTAAGCAGCCGATCATTATGAAAATTAGCATACATATTGTTAGGGGTACAGAGCCCAACATAGACTACTTTTTATCCCGTTAAAGTATGTCATTCCAATGGGAAAATATTTTTTCTACTATAGAGGCCGCTGTATCGGCCAACAGATGGCGCCACAAGTCGCGCTATGGGTTGTTTTGTTGTCAGACGAGATCTATGTCATAAAATTAACGCGAGCGAAGCCGCGGGGAAAAGCTAGTTTATAATATTTGGTAAGTAGGTAGCTGATACCTTGGATTATCACATACGGTACATTTTATCCCGAAAAGTACGCGATTCTCGTAGAATTTGATCAAAAGTCTGATATAGATGGCGCTGCCGTGCATAAATAAATACACGCAAACGAAGTTGCGCGGGTTTCACTAGTATAGAATAAAAATCTTTCTTCCTTGTCCTCCACCCTGCTCACTTCTCTCATTGACTGTACATTACAGTTCCTCAATCCATTTAATTCGTTTACATTATATATTACATTCTTCCTCTCCACGAAAAATAAATAAACTGACAGTAACCTTAAAAAAAGCAAATATTTTCTTGAGCGGATATTATTTTACGATACGATACGGACTCCCCTGACATTTGGCAGAATTCCCATCGGAGTCAGACGCATGTCGGATCAATTTGATATCCTTGACCCGATATATTGTAGAATAAATGAAATATAAGGCAGGTATCTTGATTGAAAACCATTAACTTCTTTTTTTTTTTTTCATTTATTTAGGTAAACAAACAGTTAGCACAAATTGTGATAAATACTACATTATTAAACTAACTGACAGATTACTGACGATTACTATAACTGTTACGTTTTGCAGGCTCTCGATGGCGTCGCTGTGTCGCACTCTAATATGAACACGCAAATTAAGCATAAGCAACGTCAACCCAGGCCAGTGTTTGGATGGGTTTCGATATTTCGAGCTTCACCGTGCTTCGAAGGTCACGTTAAGCCGTCTGTCCCGGCTATTGTCGATGGATGACATTCGTTAAACCAAATCGGTGGCCTTCTACACTTTTGCCAAGTTACCACGGAGTTAAAATCTCTCATAACGACTACAACAATTTTTTTTTTATGCCCCAAAGTTGGCAAACAAGCACACGGCCTATGGTAAGCATCACCGTAGGCTATAGACGCTTGCAATACTAGGGGTATCACTCACGCGTTGCCAACCCTCCCAACCCCCCAAGTGGAGCTCTGGAGACCTTACTCACCGTAGGAACACAACATGGCCGATAAAAATGCTATTTGGCTACGATCTTCTGTAAGGTGGAGGACCTTCTCCAGACGGGCTGCTCCGATTTGAGCGGATTAACGGATTATCCGCTGTGCCCTACCTCTCTTAACATCTTTTTTTATATACGCTATTGGAGGGGGAGGATTCCTACTAAACAAGGTATATGTATCCGTGACTGTACTAGTTTGTGTGTTAGCTACTAGATGGCGTTGATCAAACGTCCATATAAAGCAACTTGAAAAGATTTGCTTTCAGAAATAATGGCCGTCTTGTTGCCAATACACTATACTCATCGCCAAAGCTTCTGGCTCACAGTTTATAAAATAATTGAAAATCGATTGTCGTTATGCACTAAGTAATAGGTATGAGTTTTGAACTTAGTTTTATGACCGCACACGTCAGGAGAGTTGGCGTTCAATCTGTATGTTATTTTATTTTTTATCTTGTAAATAAAGCATATTCTATTTATTCAAGTTCTACTTACATCGACCACTAGGCTCAAAGTGGATCCATCGAGCAATTCGACTTTGACTTTGGTGACGTTGCCGTCCACCCGCTGCCTCTTCTCCCCATCTGGCCTCTTCTTCTCTTCTTTGGCCTCCTTGGCCTCTTTGGCCACGCCCTCCGGCATTTTGCCGCGCGACCTTCAAACCCTGGAAAGAAAAAAGGGAACTGGTTATTTGGCTGTTTAATAAAATCGAAAGATTATTGAAATAAATATATCATCAGATTTTCATAACCCAGGTGGGATAATCACACTGCCCGCGCTAACAGGAGAGTAGGAGACGCGTGCTGTCGCTGATCGTCTGGTGTAGATCCGGCTATTGAAGTGTGAATTTTCTACAATATTATTATTCAAAGTTCTATTATTTTCTTCCCTTCCTAAAAGGTTCTGGCACTGGTCTGCCCTACTCCTCTTAAGAGGATCCAGCGCCCATGGTTAGTGGATAGACTTATCATCTTCCTCAAAATATCTTAAGCCATATGACTCCCAATTGCATACAAGGCTATCAAACGGACACAGCTCTCACAATGGCTTCATAAATCAAATGCATACAGTCGTGGGAAACTACGGCTTTGTTTCCATTGTTCTATTTCACCAATCGAAAACTTAGTCAAAGATCTCTAGTATTCTAACGCTTAATAATTGATAACTTAGAAACTATTGATTAGTTGATATAAGTTTAAACGATCGCGGTTTCCAAGGATCAAGTTATCGTCGCTACACACTACACATTTCCACCATGTGTTTAGTGTTTACTTTTCTAACTTCGTACGTAACTTCACCTGAGTCAACTTCGCGAGAATGTAGAGCACGCATTAGAGCATTTATAAAATAAGCTATTCCGGATTTTTCGCTCGACGAAAGGCATTCTGATAACATTGCTCATGGAGGACCAAATCGAGCAATGTTATCACTGAACGTGGCTTTTTGCATTTTACTGCAGAGTACACACACATGCTGTTATAAAATTAAATGTGCAATGTAGACCCAATTCTGTATCTTGTGTTTTTGTATTTACTTGTAGTATGTGCACGATGGCAGATGTAAATAATGCTATTATTTATCTATCTTATAAATTTGTATCTATGATTTTAAATACGACAAATATCTGTAAACAACGTCGTTACATCTCGTCTATCAATGGAGCTCCACAAATTAGCCACTTCACAGCACATTGTCACATATTATTACATGACTAAGACGCTAATTGCTTGCCATCAGATAGTGATGGCGTAATATAATTGCAACGACATTGAGACAATTGTAAATGAGTATTTGATTGTTGGAAATTAGAACAATTTGAGATTTTTTAATGTTATCTACTACCTGTTACCCGCTGCTACGTCAGCGTGATTAAGGTTGAAGCGTTCACAACAGCATTATGTGACCAGATGGTCAAAATGCTGTTCAAAATCAAAATTGTGACTATTGAAGAGTGAGTAGAGTGCGGTGTAGCAAGCGTCCATAGGCTACGGTGACCGCTCACCATCAGGCGGACTGTGCTTGTTTGCAACCTTTGTGGTATAAAAAAAAAGAGTAAGCTGTGGGGTGTCTCACGTCGGGGTCATCAGTGTGGGGTAATTGTTCCAGAGTGTAAGGAGAAAAAGAAAAGTCAGGTTCACACGCGTTGTATTTCAAATACTATTACAAACCCCAAAACTACTTCGTGTGCCGGCCGGGACAAGACTGCCCGACAATAAGCGCATACATTCCTGTCACTGTGTGCGACTTATATTATGCTTGCTCTGCATAATATAAACCGCTACAAAGCTAACGAAAAAACGCAAAATGTTGACTTTCTAAATTTTTTGTACCATACCTAAGCGGCGCACATTTATTGATAAAAGGCTTAAATTTTCAATAAAACAATATTAATTTCTGTATAATTTTAATTTAAAATGAATGGCGAATACTATTCGTACTTTTGAAAGTTTATGTACTTTACGAAAAAATACCTATATTTACAGAGTTTGTTTCGGGAATACTTTTCATGAATGGTCATTCCGAAATGCTGGTAAATTAAGAAATATATGACATGTCTAAGTGCCCGCAGAGATTTACAGAATAAAGAAGTTTTGATTTGTCATAGGCTATTTATATACCAAAAAATGTCTACTCAAGCGAAGCAGCTGGAAAAAGTAGTGTATTTGTATTGAACTGAATATTATATATTCAATATACACACATTTACATAAGAATTTTTAATGACAATATAATAAATAAATAAATATATAGGGACAATTCATACAGATTGAGCTAAAGTAAGTTCGAAACTTGTGTTATGGGATACTATAACTCAACGATATTATATTTTATAACAAATACATATATAGATAAACATCCAAGACCCGAAGCCGATCAGAAAAAGTTCGTTTTTCATCATGACCCGACCGGGGATCGAACCCAGGACCTCCTGGGTGGCGGTCTGGCGTGGTAACCATTACGCCACGGAGGTCGTCAAAATATGCAATATGTTTAAAAATATTTTAAAATTCAAATTGAACTAAAATACAATCAACAAATACTATAATTTCATAAATCACAGTACAAAATAAAACACAAATTTATTTTTCAACATTTCCTTTTGACCAAGTTCCACACACGACTCACGCGTCTGCACGGGCGTGCTCCGTGTGTGGAAGTGAAGAGCGCGCTCATTTTCGTTCCTAGTTTCCACAGGCTGGCTATATTGACTGGAGCCCACGCAATCCCTCGACAGGGCTGGATTACGTATATAATAAACGTAGACGAATACCGCCGTCAACCAAAATAAATTCAATCAAATCAAAGGTCAAACATAGGGAGGGACCTTAGATAAGCCCAATTGCCAGGGGAGGACCTTAGAAAAGCCCAATTGCCAGAACTGACAGCCTAGCGGGCCTAACATGCTTACACTCGAGATAGCGACAAAGCTTCTTCGCCAATAGCAATGCCTGTTTTATCTGTAGACATAACCGAGATACGCTATTGGCAGAGCGGAGCAGAAAATGTTGTCGCGTTTGTCATGTCGCCCGGCAGGACAGACTCTCCTGGCGCTGTAGGTAGAGTGAGGAGACCCAACCCCAAATAGCAGGACCAGGGATGTAGTAAAGAAGAAAAGGCGAATGCTACGGCCCCACTCATTTCATTCTCGACCATCGCTTTTTGATAGTAGATAAATGAATAGATAAATCGCTTATTCGATTAAACGTTAGTTAATGACCCTACCTCACCCTACCTTCGGCATCAGAGAGCGAAGGTTTGATTCAAAATATTTATTCAGTGAGTAGATCCCCAGACACTTTCTCTCGTCAAGATTCCTGAACATGTGATGTCATTTATATTTGTCTCAATTTCTATGTATAATATATTCGTTGCCTGGTACATGCCTGGTACCCATAACACAAGCAGGTTAAACCTAGTTAACTTTGGTACCAGCTAAAGCTGTGTGAATGGTGTAAAATTTATTTATTAGGAGATCCCACCCACTTTCAAATGATATTTTTCTCAATGTGTGCCGTATGTGGACCAGAAAAAAGCCATTTTAAGTAGCCCTTGATACTACAGGACTCCTCGCTTGCTTAGTCCGGCACTGCCTCCCAATGTCTGATTGATGTCGACCTCGCGTCTCCTAATTGACCAATTGGTTAAGTACCGTTAGAATGGGATCATGGCATATTTTGAACTATTTATACATAGTCCGATAGATGGCGTTAGTATATATCTTTTAGTTCAGTCAAAATAGATTCGAACCTCCCGATGTCCGGCCGAGTGCTTTTTCATCGAGGAATATTGTAAAGTATCGAGAGGGCGTGGGTTCAAATCAACCCTGGGGCGTGGAGATGAATTTTTCTTTTAAAAACTATAAAAAACAATCGTAATCAAAAAAAATTTTACGTTTAGAAATTTGTTCTTATTTTTAAAATTAAACACAAATATTAGAAATCATTTTTAGGTTTCATTTCAATTAGGCAATAGACGAGCTATTTTAACTTTCCATTGTTAATGTTATATTAATTGTAAAATCCATTTTCAGTACTATCCATAAATTATTATGGACAGTGCTGGCGCGGCGGCGCCAAAACGAAGATCGTCGGACATAACTCCAGTTTATATCCGAGATGCAGTATATTTTAACTACTGTGCATCCATCTTGCAAATGCATTTACTTTTTTATTGCACATAGCATTTTGACGTCACAAGTCTTAGGAACAAGAAACGTAATTTACTTATTTATTACTAGCTGTTACCCGCAGCTTCGCCCGCGTGACAAAAATGGAAATGGCGGGCCACCTGATGGAAAGTGATCACCGCCATCTATGGACACCAGCAACCCAAGGGGTGCTACCAATGCGTTGCCCACCTCTAAAGAGACCTCTAATGTACCTCTCATTCTGGAAATCCCACAACCGTATTTATAATATTACTAGCTTTTCCGCGCGGCTTCGCTCGCGGTTAATTTTATGACATAGATAGCGTTTGACAACAAAACAACCCATGGCGCGACTTGTGGCGCCATCTATTGGCCGATACAGCGCCATCTATAGTAGAAAAAATATTTTCCCATTGGAATGACATACTTTCACGGGATAAAAAGATAGCCCATGTAGGGCTCTTTACCCCTGACAATATTTATACAGATTTTCATAATGATCGGCTGATTAGTCAAGCCGTGAAGGAATAACAAACAAACTAACTCACTTTCTCATTTATAATATTAGCATGAAGTATGATAGTACAATATGGATTTATCATAGCATCTTTGTAACAAGTTGTCCTCGACTCCCATCCCACCCATCCATCAGATATCTTCATTCATAAACGGCAAACAATATTACAAAATAGATACAATAGTCCCTGACCGCTCGCAATGACATGACATCATGCCTCCGCAACTATTACATCGAACAATACATACTTGTATTCGTTTGTGTAAAGGGAGATTTATTTTTAGTTACAAAGTTCTTTTACCGTGGCGACCTCCGTGGCGTAATGGTTACCACGCCAGACCGCCACCCAGGAGGTCTCGGGTTCGATCCCCGGTTTGGGTCATGATGAAAAACGAACTTTTTCTGATTGGCCTCGGGTCTTGGATGTTTATCTATATATGTATTTGTTATAAAATATAATATCGTTGAGTTAGCATCCCATAACACAAGTTTCGAACTTACTTTGGGGCTAGCTCAATCTGTATGAATTGTCCCTATATATTTATTTATTTTATTTACATCAGTTTTTTTTATACCACTAAGGTGGCCTGATGGTAAGCAGTCACCGTTGCCTATGACCCTGTAAAAAAAGTGGAGCTCTGGAGACCTTACTCAGTCACATCAGTTCATTAAATCACCAAGTTTCGGTCTCTACGATCAGTGGATTAGGCTGTGCGTTGATCTGTCATTCAGAATAAAGCATTTTATACGTATGATGATGTATGATCGTAGCCAAATAGCATTGGTCTCGGCCATTCTGGGTTCCTACGCGCTACGGTGAGCATTGGTCTCCAGTGCTCCACTTGGGCGAGTTGGGAGGGTTGGCAACGCGTGAGTATCACTGAAGGTGTTGCAAGCGTCTGTAAGCTACGGTGATGCTTATCATCAGGCGGGCCGTATGCTTGTTTGCCAACTTTGTAGTATTAAAAAAAATAAAAAAATGTATAGAAATAATAAATAATTAATAAGTTGTTGGTCGGCCCGTTATTCCATATTTCTTACCATTTATATTTTCGAAAATATTTAAAAATTAAATCACCCAACACGATTCGACCCATCCATTAATTACCAGCACTATGTTACTTAACTTGCACGTTCGCAGGAAGTGCGCATGAATAAATCAGTCAGTCTGCCTGTCTGGAGAGCCTGAAGTGTGAGGGGATCGATCCGGGGCGAGTTTGTCAAGCTACTCTTGTTTGTTTTGTGTAACCCCCTTATGAGGGGGTCAATATTGAGGGCGGGATAGTGACGTGAATTGTGCGATATTTTTTTTTAACCAATAATAACCACGAGGGCTAAAAAAAATGTAACGAGTCTTGTCTAAAAATAGTCAAATGCGAATTGTGCGAAGTTTTCAGTAGCGTTTTAGTAGTTATCCCACCTTCGCCACCAGAGGCTGTGGGTTCGATTCCCGCTCGGAGCAAACATTTAGGTAATGGCGTTTGTGATAGTTCTCGAGTCTGGGTTCCTATGAATTACAAGTCAAAATGCGTTTGTCCTTCTTTCACATCGAAAGTAATATAACGAACGGATTAGGTATCATTTTTTTGGGGATACGTTAAGCTCTGGCGTGTGCCATAGGCTACTTTTTAACTCGGAAAAACATCTTTTTTTTTTATTTATTAGTTTATATTGGTTTTTTTTATATTATTATTTGTCAGATCCCCTGAATCACGCGGGCGAAGACGCGGTAGTATATAAGATTATATTTATTATATTTACAAGCGGTTAAGTCTAGCTTTTGGGACCAGTCGACGCTGTGTGAATTGTGTAGAATTAATACTTGTCGTGCAAATGACTTCCCTTGTCCCATATACAGTTTGCATAATTAAAAAGTTTTATATGTATATGCAATTTGTGTCACATACAGTCATGCACACGAAATCACGCGATAGAGGAATGTTTATTGTGTTTTATGCATTCCTGTCAAAAGAAAATAATGAACAGTCAACCATAACATTTTTTATTTATTTATCTTTATTGACCACAATACACGAAACTACTGGTACAATTATGTGCGGACTGAATGCTAAATTGCATTCTCTTCCAGTTAACCATTGGCAGTGCAGAAATTCACGATTGCGGCTTAAATTAACTAAATTATTATTTCTTTAGACTATAATATGGGGTCTTAAAAAGGGTCATTATAAGATTTTTACAGGGTCGGCAACGCGCGAGTGATACCCCCGGTGTTGTAAGCGTCCATAGGCTTTCTGACGATAACTGCTTACCATCAGGCGGGCCGTATGCTTGTTTGCTACCTTAGTGGTATAAAAAAAATACAATCAAATATTCCTAAATTAATGTGTCATTATATTTTTAATACAGAGCTCAGAGGAGTCCAAACGATCTTGCGGGTCACCGGGTGACTTTGACTTTGGAACGAAAAAGGAAGGGAGAAGGAAACAGGAAGATGAGTATTAGGCTTCGTACGCAACACATTCTGTGAAAGGATGGTACTGCTACGAGTCGCTTCATAGCAGAAGCTGTAACCTTAATATAATGAACCCCCAGGCTTCAAAGGGGCTTGTGCCAATCGCACTAATATAAAGGCGAAAGTTTGCGAGATGTTACTTCTTCACGCTCAAATGGCTGGGCAAATTTTTATATTTGTTATGCAGGTAGCTGATACCTTGGATTAACACATAGGGTACTTTTTATCCCGAAAATTACCAACGTAATTCCAGTAGGATTTGGTCAAAAGTCTGATAGTCAATAGCCGTGTCCACACAGACCGAGCACGGCTCGCGAGCCGAATGCTCGGTGTGTAGAAAGGTACCTTGGAGCCAATTTTGAGATTCGACAATGTTTGGCTCACGGTTGAACAGCTCTTGGCTGAAGCAACGTGCACCAGAGGCAGCCAGAGAGGCACGTCCACATACACCGCGAGTCGTGCTCGGTCTGTGCAAACTGCAAATACTATAGACGAGTAATACGCACAGCTTCGGAAGAATTCGGGCAAGACGCGACACTAGCGCCCCTACGGCATGAGGGCGGCATGAGGTGAACGATTTCAAAACTTTTGTATGCAAAATGTTATAGCGCCCCTAGCGGCATGAGGTGAACTGTGCGTTTTGTATGCAAAATGTTATAGCGCCCCTAGCGGCATGAGGTGAACGGAGGTTGCCAAGCCATTGTATGAGAAACGTCAAGAGCTGTGCGTATTACTCGTCTATAAGTATTTGGTCTGTGTGAACATGGCTAATGGTGTTTTATATAGTAGATGGCGCTGCTGTGCATAACGCAAACAATACACGCAAAGGACGTTGCACTAGTTTCGCTAGTGGAGTATAAAGATTAGTATAAATTGTACTTCACACCATTTCAAATACGTGACTGACAGAAAATAACGGTTTCATATAGTATTTTAAACATTCATCTGATGTCTGTTTAGTCGAAAGTTTACATTACCATTTGAACTATGGTCCGTTCGCGTCCATCATATCACACCAGCGTTCTTGCACGCCTGTCATCTGCCTCTCATCTTTAGAAGGTTAACTAGGACATTGATTGAACATATCTGAAAAAAGTCTTAATATTATAAAGATTTTTTTTTTATACTACTAAGGTACCGCCTTCGTACCTAGTATCTAAAAATGTTTGGGGATGATATGTACTGCCTTTACTTCTGGATTGTGAAAATCTGAGATGTTTATTTCAATCCATTTTGTACCACTAAGGTGGGAAACAAGCATACGGCCCGCCTGATGGTAAGCAATCACCGTAGTCTATGGACGCTTGCCACACTGGGGGTATCACTCGCGCATTGCCGACCCTGTTGAAAGTGGAGCTCTGAAGACTACTCACCGTAGGAACACAACAAGATTTGATTGTTTGTTTGCATTGAATAGGCTCCGAAATTACTGGACCGATTTCAAGAAGTCGAAGAAGACGGTGAAACCGTTAGGAAGCCACGCTATCCCCGAGTGACAAATTATACTTTTTTTTTTGCAGCCATTTGTAAGCTCTGGAAACTTTACTCTCCGTAGGAACACAACAAGATTTGATTGTTTGTTTGCATTAAATAGGCTCCGCAATTACTGGACCAATTTCAAGAAGTCGAAGAAGACGGTGAAACCGTTAGGAAGCCACGCTATCCCCGAGTGACAAATTATACTTTTTTTTTTTTTGCAGCCATTTGTGAGCTCTGGAAACTTTACTCTCCGTAGGAACACAACAAGATTTGATTGTTTGTTTGCATTAAATAGGCTCCGCAATTACTGGACCAATGTCAAGAAGTCGAAGAAGACGGTGAAACCGTTAGGAAGCCACGCTATCCCCGAGTGACAAATTATACTTTTTTTTTTTTGCAGCCATTTGTGAGCTCTGGAAACTTTACTCTCCGTAGGAACACAACAAGATTTGATTGTTTGTTTGCATTGAATAGGCTCCGAAATTACTGGACCGATTTCAAGAAGTCGAAGAAGACGGTGAAACCGTTAGGAAGCCACGCTATCCCCGAGTGACATATTATACTGTTTTTTTTTTTGCCATTTGTGTCCCACTGGCAAATGCAAAAAAATATATTTTTTTTTAAATTAGGGACCCTTACTAGGGACGGACCCTTAGACCTTACGGGCCGCTAGTGATATATAAAAAAACACACGAGAAACTACGCTTAAGAGGTTTAATATTGACATCATCATTAGACCCGCTCGTTCACCCCTCCTGTAACCTAAAAAAAACATGCTATAAAACTATTATTTTTCAATTTGTTTTCACTTTACAGTCACATTGTCTCACGGTATTCAGTCTATTGACACAATAAAGGTCGTTCCATACGTAACGGTTTCAATTTTGGATACAACGTCAATGATATACCGCCAATTTCTGAGGGTTTAATTTTAACTCTATAAAGTCTCAAGCTATCTCTTATTTTCTTATTTAGTTTGAAGGAGACTATAACTTAATGTGTCATTAACTTTAAAAATACAAGTTCTTCAAAACAATAACTATTTTAAAAGTCAACTTTCGAGGTCTTCAGCAAAACAGAGAGCCTACTACGAAGCGAAAGTAATTCGTTGAATTCTAACCATGGAATACCTTGTATTTAAATTCAAGGTCAATATTTTCGGCCGAAATTTCGGATCGTTTCGTAGTAGACCTACAATTTGCAATGGCACATTTCTCAACAAAAGACCGTAGCAGGTCTGGCTACTTTGTCCATTAAGAAAAAAATCATCAATTTACATTACCGCACGTTGACGCAATCCCGTGTGCTGTGACCTTAAACTGTTTTTTAAGCCAAAAAATCGTTTTGCATGTCGACATGCGATAGCGATACCCCAGGCGGAACGGTAATATGGCGAAATTGTACGTAATTCTACTTGGCTCTGAGAAACCATACCTTCATAGTTTGTCATGAACGGTAAATAAACATTCATACATTTTCACATCAACCCCATATTCTAACAAAAACTGTTAGAATCTCATGTCAATCTCAAGCGTTGTCTCACTCATACAAAGTAAGAATTGAGCGAGATAGTGCATTTTTTTTATACCACGAAGGTGGCAAACAAGCTTACGGTCCGCCCGATGGCCTGATTATTAATGGAATAATAATAAAAATTAAAAAATAATTTTTTTTTTACAGCTAATATAAACACGACATTTATTTATCTTTTTGTCCATTACAAAATATTACAGGTTTTTTTACTTGTTGTCTATAAATATGTAATGTATTCATCAAAACCTAAAAAAAATGTTTTCAATAAGCCTTGGTAAACAAAAATACTTTTTACTGTTATTTTTTCTTAATTACGAACTCAAAGCGACACATAACTAATGTAATTAATTAACTTTGACACGAAAGGTACGCCGACACACCCTTGACATTTGCGGCGCACCCTCAACGCCCTAATTTCAAGGTCCACGTTATGGTCTAGATACGGCACGCCACGCCTAGTACAGTCGATACGACATCAAGCTAGCCAGATTATCCGCATTCACAACATCCCTTTTATGTAAGGACTAGCGAGACGCGCAACTTCGTATGCGTGAACTCTTTTTTCCCGTGGGAATTCAAGAAAATCCTTTCTTATGGGATGATTACGTCATACAAATATGTCCAAGGTTCAGCTCTCTACGATCAGCGGTTTAGGCTGTGCGTTGATTAGTCAATCATTCCGGAAAAAGCATTTTATTATGTTTAGATAATGCTAGAGTTTTACAGTTAAAGTGTGGTGTGTCGTGTCGCGACACGAGGATGACACTCTTTCTCATAGATACTAAATTGTAGCGCGCTCGTATTCGAACGTGAGGTAAACAAACTCGTACTAAGCACTGGTATAATTCTAGCATGGGAAAAGGTCATCTCCGTCCATCGACACTGAATTGAAGGTCTATTCGAGCTAGATAGTGCTTGAGATTAAGACTAGATTTTAACTGGTTTTGTTACGAGAATTAGGCGCTCTGTAATACGGCAAGCCACGTCAGAGGACACGTCTGACTCGTGTCCCGTTAGTCCTGAAGCCTCATTTTCTATAATATACTTGTCTCCTGTCAGACCAGAAATCATAGCGGTGGCTGCATAACTAGTAGATGGCCAAGATTCCCTCTGTGGTATAATGATTAAAGCAATGGCTTTATATTACTGTTTTTAACAGATTGCGAACCATTATAATGTAATAATCCTTTGTCAAAGTCGAACATTTTATTCAAATAGCTTGATACAAGCACTTTCTAATCGTAAAAATTTTTCCTAAGATTCAACTGGAGTATAACTTCCTGCTCCCTCTAATATATTCGTTGCGAGTTCCAAAACAGCTGTAGTTTCTGTCCCCGGGACGTCAATAAGCTTCAATGCTTATTGTCAATCTTAGAGCCACAGCACACGGCGTATTTTAAACGCGCAGATGACTCGCGTATCGTTATCCAAGGCGGTGTTGCAATCATTCCATCGTGACGTCTAACATACAAAGAGCTTAATGTAGCACGAAACGCGCGTCCTCTGCTCGTTTAACCCATTTAGCGCTGCCGTGCTCATTCGAGTACAGCATTTTTTTACGTTCTAAGTCAAATATTTTATATGTCAAGTAAGTGTTTAGTGGAGTGATTTGAAATTTAACATAATCTGTCTTAAATAAATACAAAAATTTTTGAGGGTAGATCAAAAATTACATCAGTGGGATCATCGCAAGTACGCAGTACAAAACGGTTCTACAAGTAAGTGTACATTATTATTATTATTGTTAACTAAATTGCATTTGAATTATATTATATGCTATTATTTGTGTATATTGGATGTTATTTGATGATATAAAATTTAAAATGTAAGTAAAACGCTTATACTTTGCATAATAATACATCGTAACTTTTACTGTACTTGTTTGAGTACAGCGGCAACATATGTAAGTAAATAATCTGTGTTTTGTTTCAGTTTACTAACAATGGCTGCCAAACGATTTGAGGCTGTAAACAACTATACGGAATTAGAAGAAGCTATCCACGCTGTGCTTGAAAATAGTGATGATGATGCTGACTATGACATAGCTATCATACCACCATCGCCAAGCGCCGTGACGGATGAAGAGGAAGGTGCTGATGAAGACTTGGTTTCTGCCTCGCTACCACAAGACGTACCCGGAACTATCGAGATATTTGTACATCAATCCCAAACCAGTGATGACGATAGTAGCGATGACGAACCGCTAGCAACAAAGCGACTTCGACGTCATCAGCAAGAAGGCATCCCAACTTGGCGTAAGTGTGATCCAATTTATTCCTCAGCACCTGTAGGGACTTCCGGACTTTTGGTGGATTTGCGAAGACTGGGATATAATGCAACTGGTACAGTACGCGATAACAGGACGAAGAAGTGTCCTCTAAAGAACGTGAAAGAAATGAAAAAAGAGAATCGAGCTGCTTATGATTATCGGTTTGACAAAACAAACGAATTGTTGCTAGTTAGATGGAAAGATAACAGCGTTTGTACAATGGTGACAAATTATGATTCCATCGAACCACTCGGTACAGTAAAGAGATGGTGTCCTGTAAAGCGCGAAAAAGTCGACGTTGGTATTCCAAGGTTGTTCCAGAATTATAATAAAGGAATGGGTGGAGTAGACGAACTTGACCAGTCTATATCCCTCTACAGGATTAATATTCACGGAAAGAAAATGGTGGTGGGTCCTTTTTACCTATATGGTAGACATGGCAATAGCAAACTCCTGGCGTTTGCATGTTGTCACGAGAACCACAGCTATTGTTAAGACGTAGTATTGCAAGATTTTATTTACGTCAAACAAAACCAACCAAAACCCGCCCTTCGTCTTCTACGGTGCAAGGATTGGCGCAAGATGGTTCGGGACACTATCCTCAAAAACTTGAGAAGCAGTTACTTTGTGCAGTTTGTCATGCAAGAGTTCGCTGGCAATGCAAGACGTGTTTAGAAAAATTGTGCATAGAAAGAGAATGTTTCGAAAGATATCACCTTTAAGTGACCGTTGTACTCGCGCGAGTACACCCCCCTAATTTCCAAAAAAAAAATTAAAAAATTTTTTTTTCCTAACTTTGTGTTTATTTATGTTTATGTGGTTTCGAAAATAAATAGCTACTCATAAAAGTACTGGCAGTTTCATTTTGGCGCTTAATGGGTTAAATACGCCGTGTGATGTGGCTCTAAGGTATCCGTTGTTGATACTGGCATTGAGACACAGCTGCGCGAATGTATGGTATGGTGGGCTTGGTCGATTACGGGTGAATCCTTCCACTATTGAATCAATTTTACACCAGAAACATTACACTTACATCAACCGTAACATAACATTACAATGTTTTTGTAAACGTCAAATAAAAGTCGTGGTTATAGTATAATACGAAATTATATACGACTGGCCTCTTTATGTTTTGACTAGTAAATTAGACCAGATATATGCATAACTTCGCAATTACTCTAATTGTAAACATAATAAATAAACTAACTCGCCTTTCTATAATAACTCTTTAAAAACTTCAAGCTTTACTTTCAAGCCTTTTTTACTGTATTTCAAAGCCATTTCGGGCATCCACAATTTTATGATAATAATTGCAATTTTTTTAAAGCTTCCGGCAACTGAGGCACCCGCTAGACGGCGAGTGACGTCACGTGTCAACGACCCCGCCATAGACATACTACGCAGAACCGTTAATGGAGTTTTACTACTTGGGATCGATTTTGCTTAACTGCGCGTAGTTCATGGAAGTTTGTCGAAGATAAAATACGTAATGGTATTTTATGGGATGGTTTTATTACGTCGCATCTTCAGTCGCCATTCGGTTTAGCAATTTATGGGTTTATACTACTAAACCACATTGCTTACTGTTAGCGACTGGCTGGCTGGCTCGGACCTTTTATAAAACAATTATATTGTCATTTTTAAACGTATTCTTTGCTTTTTAGTTTGCTTCTGTTTTGTTCATTCGGTTTGATCAGATCTCTATATTCTTAAAATTTTATAGCAATGTTTTTGCAACGTGGGGTCACAAATATAATATGATCGATGAAGTCGCGATTATTGCGAAGCTTCAGTAAAAAGAGATGGACAAAAACTTCGGATTCGATTCGAATTCAATTCAGAATCCATTACTATTCAAATTTGGAACGTGTAAAATGATGCCATGTTCACGCACCCATAGAGCATGCAATATAGACTGTGCAATGACATTTACAGCCGTTTCCTTCTGCGTAATGTCTCCGAGTTTTATTAGCTTTAGTAGAAATCAATATTATGTTTCGATGAAAGGTATTTGGGGTACTTTCGCCGCATATTTATTGGACATAAATTCCATAAGTTAGGAATAGTTAATACAAAAATGTGTAAAAGATAACCTTAATAAATGTAAATTATAAGAAGCGTAATGTGACAATAAGAGGCTACAGCAGACAATAAGAAAAAATGGTAGGAAAGAATATGACGATTCGAAAGAGCTTGTTACATTTTTTTTTATTTTTTTTATTATTAAAATATTACAAGATACAATTTCCATTTTTAACAAACCAAAAACCACAAGGGTTTGTCCAGTTTGCACACATTTGTTTCTGCATAATATAAGTACCTAGGATAACATATAAAAAAAATTAAGTAGTATACATAAATTTATAGTTTGAAATAATACTTAAATAATACATGCCTATTTGAATAAAAATATTTGAATTTGAATAACACCATCGTGCCTGTTCTAATATGTTAATCTTTTCATGACAATTAGACTTATTTTTCAATGCGACAAGACATTTACAGCAAACATGTTTAATATTGCGTTTAGTACTTAATGTGTATGTAGGTACCTATAATTAGTTATATATGTATTTTATTTAGTTTAAAAAAACTAAATTATTTTTAAATGACAAAAAGGCCGTAAATGGTTTTCTGTCTCGTTGGCGTCGCTGTGTGTATAACGGTCTACATTTACATGGTCTATGGCCATTATCGTAACAAAGAACACAATATTTGGTACACGTGGCTTAACTAATTGTACCTTATGGTCGGATGTGAAAGCGGTACCCGTGAATGGACAACAATTTTAAATACGAGAGGCACTCTTTCCTTGGTTTTTGTGGTTTTTGTTTGTATTTATAAGATTTATTAGCTGTTGCCCGTGGTTTCGGTTAATGTATACGTATTCATACTTTAATATAAATCATAAAACTTTACTTTCCTCGTGGAAAAAACTGAAAAAAGATGTATTTGTGGGATAAAAAAAAATATTACTCTACAGACTTTAAATTATCCTCATGAAAAATGGAGAGGATAGGACAAAATAATTTAGGTTTAGTCGTTTTAACGTGAAGAAGGACAGTTACTTTCGCGTTTAATATTACCCGCGGCTCCGCCCGCGTGGTCAAGTGAAAATGTTAATAATTTTTCCCATAGGAATCTCTTAATCCCGTGGTGAAAAAAGTAGCCTATGTCACTCTCCAGACCTTAAACTATCCCCAATAAAAAAATCGTATCAATCCGTTCATTACTTTCGACGTGAAGGGAGGGCATACGAACAAACAAGGATTCAGGAATATGTTATTTACGACCCCTTAAAAGTAGCCACTTAACTACCGGCTACTACTCTACACGTATAGTATACACTATACACTTTACCAATGACTTTATCATTTACCGTTTCGCTGTCGAAAGTGTGTTCGCATCCAAAGAACACCATTGTATTGAAATAGCGTTGTGCTTATTGTATACTAATTGCATGCGAAATTATTTCTTTATCCCATTAATGTGCGGTTTCACGGTTATTGAATGCGAAGATTATAAAAAAAAGTATAAATCATATCTAATAGATGTGAAAGTTTGGATGTCTGGATGTCTGTTGTCATCAACGGATTTGGATAGGCGTTTGACTTGAATTATAAGTCCTCGATATGACGTTCAACTTCCGCAGTCTCTCATAGACTGCCCATTTCATAGCGTGATTTATTACACGCTTTTTTACCGTAAGGTTGCTTTGAAAAGATTACTGTCAGCGATAAGGTCGCCTTTTTGCAAAAACACTATCCTGTAAGTTGTCTGTACCTACCGTATTTTTTTTTTCTGTATGTGTTTTGAAAGCTTATTCTATCTATCTCTTTTAAATGGGGTGTGATAGTCAATTATTACTACTAATAGTTACTTAACTAGTCACTAATGGCAGAGTGAGATGGGCCATCGTAGCCAATAGCAATAAATACGTGGGCCAATAGAGACGCAGTAAAAAAAATCGATACTCGTTTGTTTAAAAAAACAGACTATAACCCTAAAATGCGAATTTTTTAAATATTTCCAACCAACAGGTAGAAAGATAAGTGCTGTTGAACTCCATGATTAAATAGCTGGATGTGTGCCAAAAAGACCCTACCATTGTTTACTATCTCACTACACACTCGTTTACAAACTCACAATTTATTGTATGGCAATTGAAAAAAAGACCTATATTGACATGACAGAAACAGAACGCGCTCTTGTTCTTCTTCCACTTCGTGTCCTTTTTCCTCCTCGTGTTTTTTTCCTCTTCGTGTCCTTTTTCATCATTCTGAGGAAGAAGTCCTTCTTCATCTTCCTCTGAAAGTGAGGTTATATCACTTTTAGGGTCAATATTGACATGACAGTTTCTTTCGGCATTACTTCTTATCAAAGTTAATTTTGAAAATGGATTAAAAATAGACACTCTTTTACGATGTTAGATATCATTGTTAAAGACGTGTCTATCGTCGATGTCAATGTCAATCTCTGTCTCACTCATACAAAATAGGAATTGAGCGAGATAGCTTGAGTTTGAGATGAAAATGAAACTGTTTTTGTTACGAGAATATACCCGCTGATAGCAAGTAATCGACGCTGCCCATAAACATCTACGTCTACAAGAATGATTAATGCGTTGCTCGTTTATGAAAAAAAAAAAAAAAGGCGGATTAGGCTTCCGATTAATTCCTAAACGAATACAAACTATTGATAACTATAATTCAAATATACATCTGATTTGATATCTTTGCATAAAGAATACTGTGAACTTAGCTCAAAGAAGGATATCTCGAACTCCAAATAGCTTTCTTGTTACAATACGATTTCTCGATACCAATGGTAAGTCAGAATCCATTTTGACAACACAATAATGTTTATAATAAGCTGTTGTTTTGTTGCGACATCGCCGTTGTGATTCAATGCGAATTTCACAAATATTTTCGTCTCTTTCGGCGTTCGGCGGACTTTGAATTATTATATTATGTTATTAGAGTACACACGGACACTACACCTGCTCGGAAAGTATCGTCTTTCTTCCTTCAAAAATAGCGTCAAAGTACGCGATTCCTTCCCTAGAAATGGCAGCCAGAAAATATGAAAATCCATTGGGCAGTTTACCCAGAGAGAGCAAATAATGAGCGATTTCCAACCCGGGAGTATTGCTCAAACTATGTACTCGGAAATCGGTCACTTTCTTCCCTTAGTGAACAATGTACAGTCAACAAAGGAGTTGACTGACCCCCCTCTGTATATATGATTAAAGATTTCTAAATATTGCGTGAAGGGATTTACTTGAAATTTTATTTATCAATAGTATTCATATTGTACTATGTAATTACAAATTTTCAAGTAAATCCCTTCACGCAATATTTAGAAATCTTTAATCATATATACAGAGGGGGGTCAGTCAACTCCTTTGTTGACTGTACTATTGTATAATCGATTACTTCCATCGTCTCGAGTTTTCGTAAGTTTGGTCGATTGTGCGTGACCCACAGACAAACACACACCAATCACGTTTTTTATTGGTAGGGATGATTCCACCCCTCCCCTCTTTCGTGCTATTTGAAACAAGTAGAACCAGTTTCTTTGTTATTATGATTTTCTTTTTATTATGAAAATTTGACTTTTATACAAAAGCGCCCTGTTATGATATGACAGTTTGTCATCTGTCATATTGAATCTTAACATTTTATACAATTTTGTCTTTCTATACTTTTTCGTACTGATATATATATATACATACATTAACGAGTTTTTTCTACATATTTGTGTTTCGTGAGACACAAAAAGTACATAATTATACTAGTCGCCAACAATGCTGGCGTTTAACGAAGTTCGAAACTGACATTTTATTACTTGGTGCATAACGAAATCGATTTTCAATTGTTTTATAAGTTGTGAGTCGCGTTTCTTGGCGCGTACTTACAGTAAGTCTTTTTCTTTTTTTTCTGACGTGTCATTTACTTTTGTATATTCGTTTCATTAGACATTAGACATTTATTCCTTGAAAAAACAATATAAATTGTGTTGGAAATACTTATAAACGGTACTAAATAAGTAATTACGTATCATAATTTTTTATTTCTTATCTCTTTGATCGGCTCACGCACTCTTAATTTGACGGTAATGACTGAAAATCAGCGTTTGCTTTCTGAGCAATCTTTATCGCTGAATTATTGCCTTTTTGTGTCACTGCGGTACAATAATGCTCTTAATGTGGATGTCAATGTAAATGTGTATCTATTTGTATGTTTGTGCCTCAGTTATGCAAATAAAGTTATACTATACTATACTATACTACATTTACATTACAATTACTATTATCATTCTCGTATTATTATATATTCATTATTATTCTCATCTCATTATATTGTTATGGTCAACTATTAAAATGTCAAAATTCGTCCAAAGAATATAAACATCTTTTCAATTTTTATTTTTGAGTCCAATTCCGATTTTTTTTGATACACAAGTTTTCACTTCGGCTGATAATTTATTAAAATTTTCTTTGTTTGTGTACCCAGTACGCTATCATCGTTGTCTTAGTTTCTCATAAATGCTGTACAGAACAAATTTTTAATTTTTCTATATCATTAGAGCCTAGCAAAAATAGCCATAGACCTATGTATAATCAAATTGACCAAACTTAATAACCACTTAGGAAAAACGACCCTTAAAACAACATACCGACCGACACAGAGACGTTTGATTGGTATATTTTATGATGGGGATTTACGTCATCACGCATAGATCATATTTCAATAATCCTAGGGTTGATTTTTCCATAACAATATTGGGTAAGAAAGGGAAAGAAAACATAGCCTATGTTTTCCTATAACATGCAATCTCCTAGGGGTGGCTGGAAGGAAATGAGTTTCTGTTTACAATCACAACATATAAAATATAACACTGCGTCTGTCTGTCGCGTTAGTTTTCGATAACTGATCGTCGAATAAAAAATACTTACTCTTTATTTTTTATAGACCTCAGCAAGTAAAACTTTTGTTCAGAATAAAGATTTCATTTTCCACATTACATACCTGTAACAAAAAAAAACGAAAATTATTATTATGTCAATTAACTAACACCCGGCACAGTTTCTGATTTTGTAGGGATCCCTATTTCACTCGCGGATAGTGTAGCAAAAAACGGTAAATGATATTTTCAAATTGGTCCAGTAGTTACAAACAAAAATATACTAATATTACCTTATTACAATATTTTAGATAATTTGTTACCTCATATCGTGTCCTGCTCAAGCCAAACATTTGTGTGCAGGAACATGAATCATCTTGGTCCAATTAGCGTTGCCAATTTTGGGACTAGATGGCGCGTTGTGATTCGTCCAAGTTTTTGTTTATACCTCAATTACCGACGTTCACCTACAGTAGTTCTTTTCAATATCCGTTTGCGGTCATACATATAATCGCAAGTTTAAAAATAACCAATACCCGATGACTCCAGCAAATAGTCGGCAACAGCTATTTCGGATGTGTATATTGAAACAGTGTAAACTGTTTGTTTATTCGCCGCTTGTAATTTAAACACTATAACGTTTTATACATACTTGTGGCATCGGCTTCGGTTTTTTATTAGCGGGCCACATACATAAATAATGTCATTTAGCAGACAAGCACTCCACTCGAAAGAACGTTTCTCGCCCGCACTATACGTATGTGGTATGAGCTGGCAACCTCTGTGCTTCCTTCGGACTATGGCATGGGACTATTAAGAGGTGCAATAGATGTCTCGTCAGAGGTTGGCAACGCATTGGTAGTGCGCCTGGTGTTGCTTATGTCCATAGGCGGCGGTGACCACTTCCCATCAGGCGGCCCGCTTGCCTGTTTGCCGTATAACATTAAAAAAAGCAAACGGACCATCTGATGGAAAGTGGTTCCTTGAACCATCTTAAACTGACCATTTTTTTTAGAGTGGTAGAGCATTGATGAAATGGGCTAGCTCGACCACGGGACAAGCCCCACCGGTGTATCTCTTGTATAGCCAGAATCAACAACAACTCAGACAATAAGCAAAAAGCTTATTGTCGTCCCGAAGAAACTACAACTCTTGGAACTCACAACAAATTTAATCAGAAAGAAAATAGACGGACTTCCCTCTTTTGCAACTACGTAAGAGACAGAAATTGAAACAAAAGGCAATAGCATAGAGATGACAAACTATGTGAAGTCTTTCGCCATTTCTTTTACCAGTGGCCATTTTGCTTTTCTTTCCGAAATTGTAGTAGTTTATAGAGTAAATTAATTACACAAAAATAATATTATTGAAAATGTAATCTTTGACGAGAGAAAGGTCTGTGAAGACCTACTCCCTAAATAGATCTAAATCGGGTAGACGTCCAGTATAGTAATGGACGTATGAGGCTTTTATTTCTTTCAGATGCTATCAATACACTACTTAGCTCCATTTCATATTAACGATTATAGCACTATAACAACTTCATTAAAAGCCATCAGCCATTATTCAGAGGTGTGACTTCACGCGCAGTCACGTTGGGGTGATAAAACGATGACCTTGCTTACAATTGTACTGATTTTACTGCCCCTTATTAACTGAGTCATGGAGTTAAATGGATAGCCTAATAGGATAAGGAGTTAACTTTTTAAGAGAATTTAACTTTAGGTTTAAACTATAATATGGGGTTCTTCAAAAGGGGCATTAAAATATTTTTTGCAGGGGCGTCAACGCACGAGTGACCGCCTACCATCAGGAAGATAGATTTCTTATCACTTAATGGTGAAGATTTGCTTCAAAATAATACTTTATTAAATGTTTTCTTTTTCGACAAAAAGAAACACGTCTGCGTCACGTCACGAACAACGTCTGCTGAGAAAGTTTTCTGCGTCGAAATTCGTGTCGTAGTTTTCGGCGTCGAAATTCGCGTCGCAGTTTTGTGAACAAGCGCTCCTACAGTGTTGCAGTGGGAGAAAAAGGGAGGCCTACCCAGTGGGTAAATGTGGGACGAAAATAAATTGTGACGGTCAAAAGGTTATATAAAAATTATGATATATCCATTTACAAGTAAACATTGTGATACATAATGAACTTATCAAGCTATTATGATTCATTACTATTTTATCACTAGCATAGTAACTACTGTTGTGTTATCAATGTAATGTCAAAATCCTTGTATTATTTAAAACGAATTAACTTTGAGTTAGGTATAAAAGTTGAAGCATTTTCCTAGATACATTCTGTATCCAGATTAAATAAACCGGGACTCAACAATGAAATTTGACAATTAATAGAAAATTTAGATTAAATCCAGAGAAAGTCTATATAATATAGTGTCCGTAGTTGTGTTTACAACAGATATTCCATTTAACGAAGAGCGTTCGGCTGCTTCGGCTAATGTTGTAACGGTCACGTGGACATTGTTTTAGTGTGCGTAACTTCGGAAACGCTCGTAAAATAGGTAACGCACACTTAAAACAATGTATATGTGCACGCCTTACAACATTCATAGCCGAACGGACTTCGTGAAAAAGAAAATCTGTACAGTAACTCCTCCATGGCGTAATGGTTACCACGCCAAACCGCCACCCAGAAGGTCCCGGGTTCGATCCCCGGTCGGGTCATGATGAAAAACGAACTTTTTCTGATTGGCCTCGGGTCTTGGATGTTTATCTATATATATGTACTTGTTATAAAATATAATATCGTTGAGTTAGTATCCCATAACACAAGTTTCTTTGGGGCTAGCTCAATCTGTATGAATTGTCCCTATATATTTATGTATATATTTTTTTTTTCCAGCAGCTTAAACCTAACAGACCTATCCTTCTTTCAATATTATCTTTCAAAAGACAAGCATTCTCAATACCTGTAGAAAAAGAAATTTTTCAGACAGTACGTCAAAATTATACCCTTTACAAAACAAATAAATTATATTTTTTTTTATACCACAAAGTTGGCAAACAAGCATACGGCCCGCTGCCTGATGGAAAGCATCACCGTAGCCTATATACTACGCTTATATGCTACGCTTGCAATACCGGGGGTATCACTCACGCGTTGACCACGCTCCCAACACCCCTAACATTGTGAATAATACTAACTATACTAACCGTATATTATAAATTATTTAATACTAGCTGACCCGGCTAACTTTGTTCGACTAACTTAGAGGCACTACCTACCCTACTCACCCTTTAAACCTTCCCTGGACTTCCACGAGTATTTCAAGGCTAAAATTAGCCAAATCGGTTCAGCCGTTCTCGAGTTTTAGCGAGACTCATGAACAGCAATTCATTTTTATATATAGGTATTTATTTAGCTATACACATAATGTAAATTAAAACATCGTAATGTAATGTGAAATAGTGTAAGTTTAGTGAAGTGTATTGCCTCGCCACGAAAATGTTTTAAAATACAATACCTAAGTGAAAATTGATTCTCTCACTTAAGTGAGGGAACGCACGAGCAACTTTGTCTCCCGGCAATTTATTTGTCTATGTCGCCGTTTCCTTGCCGCTTTGAAAGGTGCGCGCACGAGAGCGACAGCAACACAACTTTTTCTCAGTGTTGCCAACATTTTGCGCTTTTTGTACATTTCAAACAAACAATTTTTAACCCTTGCTTTCGCTCATTTTATTTGTACTTATGTTTTTAGACGTTTCTAGCCCTTATTTTGGCAAAATTTGCTCTAATAAAAAAATCTAGCTCTTTTTAGCTCGTCCGACTGCCCTTTTACAAAAACCAAGGTGGCAACACTGCTGTTTCTATTAAATTTAACGTTATAAGTTGGCAACCCTGGAAATTTATTTTGTCGCCGTGCGGGTTCCCGCGGACAAAAGTCTCCCGGGTGTTGCGTCGCTACGTGCGCGCACTTTCATACTAACCCATAGACTTGATGTAAGAGACAAAATAGTTGCGGAAACAAAGTTGCTCGTGCGTTCCCTCTCTAAGTTATTGCTTTTTGTATCTTTTGAGAATAAAGAATCTTTAAACCGAATTGTCTAATACCAAAATACCACACACTCATAAGAAACACTGCACTACACGTCACGATTACTTGGTATAACCCGTAAATGTGGTTTAAATACCAGCTTAATATAGAGAAAAAACACAAGATAATAATTTAGAAAATCAACAGAAAGTTTTAGTTAAGGTCAATGCTGTTTATCAGACGTCTGATATCTATGCCCTACTATGCGTCACTCGATAATAGTGTATTGACCCCAATTAGAGCTATTACTAACTGATTGTTTCAATGAATGTATCTATTGTTAGAGGAATGCTGGTATAATTAGCTGAACATCACTTTTTTAGAGTAAATAAAACCAACTACTATGATGTGGTAGTGGCTCGTAAAAAAGCCGTAACTGGTTATCTTTCGCCATGGAGACAGTTTGACTTTTTAATTTCTCATAAACCTTATCAACTGCGACTGTGGAGCCCCAGTCCAAGATATGGCACACTTAATAGCTTGCCCAATGTGCCCAACTGAGTGTACTCGGGAGGACCTTCTCATGGCAACCGACAAGGATGTTGCCGTTGCCAGGTACTGGTCAAACCTAATATAAATTGTGAGTATATCCTAATAGTATTATCCTAATAGTCATTGATTCGAAAAAAAGAAGAAGATAAACTAAAAGAACTAAACTAAATAAAAAGGCCCTTTTGGGTTCATTAAAACATGTATGATACAGATCTGAAACATAAATACTGAACACTTCATACAAAACCCTGGAGTCTAGGCCAGACTCGAGACAATCTAGATAGGTTTAAAAATCTAGATCAAGCCCTAGCCAAGAACAGTAAACAACACGTTATGAGTTAATAAAACGATATCTGGAACGCAAAATGCAATAAACATTCCGGCTCCACTTTATTAGCAATGTCTAATAAAAATGTCTGGATTATATTACAAATGGACGATTGATGACTCATCATTGGATGATGTAAGGTTGTATTCTGAGATTTTTGATGACATAAATATCATATGCATTGTATTACGTAACACACAACACATTCCCACCGCTGTGTCTCCTGTTAAGATCAACAACGACGACCTCAGATTGACAATAAAGTCAAAGTCAAAAATACTTTTCAGTGGGCCCTCGCGGACACGTAGACACGTCATTTACAATGAGTGTTACATAATAATATTATTATTCTGTAAATAAGCTACTCTATAAACTACCACCATTTCGGCAGCAAAGAAATATGACCACCGGTAAAAGAAATGGCGAAAAAAAACCGGTTACGGCCTTTCAATAAGCGATGAAGCTTATTGACGTCCCGGGGGAGAAACTACAGCTGTCATGGAACTCACAACGAATTTAATCAGAAAGAAGAAGAAGTCGGAGTATTTAGACGCAACGGCATAACATACAACACACTGAAAAATAAGAAACGACAAATAGAACCATTTTTTTATGCCACAAAGTTGGCAAACAAACATACGGCCCGCCTGATGAAATTGTAAATATTCAATATGAAGTACAAGTAATAATTACACGATTTATACACTAAAAGAACTTAGAAAATATAAAGAAAAATACAAAAAGAATCACTTAAAGCTAAACTTGCTCTATTTCCGGGAGTTACCACAAACACAGATACGCACTGTGCAAATGTCTCAACTCTTTCTGGGTCGAGGGTTAAAAAAAAATTGTGAGCAAAACTGTGTACTTGGCACAAAAAAGTAAAATTTTGAATGCGTTTTTAAAAAAATATTACAATCTCTTGATTGCACCCAAATTGCTCCCGTCTACAAATACCAAAGATAATGTTCCACTGAGATCATATACGTAAATATATACGGTATTTATATCTGGCCCTGCGCCTGGGCCGGTTATAGCACCATCTGGTCTTTCAATTGGTACAACCATTATAATGTACCGATACAGTCTTCGATAGTTTTGATATATTTGGCTGATTGACTCACGGTGAATTGCTGAAAAATATTTTTAAAGATGATGGATGACACATCATAATTATGGCTATCATTGTCAAATTAAAGAAGAAAAGAGAGTTTCTCCTTTTCTTTCATATGATGCCCTAAAATGCGTAACTGGCTGTCATACATTTAAAGTCAGGTATGGATTAACAATGATTTTGGATAGTAATAAGTATAACCTTTAGAATTACCTACCTTTCAAAATCGGGAAAAGCCCACCACACATTCCAACCGATGCGTCTCCTGTGTAGCCAGGATCAACAACGGCGACCTCAAATTGACAATAAGCGATGAAGCTTATTGACGTCCCGGGGGAGAAAATACAGCGGTCTTGAAACTCACAACGAATCTAATCAGAAAGAAGATAGTCGCAGTAGGAAGTATTGAAAGGACTAACCTACCTTTCAAAAGTAAACTTATAGTTAAATTCTATTGTTTGTTTCGGACACAAGTTAATTTACTGCAAGCTCTAATGATTTTAATACACAGCATTCGGAGACTTCCCGCAGTCGGACTAACGACCACTAAGATGTTACAAATCGATTCAGTGGTTCATTTATTTTATAAGATTTTTTAGTCTTTATAATTTCTTTTATTTTACCTGTAAATGATTAATTTTGTGTTTCCTGACAGTTTTCTAAGTTCACATAGGCAGTGACAAATGAACTGCAATTATTACTAGGAAAGCTATAAAAAATTGTGTATGTAAAATCACTATTATTTTCCTAATAACACGCATCAACTTAATCAGACTCTTCTGCAATCTTATTTACCAGATTTTGAGTCTATTTTTCAACGATTTCTTTATTCGTAGTATCGATATTATCTTTGCATTGTATTCGTAATGTGGTATCGACATGCCATTCTTGCACGCGTCCGGTGCTGTCTCACCTGCATTCTGATTTGTTATTCCGTGAGTTTTTGGGGTGAGCAATTTTAAGTTACTGTTCGTCTTTAAGAAAACTATTTGATTTGTTTCATATTTCAGGTCTTTTGCTTCACATATTTCAAAGGAAAGAAACTGTTGCTACAGTTTATAATAGACGTAGTTGCTAAGGAATAAAGGAAGAAAGGTTGCTAAAGAAGAAATTAGCGGAGTTGTAACTATTGAAAGTACTTCCCTCGGGACGTCAATAAGCTTCATTGCTTATTGTCAATCTGAGATCGCCATTGTTGATCCTGGCTACACGTCGAGTACACAGGAGACACGTCGTCGTCGGTGGGAATGTGATCCTGGCTTTAAAGGAGACTAGGAAACACAACGATAGGAATGTTTGGCGGTCTTGTCCCGAATGCCTTGATCCTGGCTATACAGGAGACACAACGATAGGAATGTTTGGCGGTCTTATCCCGATTGCCTTGGTATATCTTTTTAGATACATAATAAAAACGCATATGCAGATTTCACTACAAAAAATGCATTTTTTTAAAATAATAATGGAATTCCAATAACAAATTGAGAAAGAGCACAGCTATAAGTAGACACAGTCATGGAAGCAACCAGTAATACAGACCGCGCAGGAAGTTATGCATAGCGCGGTGAATAATAAACGGAAACATGGCTGGATTTATTGTCAAATAGCCCATCTTCGCGAGATATTAAACTTTGAATATGAAATACGTTTAGAAACTTAATAATGCTGCAAGTTTATTAGTTTTATTTGTTCAAATTAAATGTTGAAAGAATAAGACTTTTGACAAGAAGTAAACGACGAACAAAACATCCTACCATGCTAACCTACGAATATTAATCCTATATACGTAGATGTTAACATACTTTACACTTCATTTTATAAGCCTTATTTTTATAAGCCAGCCTGTCATGAACATGCTTTTATTAAAAGAGCCATGTCATAGCAATGAATAACATTGAATCATAACCTTCCTATGTACTCAAAAACTTATAAGAGAGGTAGGGCACAGCGGATAATCCGCTCAAATCGGAGCAGCCCGTCTGGGGAAGGACCTCCACCTTACAGAAGATCGTAGCCAAATAGCATTGGTCTCGGCCATGTTGTGTTCCTACGGTGAGTAAGGTCTCCAGAGCTCAACTTGGGGGGGTTGGGAGGGTTGGCAACGCGTGAGTGATACCCCCGGTATTGCTTACGTCTATATGCTACGGTGACGGTTTACCATCAGGCCGACCGTATGCTTGTATGCCACCTGTGTGGTATAAAAAAAATAAAAAATAAAGAATCCCAATGTGGTTTTATTGATTTTTGTGCCAAGATCTTTCAGTCTCTGTCAGTATGCAAAACAGACCATGACAATGTAGTACACGGGAGCTTCGATACGTGGGTTATCGCGTCACGGTGCGTTGCGCTCGACAATGACTGCATAGCAAGTGATTCAATAATGACTCGGACTAAATGAGTTACAAACTATACAGACCGAATTTTAAAGCCCTTTTTAGTTCCGTACCCAAAGGGGGCCAACGGGACCCTATTACTAAGCCTCCATTATCCGTCCGTCTTTCTGTCACCAGGCTTTAATACATAATATCATTTAATTAAATCGTGATGGCTAGACAGTATAAATTTTTACAGACGTATTTCTGTTGCCGTTAGATAAACTAAAATGTTTTGAAATTTAACTTAACGAAATTTATAATTATGTTCCTTGGTGTTCCTCAGGTAGCCCGCTTGTTTGCCATCTGTATGACTTTAAAATTATCTAAAATCTGGTTTTAATTCAGTTTCAAACTGAAAACAGTTGAATGCAATACCGCTATTGCTAACTAAAGTATAATGCAAGTAAAATAACGAGGCTACTTCAACTATGAAATGCTGGTGCTCGTAATACCTACTAAAATAGGTCAGTTAATATGACATCACACATTAAATTAAACCGGTTTCGAAACTTTTTTCTAGCGAGCGATTATTTTAGTACAATTTATATTCAGTTGTTGTCTCTTTCTTGACGTGTTATCGTGATTTTCGACACAAAAACATCTAACATCTAAACATAAGATATGTTTGTAAAGTGTCGCTAAAATTACTGGAACATAATAATCTTGAATGACTAATCGCCGTAATAATCAACTACAGTATTTATGTCATATTGCGCATTTTTTTTTTTTTATATTCCTAATATGGGGACCAGCTAAGTTACTCTTCAATAAAATCGTGACTTTAATTACAATTCTGTATAATTTCAAATTAAAATTAATAGCAAATCCTCTCTTAAAACTTTATACTTTACTATTTGGTTGGCGTACAATACGATTTAATTTAGTTTAGTATAGTTATTAGTCTGTCAAGAATATCTAAACGAACGTATTATCCAATGCCGATCGAGCGGAATTGAGTAGAACTCCTGGATTTTTGAGGCTAAGATGATAATGAATTTTACCAATAAGGAACGAAGCATAAATGAAAAATGTTTCAAACTCTTGGATCGGCAAATGAAGTTGCGCTAATCAGCTTGTTATAAATTATAGCTATGTTATCTTTACAAAAATCGAAAAGGCATTTAGCGCATCGAATTGAGCTAAGTTTTCAACATGACATCACCATACCGGTTTATGAGAACACCATCCTAAGTATACGATACCAATACTCCGTTCAGACATTAATACCGGTCAGGGTAACCAGTTCTTACAGTTCTTTTACATTATACTGTGACTTCCACATGGACTGTATTATACACCTTTGACTCCCATCTCTATCTTGCATATTATGTACCTTATCCTTATCCCAATTAAATGAAATCATTTATTCAAAGAGTAGGCCGTCACAGGCGCAGAATACCTTTTTACAATCGCGCAGTACTTATCATTTCTCTATTATATTCGGGACTAGCTATACTGGGGACGAGCTCACCAAACATTTAGGATTAACAACGGCGATTACCGATGTATAATAAGAAGCTCCTAGAGTAGAAACTTCAAATGTGTGAACTGGAAAGCAGTAGAATCCATGCAAACGCGTAAGGTGGTAACCGTTCCGGAAGTCTTATGTGCTATAAACAAAAAAAACTGGTAATTTCAAGTATATTCATTTAGAAATCTAGCTTAGATAAGACAAGCACTTGAGTAGATTAAATACTGAAGTTCAAACAAGTGGTATTTTTAATCTAATCAAAACTGCATAGTTTTATAATGATCCGATAAAAAAAATATAAGGATCAAATCAAAACTCAAATACTTTATCATCATATCAGCCCGTTTCTACCCACTACTGAGCAACAGGCCTATTTTTGTACGCCAACCTACTCGGTCCTGTGCCATCCTCATCCAGGTACGACCAGCGACATCTGCCATCACTCCGACGGGCCAGGTGTCATGTCTAGTTCCACTTCAAATAATTTATAACTTCAAATCTTTTACGCTAATATTATAAAGAGGAAATATTTGTATTTCTGTTTATAACGTATAAACTCAATAACTACTAAACCGATTTGAAAAACTCTATCACCGTTGAGAAGCAACATTACCCACGTGTAACATAGGCTATATTATATTAAAAAAAACCGGGCAAGTACGTGTCGGGCCACGCACTATTACCTACGTTCCGTATTGGCTACGCATTTCTTGCTTGCAGATGAGTGCAATGCCATATTCAATGACATTTGTACGTTTTCGTCAAAGAAATTTTACTTCATAAGTTCGTCGGCTATTATAGCCTGGACTACTATACCATGGTTTTTTTAAAATTTCTAAACTTAAGACTTTCGGAAGTTTCGGAGATAGAGGGGGGGGGGGGGCAAAACGAAAATTGACACGTTAAATGTAAATAATTCGCTAACGGATCATTGTATCGGAAAATGAGCATTAAGCGTCTAGGCGCTAGAGCGCGGACGGACATGGCAAAACTATAAGGGTTCCTTGTAGTTTAACTACAGAACCCTGAAAAATTGAGATCTTAGTAAAACCCGTGCGAAGTTGGACGAGGCCCAGAATTTTATGTTTTCTTCAAATTTGCCGTCTATCTAATCTTCTTATCCCACAATCTATCTTATCTAGGCTACTAGAAGTAGCAACATCGCCTATTTCTATTCAAGTCAATGACCATGAACGGGCAGGCGACAAGTGCGGGACCGGTCACCTTGCACCGCAAACTGCACACATTCAGATGCAAATTAATGCAATAACACTTGGTAGTTCGATTAAGGATAACAAAAATGTGCAGAATCACATCGACACAGTTAAGAAAAAATTAAATACACTAGTCCTAAAGATTTTGAATATTTATAACATTATTGTAAGGAAGAGTAAGTATTTGCAGAGCTATCGGTTTAAAAGAATCCGCAACACGTCACTCAGAAGTATCACCAATTCATGCAGCCTCACCACTGTTGAAGAGATAGTAGGTATTTAGTCCTCATTAATTTCAGAGAGGAGCCTGACAAACTTCGAAACATTCTACATGGAAAGATGCAACTATCTGAGTGTGAAAAATGAGCCTGATTTAGTTTACTGTCTCCTACACCTCTTCGATCTTTGATACACTATGTAAAAAACCATAAATAAACCATAAGATTCTTGTAGAATAGAATAGCGAACAAATTATCTAATCTGTGATAAAAACTGGTACTATGTCTAAAATCACATCTAACAGTTTAGTTCCCGAGCTGTCAGACAAATTGTTATGAACGCTCGCAGGATGAGCGTGGCCCGAATACGAGGCAACAATTTGGACGCCCACACGTGAGGAGTGGGCGACGTCTGGAGAAATTGTTAGTTATAACAAACTCGCGAGTTGAGAGTTTAATTCGGCTAAATTAAGCAGACAAAGTATATACAAAAATAGATAAGAATGGATACGTTGCGGATATGTCAAAAGATTCAAAACTTTTATTCAGAGAATATGGTCTTCACAAACATTCTTGTTCGAGAGTACATTTAAATGAATTTATAAAAATACTAGCTGGTGCCCGCGGTGTTACACGCGTTTTATTATACCGAATACATATACATATTATTCAACCGGTGAGTTAAGTATATTATTAATTGATTAATGTTGTCAATGTGGGTAAAAATGGCCTGAAATAAATGAATTTTATATATTTTTATATTCAAAATTTCAGAGGCAACAATTTTAGCATCAGAAAGTTCAGCATGGTTTGCAATTTGGATTTTTCAACTCAATTTTACTGTGAATGGGAGAATTGGCCAAAAATTTCAATGCAGTACATCACGGTAAACAACATGGCCTACATAATGGGATATCAAAACCTAACGACTCCAAATAGTATTTGGGTAAGTTTAAAAATCTCGAAAATAACTACATTGTCAGCACACTAGCAAGGAATACTTCCTAGGAAGTGAAAACATATGACGTAATTTTCAAATGCACACTTTAAATGTACTATAAGTTTCAATGCAATTAAGTAACAAAATTGCAATTCCGCGAACGTCTGACCGTATGCAATGAATCATGTTTTGTATGAGGTAATCTCATTTTACACTACTGAGAAGTTTTCAAAATATACAACAAGCGTATTAGCGAAAATACTATATTATCTATACTTCTATACTAATATTATAAATAAGTAAAGTTTGTGTGTTTGTATATTTGTTAAATTGTAAGGGGTAATCTCGGGATCTACTGAACCGATTTTAAAAATTCTTTCACCAATAGATAGCCACATTATTGCTGAGTGTCATAGGTTATATAAAAAAAAATAAAAAATAAAAAGGCTTTTACGTGGTAGTCGGTTTTGCAAAGTAAATCGGAGAAAAAAACGGTCGAATGAAAGCGTTTCTTACGAACGCCTGTATTAAAAAAGGATTATTAACATTATGCCCAACGAAGTGGGCACGGGTCAGCTAGTAAATAATAATCCAGAATTGTACATTTATGCACTTCAAAGTCACACACACTTAACACTTGCTCTTTTAAAATGGGAGAAATCATTAACTAACTAGCCTAACTTCTGTGTTTCCTCTCCTAGCTCCTCTTGAACAACCAACACTAATATTTATCATTGCTCGCATGAACACATTTCTTTAAATAATTCCTGCGTAGACATAATAGGACAATTTGAATTGATTAACGGGACGGTCAGCTATGGAGTAACTGACATTTCCTTGTCAGCTCAAGTTCGATTGTGAACTAATTGGGGTCCACTATCTTATAACTGTTTCTGGTCCTGATTATTATGATCGCATTTGATAAAGTACCTACTTGGAAAGTTTTGTAATTAATTTTCTGTATTCTATATCTCGGTAAACGGTCCGGCAGCTAGATGGGTCGACGATGTCAGGTAGATTGCTGGAAGAAAGTGGATTGAGATGGCTCAGGATAGGGAAGGATGGCGTAAACGAAAAGAGGCAAGATATCCAGCAGTGGGTCGATGTAAGCTGATGATGATGATTCTATATCTCTGCCAATCTGTATTGGAGCAGCGTTGCAGATTACGCTCTGATCTCTTTCGATGGAAGGGAGTGTACGTATCCCTAATCCCTACAGATTATGTGTTCATATGATGTTTCTATACATATATCTCTACTTTTTCTTTTTGTGTTTCCCGCAATTGTGTCAACACAGCTGGTGACAGTGTTTTCAAATCACCGTGACTTGATAACAGTTACGTATTGACAACACTCGGGACCGACAACTTAACCTACTCTAATATAGCTACTCTTTTCGCATTTACTTTCTGCTAGCTTTTCCCCGCGGCTTCGCTCGCGGTTAATTTTATGACAAAGATCTCGTTTGACAACAAAACAACCCATAGTGCGACTTGTGGCGCCATATATTGGCCGATAATTGCAGCGCCATCTATAGTAGAAAAAATATTTTCCCATTGGAAGTATGTCTAGCCTATGTTGGGCTCTGTACCCCTGACAATATGTATACAAATTTTTATAATGATCGGCTTAGTCAAGCTGTGAAGGAATAACAAACAAACAAACTCACTTTCTCATTTATAATATTAGTAAGGATTATATTCTGAAATGTTATAGCATTTAATGGTGCAACAGAGGAAGTATAGAGTGTGGACGGATACTTCGTCCAACTTCGTCTTTTCTTTTCCTTTGTCTTCTAACTTCGTCTAACTTTACTTCGGTCAATTTCGAGAGCGTTTAGAGCCAGGGTTAAATTAAACCAAGCTACATGCTTCAACTAGTTTTCTAATAAACCTTGGCACACATTTATTTATATTGTCCGACGTCATTCCAATGACTTGATTTAATGACATCATCAAGTCTTTTAATCAGAGAAACTATGCTATCATTTACCGTAATGTCATGACAGGTCACACATATATTTTTATATAGTGAAGTCATTTGTGAATCATAGTGACTGTAAATAAAGATACTTCAGAGCAAAGATCAAACTCAGTACCTATAGATTATCGCTTCTTTTTTGTGTGTTATTCTTTTCTTTCTTATATTGGTGTCCGCAGCAAATTAGCTGGTTTCCAGTGGAAAAAAAAGTCGCCTAGGATCCATTGAGGGATCAAATAATAGATCCAAATGGAATGAGGGCCATTATAGACTTATGATGACAACGAAGAGGGTCGATTAGATCTAAACCAAAACTTTATATTACTATCACACATCGTTGCATTATCCACGCAATATTTTTATTCAACCCCTAAGCATGGGATAATAAATATGAACGTCCATGATAATAGAAATATGAATGTCCATAATAGAATTCGAACCAGATATAATAAGCCTTATCCGCTGGGCTAACACGACAGTGCGGGTAAAATGATTGCAACTTCGAAGGTCAAGAGACTTAGCATCGCGCCCAAAAACAAACCGGTTACGTTTCGTCTCGGTTTCTTTAAAAAACAAAATACCGGTTCTTTTTTTCTCCGGTGACACGATGCGCCCATTCAATTTTGGCAATCGACCAAATGCATTCGCCGAAATTTGTTAATAAATGTAATGTATATTATTACCAGTAAGTAAAGGATCTAAGGGATAGTCACTTTGATTAATATAATACAGCTCTTTCGAAAGTTAAGATGGAGTAAAGCTGGCAGAGTACGCTCTAATCCCGATTCAAGGGAGACCCGTATCCCTGTAGTGGGATGATTATGGGTTAATAAATAATAAATAAAATAAATAAATATATAGGGACAATTCATACAGATTGAGTTAGCCCCAAAGTAAGTTCGAAACTTGTGTTATGGGATACCAACTCAACGATATTATATTTTTAGATTAGATTTTATAAACATCCAAGACCCGAGGCCAATCAGAAAAAGTTCGTTTTTCATCATGACCCGACCGGGGATCGAACCCGGGACCTCCTGGGTGGCGGTCTGGCGTGGTAACCATTACGCCACGGAGGTCGTAATATGACGAAAAGACAGTGAAATGTGGAACTGACTGTCGAATATGTTCACTGGTTGGAGACGAACAAGAAGATAATTCTTATTTAACAAAAATATTTGTCACATACAGGAATCGAATCCGCAATGACAAAGCCACGCGCATTGGCTCAAATTCAAACACAAATTTTCTTTATAATAGGTATATCTATTACATACAAGCTCTTTCGAATCGTTACAATTTTTTCCTACCAAAGTTTAGTTTTTTTTAACAACAATACATGGTTCGATAACAGTTGGACAGTAGCCGAAGCGGTGCTATGACATCATCAGATGATGTCACCGGTCGACATCTCTGATGGGAGGTCGAGGACGACGCGGCGGGTTACTCTAGACTCGAGACGCCATATTCAATTTATAACCATGTTATAGGTTGTGCACCGTGTATTACTTTTCATCCCCAATTTTAAAACTTTCTATTTGAAAAAAAACGCACGTAGGGAAAGTAAACCATTCAAAAATCATCTGAAAACTATCCGGAAAACTTTTGAAAAGCCTATTGAATGGTAGATTCAAGTGGCATAAAAATAATTGGAATTCTTTGATTTAGGTACTATGTGGATTAAAGTGGGATAGCTCAGAGCAAAGTAAATACAATACACATAACGTTTGTACAATATGTTTTATGTCATACAGTAGACAAACAAGCAAGCGGGCCACCTGATGGAAAGCGGTCACCGCCGCCTATGGACATCAGTAACACCAGGGGCAATGCGTTGTGGGTACCAATGCGTTGTCCACCAAGGAGGTTGAAGGAAGGGAAGGGAAAGAAGGAGGGAATGAATCTACTTTACAAGCAACATACATTCAACAAAAGCAAAATGATCACTGGTAAAAGAGATTTTGTTTCTTTTACGAGCCTTTAAAAAATACAGGATTTCGTACTTATTTTTGGAATTAGGTTTCAGAGTAGTGCCCCAGGATTGGTCAACAACAATAGATTAAAGCTAGGTGCCTAGTGCACAATACTCACCACCGGCGCGTGACGGTTGGTCGGCTTATTGGATAATAAGGTCATTTGGTCGACATGAATACGGGTTAGGTATTATATTTTTTGTATGATTTTGGCTAGACATGATGACTTCATGTCTCGTGTTAATCAACATAAAAGTAACACAAAGGGATTAGGCACACCACGGTGTTCTGCAAAGTCATGATTATTGACGACCACAGATTGCCAATAAGCAGTGAAGCCTTATTCACATTTTGACGGAGAGATTGTATTTTGTAACTGTCTTGGAACTCACAACAGTATTATCTCGGAATTGAATATGTCAAATGTAAAAAGAGTATCCAAACGGATCAGCAAGCTGAAGTGGCAGTGGGCAGGGTACATAGGGCGCAGAAACGATGGCCCGTGGGGCAAGAGGGTTCTGGAGTGGCGAACGCGTACCGGAAAGCGCAGCGTAGGACGCCCGTTTACAAGTGGTCAGACGACCTAAGGAAAGTCGCAGGGAGCCGCTGGATGCAGGCTGCCAGCAGATCGCACTGGAGACGTTTGAGGGAGGTTTATATCCAGCAGTGGACTTGTGGCTGAGATGATGATGATGATGAAAGAGTATCGGCACAAGCCCACCACACATTCCCACCGATGCGTCTCCTGTGTAGTCAGGATCAACAACGACGACCTCAGATTGACAATGCGATATAAAAGAGTAGGAAGGATTGCAGGTTTAAATTGTATATTTGGCTTTTTACATTTTGAATTGGCTTAACGACTGTCACTCATCGACAACAGGACCGAAAGAAAGAAAGAAAAAATATTTATTTGGAACACTTAAGTATATAAAAAAAACAATATAACTTAAAATTACATACTTATAAACTAATTGTGTCCCAAATGGGTATCCACTCAGCATGTGTCGTGGCACGAGTACCACGACGCTGGTTTTCTGTGGAACGGTTTAACGTATCCCACGAAGAAGCTAGAGATAACGAAATCCACGGAAACACTGGTGAGGGTGGACATTGCTAAACGTGTTTGTTATTGTGCGACACACATCGACGCCATTGAACTTTTTATTTAAAATACTGTTATTTACCATCTGGGGGGGTCCCCATTGATTGGGTAATCGCAAAAAAAATAAAATACATTAAAATCCGCTCAACAGTTTAGGAGTTCAGTGACACATACACACACACATATAAAATATACGTATTTATACCGAAAGTGATGTTTGCACAGTTAATGGCGTATTGTAAACAAGAAATGTGGATCACAAGGAAATTGGGAAATAATAGGCGCGTCTCGAAATAGAATGGCCTGGTATTCGGGTTGAGAACAGTCTTTAATTAGAGACTGCATAGCGGGATTTAAATGTCCCATGTCTTGATGGTCCAGAGGATAAGACATCAACTTAACTGTCCCTGGTTCAAATCCCGTTATCCTTACTAATATTGTAAACTAGCTGTTACCCGCGGCTTCGCCCGCGTAAAAATTAGCGTATGTTGGGCTCTGTACCGGCTGTTGTCTTCTCCGCAATTAGGCAGCCTATGTGCCCTTTGTGCGTACCCCTGACAATATGATACAAATTTTCATAATGATCGGCTGCTTAAGCCGTGAAGGAATAACAAACTCACTTACTCATTTTATAATATTAGTATGAAGTTTGTTAGGGATAGTTTTGGAATGTTGCTATTAATGCTTTTGGGGAGGCGGGGTAGCAGATAGTGGTACTTCACAATCGCTTATGCTACGGCCTACCACCTTGAGAACTACGGGCGTGATGTTATATTTATAAATGTTATACAAACACACAAATTATCTTATTTTTAGTAGCGTGACTCAAAACACACTTGTTTACGTATTCTTATCGTGTGTTTATCTCAAATATGTTATAATAATGATTTCAAAGCTAATTATAATGCATGCTTTTAGAGATTTTTACTATCACAAACATCCAGACATACAATCATACATCCATACTTACAATACTAGTTAATGCCCACGGATTTACTCGCGATATCCCGTTATTTCCGTTCCCGGGCTGATATCCTCCGGGATAAAAACCATCACGTTAATCCAGGTTATAAACTAGCCGTTTACCAAATTTCAAACAAATCCGTCCAGGCGTTTTTGCGTGAAAGAGTAAAAAACATCCATACCTCCATACTTAAAAACTTTCGCTTTCGCGCTTATAATATTATATTAATGATTACAGTTTAATAGTAAATAGGAGTTGGTCTAGTTGGCAAACATACAAGCAAACTTGGAGACAGAATAATTTGTTAAATCACATTTAAATTGGGTGTTGACAAATATATTCTGACTAATAAAACTGTAAAGTGACGTGTTTCGCACGATTACGTGCATTGGTTGTTGACAGAGATTATTTCTGTCATAATTGGGGTTCCCTGTCAAAATATTCTCGCAGCGAAATGTCTCTGTGGAACGCCTTGTGGTACAGGGAAAGGTGAAAACAAGATCACGCGGAAGATCACCGATGCGCTGGACCGGCAAAATAAAGACTGAACTTAATCCAGAAAGCCAACACTTCGAAAGGAATAGCGACGTATAGTGAAGCGTACTGCCAACCCTCAATAGTCGACCACGACCACCTTGTCAAGAGTGTAGAGACATAGAACAATCAAAATAAAAGGACATCATTCTTGTCTGTTACGGTTATATTAGGTTTTCATAAAGCGAAGATTCTAGAGAAATTCAAAAACATATTGTTTTCAAAAATCCTTCGAACGACCATTGTCTGAAACTTGTTAATAACAATACATTATAGCTGTCACTGTTGCTGAAATTATAGAAGAAAAGATGATATAGCATGAGACTTAATGTGAAATTAAAATTATTATTCTATTCAGAAACTGTCTGTTTTTTAACAGCTCGTCTGTTGACGTATGTGCCTTGCACATTTCCGATATTGGCAGAGTGAGATGGGTCATTTTTAAATGTACGGAATTCTTAAAACGCCACTTCAACTCGAATTTCACTGTTTTTTTATATAGATAGAATGTTTAGCAATAGACAACCTGTCTCTTCTACAAACGTTGCTTCTTCGTAATAGCATTTTAGTATTATTTAGTGTAAACAACATAGAAAGAGAAAAAAATCAAAGTTTCTCACAATCATTTACAAAAAGTTACAAAAAAATGGGGGACATGGAAGGTATGTGAAACAAACCGTGAATAAAATAAGTAAAATATATTTTAGGGCAAAAGAGGCATATTGTTATGGACGACCCGGATTTTTTTATGGGGAACAAAGGAGGAGAAAACTCTGAGGGACAAAGGCGGAATTAATCATAAGGTTACAAAAAAAAATTCAATTCCTATGGGAATCCAATGAGATTACGTTCTCAATACTGTAGGTATACAATACTTGTTAAAGTAAATTGTGTTTAACCACATCCTACATAATTGTTATTAATAACTACGGACTGTGGTAATTGTAGGTAATGAAAATAGTAAAAAAAAATCATCCTATTTCCTGACAATTTTTAACAGAAACGGTATCAATAACATGACACAATTAGGTATGTTACAAGATTATATTCACTGGTAGATGCTTTTTGTGTTATATCCGCCTTGGGTACAAAAATATTGTAGTCAATAAAGTTTAAATAAATTCATACTTGCACCACATATATGCTCATAGCTGAAGTGACGGTCACATATTCAACAAAATATATATTCACCAGATGTTGTTAATCAATTTTTTTTTCAAATACATACTTTTTTATTATTCTTATTTATTGTAATATTTGAAAACCAGCGCTGTGGCTCACACCACTGAGCATGCTGAGCGGCGTTTTCAGTAAGAAATGTTTATTAGTCTAAGTTTTTTTTTTGTATTCGTGTTTATGTCTGCCACTGCTACTTCCTACTCCGACTATCTTCTTTCTGATTAAATTCGTTGTGAGTTCCAAGACAGCTGTAGTTTTCTCCCCCGGGACGTCAATAAGCTTCATTGCTTATTGTCTATCTGAAGTCGCCGTTGTTGATCCTGGCTACACAGGAGACACATTGGTGGGAATGCCATAAATGAATGTGTCAATGAATAAACATTTTCTTTCTTCCATATTTGAAACAGTGTAGACTGCTGAGTCCCATGAAATCCAGTCTAATTTCATACATGTAATTCGGTAGAAACCACTGTCTTACTTACTATGATGGTGCAATGATCCAAACTGGGTCTTGGCCTCCCAAATCACTGTCCACACTGTCATAAATATCTTTCAAGCCAATATTATAAAGAAGCGAAGGCTTAAGGCTTGACTGACTGTAAGACTTGGTGTTTTTACCAAAAAACAATTTTAATTGTTAAAACATTCTTAAATTAAGAAATGATGTAAAAAACACCTAGGGAAGATAAATCTCTGCCCTAAGGCGACTCTATGACCAAAAACTGACAAAAAAAGGTCTCAAGCAAAGTGATCTTTGCCAAAACTGGTTATTAGATCATGGTTGTAACTTTATAGTAAGGAACGAAACTTGAAGCGGTCACTAATTTGCATATTTAGCACGCCATACGTGTGTCATGCGCCGGCGACTTCCATTCTTCAATTTTAAATTTCGAATGGTGTAAAAATGACCGCAACAATGTCATTCTCAGCTACGTGAGAAATACTCGTACCATTACCTACTTATCACAAAGTAGGACGACCGGCGCCGCGCCCAAAGTACCCCGCCCGCGCCCCGCAAAACTTGCATTCCACCACGAAAAATAAAGATAACCAACAATACAAACATCATCTAACAACTATATAAAGCTTTGATTATATTTGACGCAAGTTCTAAGTTATAAATAACACAAATATTTGCATGTAAAATACAAAAAAAAGGATAACTTGAGGTGATGTCTAAAAGCTTATTAGAAAGTTTACGTTGAGATTACATTAAAATATCATACCTGTTGATCAACAAGATCCCATTAAATGATGAATTGTGAAGCCGAACACCTGAATTCCTTACAACAATAATAGTTTTCACGTAAACACTACGGTCACACAAAAGGTAGAACTGATTAAAAACACTGTCACACCACGAATCCACCTTTTTATCACGCACCGTTTACCACTTATTTTTTAGTTCCGTTGATGATATTCTTATATGAATTACTTGTGCACGGACTATCTACAACAATTTTCATTCATTGCAAGGCGAAATCATACAAGACGAGTGGCAGTTGGTCGCCCCAACCAAAGAGTATATAATCACTACGTTTTAAGAGTCGGGACTTCATACAAGCTTTTTGACTTGTTTTTGACAGTCAATTCACGCTAAGATCTCGTGCCAACGTACCAACGACAGAGACACAAAAAAAAGTAATGCCAACATTCTACAAAAGCATACTAGAGATGTGGTACGTTACAGTACAGAATGTATCGATATCGATAAAAAAAGTGTGGCGTGGGTACCTTGCAGACAGGTTTTCTTTAACACACAAAAGGAAAATAAAAATCTCTTTACTTAGTTTGGAAATATTGAGTATTATTCAAAATTCAAATACCTACCTAATAATTATAATTATTATTATACAATTTATATCATAACAAAAACGAATAAAGTTACGTTTACAATGTTAGAATTATTTTTTTTGTCATTTTCAAATCTGGTATTCTAGGCGGAGTCTTCAGATGTTGTTAGCTGATCAATCGACACACGTTTTTGCACTGTTCTGTGAGCGAAGGCATTCATAATCTGAAACAATAAATAAATAGAGATTACTGTCTACTGTAGTATGAATTCAGACTCGGTCGCCCAGTTACTGTTATGATTAAAATAATAAAACTTCATTTAACATGAACAATCTTATAATGAATTAAACAAATGCAGCCGCAAATATCTCATTTACATTTTATACCCAAATTTACGAAAAAAAATTTTATATCGATAATTTGGTACGTAGTAAGAACATCCCTATGGCGCACATGATTTTTGGTTATGAATTCTAAGGCAAAGTATTAAAGAGACCAGAACTTCTTCCTAATTACTTAACATCAATATAATAACATGAAAAACTACTTACCGCTTCTCATCTAGTGGGAATTGAGCCAGGAATACACGCTTTTGATTAGATTTCCTACCCGATTTTATCCCACATATTTCACAGGTTTTGTAATGCATTTTGCTGTTATGCACATAAATTATAATAAACCGGTATGCACTTAGTTATATGGGTAGACTCCGAAAACACTAAATACGCACGTGACGTGCAGTAAAATTAGCTAAAACTCACACTAAAACTACGCGTTGTTTATAAATATTCAAGACTGCCCGTCACCATTTTGACTAACAGCAGGGCGAGACAAGGAAGGTTAGACGGGAAGTAAGAGACAAAACATGTCGCCATTAAAATTAGCGTAAAGTCCATATATATTTTTTGCAGTACTGAGTTTCGCCAGCCTGGCCCCAACTGAAGAAACTACAGGCGCGGGCGGCAGGGTGTGCGCGCGTCATCCGCCATATTGGATGATTACGTCATCCAGACAGTTATTATTTTTTTAAAGTTACGATATTGGAACATTGTCATTTGGCTTAAAAATTACTTTTTGTTTGTCCACCTGAACTGTATCGTTTTAAAAACTGTTATCGTTGTAAAAAACTAACAATAATGTTGCGTTAAAAAAAAATCTGTTTTTTTATTTTGTAGCTGGCAATAAATTACAAATTCTGGAAAAAAACATCTGTCATCCGATCCAATTATCCTGCTTGTCAAAATGGTTGAAAGTTGAAATTGAAATAGAAAAAGAAATTGACTGGTGACTGAATTATCGGATTATTCATTGTTATTTAATTTATTTACAAAAGATAAATTAATACTGAAAACTCAGCTTTCGTATACATCTGATATTTAGACTTAGATCCAATTTAAAACAAGAAAAATGCAAGGTAAATAAAATTTCATCATCACTATGTACTCGCAACCGCACCTTTGTTTTGTGATAAAAATAATAAAATTAAAATTAGATTTCTCAATCATCTCAATACCTATTTAAATTATTTCAGACACTAGACCTGAATTATACGAAGAAGTTAAGCTGTACAGAAATGCCAGGGAGCGTGAAAAGTAAGTATAAAAAGAATAATTCTGTAATGTACCTACATAAGTAATGAATGAGGTGTTTAAAATTTATAAGGAAAAGTCATTAACGTCTGAGATAAAAGGACATGTAAACATTTAATTCTAGTCAGAGAGTAGCACTTTCATATTTACAACACTAAAAAAACTGCATATCATGCATATTTTGGGATTAATACCACTACAACAATCTCAGCCATATACAGTCTAAATCAACATCATAAACCCTCATCATTGGTAAAAAGCCTGACTATCATGTTTGCTCTCGCCTCTTGTATAAAAAAATATGCATGTCATTTTCTTTAATAATAAATTTATTAATTTAGGACTTCTAAAACTTGGTCCACTCAGAATTTTGTATATATTTTTTTCATTTTAAGGTATGATAACATGGCAGAACTATATGCAGTGGTCAGCACATTACAGCATCTAGAGAAAGCATACATGAGGGACTGCGTCCGTGCCCAAGAGTACACAGCGGCATGCAGCAGACTGCTCGTTCAGTACCGTGTTGCCTTCAAACAAGTGCAGGGAGATGAGTTTCCCACAATTGAATCGTTCGTTGATAAATTCAGGGTTAGTTATTATATTTGTTTTCATCATCATATCATCATCATCATCATAAACCCTCTAGTGGGTGTGGTTTCCGCACTTAGTCCTGTTCTGGACCACTGTACGTGATGCAGTGGGGCTGTTATTCCATCCAGCCCACCTCCCTCCAGAAGCGAATACTCCTCCCAAACTGCTCAGTGTGTCCGCAAGAGACATTGGTGACCCAAGTGTCTCTTTCCGAATTTGGTCGACGCCTGTGCACTCAAGGAGCACGTGCGCCACCGTTTCTTCAGTCTCCATGCATGCTCTGCACAGAAGACTGTCCGTGATACCTATTGTGTGAAAGTGTTTGTTCAGTGAGCAGTGTCCTGTGATGGTTCCTGTTACCAGGCGCAGGCTTTTCCTGTCATCATAATAACCAGGACTACTCTACTGCTGGACATAGGCCTCCCCCAATCTTGTCCAGTAATTTTGAAATTAATTCAAACGGGTCCGGAACTTCACGCGGACGAAGTCGCGGGCATAAAAGCTAGTTTGTATATAAGATCATTTGATTATTAACCAATGTTTAATGAATTAAAGTGTTTTTCAGATAGCATGGGTACGGTGACGTTTGAGTTATTTTCACGTATTTCATTTCACGCATTTTTTTATTCAAAACAAAAAACCGCGAAGTACAAAAAGAAATAGAAAATGAGTGAAGAAATAAGCGACTACAAAAAAGTAGTAAATTCAAATTTGCATTATTAATGATACATTTATTTTTAATTCCCTGTAAATTCCCTTCAAATCCCAAATGTCACCTTACCCATGCTATCTGAAAAACATTGTTAGTAAATGATTATGAAAGACTGCAGGTTCATGCTATAACCACTATAACTAAATATAACTATAACTATTTCAGTTGGACTGTCTGGCAGCGTTAGAGAGAATAAAAGAAAACAAACCGAACTTGATCAAAGACGATAAGGGTAACACTAACAAATATATTGCTGAGATTGTATCCGTAAGTATTTTTTACAAGCTTTTATCACGATATATTTCTTTTTTCTGAAATAGCGTTTGACCACAGCGTGCCTGATGGTAAGCATCGCTGTGGTCTACGATGTAACACACTCATCTAGAAAAAAACTATTTACTCGAGATTTGAAGACCCCTTAATAGTGTAGTCAGCCAATGATAGAGGTGAGCAGGGCCTTAAATATGATTAGCATAAGCTTATGCCAACCTAGGTGGCATAAGCGACACTATTCTGTTGATGTATTAATATAATATATATTTTTTAAATTGGCAGTTTCGATTTCTGCCTATGAAAATTAATACTAATAGTTTAAAAATTGGCTATTTACGCACACACATATATACCTTACGCTAGATTCGAACCTGCAGCCCTTAGGTTAAGTAGCCATTTCTAAGATTATTCTGTGACATTTTTACCGTTTGTTCCAGTTATTTATAACTCTGATGGACAAACTGCGGCTGGAGTTCCGCGCCATGGACATGATCCAGCCCGAGTTGAGGGACCTCCGCGACACAATGGACAGATTGATCATGCTGCCCGAAGACTTCGAGGGGAAACTGAAGGTAATCGAATTAAAATGCATGAAAACAATGTTTTTTTTTTGTTTATCTACGGACATTTTGTACGCGTCCATTAAAATTAAATTTTAAGTTCTCATTGTAAGTGAATTTCGTAGATTCTTTTATGATCTATGGGTATTTTTGTAATAAAACTAGTTAAAGTCTAGTCTCAATCTCGAGCTATCTCACTTATTTTATATGCTGTATGATCAAGAATAGCACTTGAGATTTAAAATTGATTTTAACATTATTTATTATGAGAGATTTTTTTAAAACCAGTTTTGCACTTGATTTTTTATTATTAAATACTAGCTGCCCGGCCCGGCTTCGCCCGGGTACTGTTTCGTTTTTTTTTTCAATCTTTCTGAGAGATTTTCTTAATATTTTTTTCCGTAAGAACCTTGTACAGAGTATTAGAAAACTACAAAAAAAAAATCAGCCAAATCGGTCAAGCCGTTTTCATGTTATGTCGTGACAACGGAAAACGGGTTTCATTTTTATATATATAGATATAGGGACAAATCACACAGATTGTGCTAGCCCCAAAGTAAGTTCGAAACTTGTGTTATGGTATACTAACTCAACAATACTATTTATACTATATTTCTATAAGAAATAAAATAATATAGGGACAATTGGAAAATTCATACAGATTGAGCTAGCCCCAAAGTAAGTTCGAAACTTGTGTTATGGGATACTAACTCAACGATATTATATTTTATAACAAATACATATTATAGATAAACATCCAAGACCCGAGGCCAATCAGAAAAAGTTCGTTTTTCATCATGACCCGACCGGGGATCGAACCCGGGACCTTCTGGGTGGCGGTCTGGCGTGGTAACCATTACGCCACGGAGGTCGTTAAATCCCACAGAATGAAGAATTTTTGAACTTGGTGGAGAATTCGACTATAAATTGATGACAGCTCCGCGTCAGTCGAAACCCTCCACATAAATATTTGAATCGAACCCGTTTCCTACACCGAAAATTTTTAATAAGTCATGTATAAATAAAAATAAATATTCTTGGACAAATCACACAACGCCATCTAGACCCAAATTAGCAAATCTTGCACTATAGGGACTAGATATTTGACTCCAATCCATTTCCTACCGATAATAAACCATTATATCTCCAACAGGTGCAAGAATGGTTGGACAAGCTGTCAGAAATGTCGGCATCGGACGAGCTATCCGAGGGACAAGTGCGACAGCTCGTGTTCGACCTCGAGACCTCATACGGGGCGTTTAATAAGCTACTTCATAAGGACTAAGAGGTAATTTAACACAATCAATATAATACCATTAATGATTCATAGACTAAACAACAATAGAATATGTAATAACTAGGTGTTACCCGCGGCTGCGTTCGCGTGGTCCAGACGATCTGCCATTGATTTAACTTTATTTTTTCTAGTTTAAATAAAATGATTTTCCGGGATAAAAAGTAGCCTATGTCACTCTCCAGACCCTAATCTTTTCCCAAAAAATAAAATCATGTCAATCCATTCGTTACTTTTGACGTGAAAGAAGAACAAACAAACAATTTTGCTGTCATTATATTACGTGTGGATTAGTATATTAGCATGCATGTTATATTAATTATGCTGTGAAGTGATAGTGACGAAACATTTTTGTTTCAGTGATACATGAGGTTTTATTTATCGTATATCATCCATTACCATAAAGCTCTCTTTGTTTCAGATATAAGCTCAAAGATGTTGTGCAATGTTATCACTGTAGCATTTTAATATAATTTATTACGTAACTCGTTATTCAATTTATATAATGTAAGGCACTTGACAACTCGAAGCACGTGTTTTAACTTCACTGAGTTCACAGCGCATTTGAGTGAACTAGAAATGAACGAAATTGCGCGACTATTTTCACTATTTCTCTAAGAGCCTCTTCATACATCGTAATCATAGCGTAGGCGTTCGATGAGCGTATACGCCGCGCAGACGCCGACATAACGCGACGCACGCCATCGACGTCTTTACTGCATGCAGAGACAACCGCTAGGTGGCGTCTGCTTTTCGTATACGTTCATCGAACTCCTACGGTACGTCTACGTCACGTGTGAAGGAGCTCTAAAGTCCGTTCTCAGCTATTTTACATCTGCTTTTTCTTCTTCTTTCTTCTTCTTTTCTTCGCGTTTCTGTCGTGTCTTAACGACACATAGACAATTTCGCCAATGTCGAGTATTTTAAATGAACACTTTTTACCAAAAAAGTACACTTTAAAAGGGCAACGTGGTACGGTGAGGATCCGAGGCCGCCATCTTGACGACCATCGTTGACAAGGCGGCGATCTCGAATCTCATTTTACATAGCTGACAAATGTAAAAACATGTATAAAACACTCATAAGTGTATAGTAAACATAATAAGTGTCACAGAAATAATTCTGTAGCAGAAATAATGTTTGAGCCGATATACACGGACCTCTCATGCAATCATAGTTAACAAGTAGAGGTAAAATGACTGTGAACGGACTTAGTATTTTCTTGTGGTGGACACATTTATAGCGTTCCCGATGCCACTGTTCAAATACCAATCGCACTCCGGCAGGTGGCCTGCTTACCTGTTTGTCTGCTCTTAACGTAGAATACATATTATATTATAATATATTATTATGTAATAATCTCACATATAATATAGACAATATTAATTGTGTAAGTTTTAAATATACAACTTTTATATTATTCACATTGTTATTTGTTTTATTTTAACAACCATATTTAACAAATCACACATTGTTATACATTACTCTATAAATGAACTATGTAACTACTTTATAAAACAGTACGTGCTTATTATTAAAATCAGTTTTAAAAGTTCGTTTCAGAATAATAATAGGTAGATTCTTTCATTTGCATCAACGAACAATTTCACTACAATTATATTCATTAAGAATATTACGATTAAAATCTATATATATAAAAGAGAAAATCACTGACTGATTCATCACGAAATCTCCGAAACCACAAGTGCCAGGAGTCTCAAATTTTGCATGGGGGTTCCTTTTAGGGCGTAAGTGCTCACTAAGAAAGGATTTTTAGAAATTCATCCCCTAAGGGGGTAAAACGGGGGTGCAAAGTTAGTATGAAACTTTGCCGTTTTTGAAGTTATTCGAATGAAATTCAGCATGAAGGTTCTTTATTGAAAGGCATGAAATACGAGTAAAATATTTTTCTCAAAAAACATCCCCTATGGGGTTAAACGGGGGCGCAAAGTTAGTATGAAACTTTGCCGTTTTTGAAGTTATTCAAATGAAATTCAGCATTAAGGTTCTTTGCTGAAAAGCATGAAACACGAGTAAAATATTTTTTTCAAAATTCATCCCTTAGGGGGTTAAACGGGGGTGCAAAGATAGTATGAAACTTTGCCGTTTTTGTAGTTATTCGAATGAAATTCAGCATGAAGGTTCTTTACTGAAAAGCATGAAGCATGAGTAAATTTTTTTTTTTAAAACATTCCTTATGGGGTTAAACGGGGGCGCAAAGTTAGTATAAAACTTTGCCGTTTTTAAAGTTATTCAAACGAAATTCAGCATTAAGGTTCTTTACTGAAAAGCATGAAACATGAGTAAAATATTTTTTTCAAAATTCATCCCTTGGGGGGTTAAACGGGGGTGCAAAGATAGTGTGAAACTTTGCCGTTTTTGAAGTTATTCTAATGAAATTCAGCATGAAGGTTCTTTATTGAAAGGCATGAAACACGAGTAAAATATTTTTCTCAAAAATCATCCCTTAGGGGGTTAAACGGGGGTGCAAAGTTAGTATGAAACTTTGCCGTTTTTGAAGTTATTCAAATGAAATACAGCATTAAGGTTCTTTATTGAAAGGCATGAAACACGAGTAAAATATTTTTCTCAAAAATTATCCCTTAGGGGGTTAAACGGGCGCAAAGTTAGTATGAAACATTGCCGTTTCTGTAGTTATTCGAATGAAATTCAGCATGAAGGTTCTATATTAAAAGGCATGAAACACGAGTAAAATATTTTTCTCAAAAATCATCCCTTAGGGGGTTAAACGGGGGCGCAAATTTCGTATGAAACTTTGCCATGTTTGAAGTTATTTAAATGAAATTCAGCATTAAGGTTCTTTATTGAAAGGCATGAAACACGAGTAAAATATTTTTCTCAAAAATCATCCCTTCGGGGGTTAAACGGGCGCAAAGTTAGTATGAAACATTGCCGTTTTTGTAGTTATTCGAATGAAATTCAGCATGAAGGTTCTATATTAAAAGGCATGAAACACGAGTAAAATATTTTTCTCAAAAATCATCCCTTAGGGGGTTAAACGGGGGCGCAAATTTCGTATGAAACTTTGCCATGTTTGAAGTTATTTAAATGAAATTCAGCATTAAGGTTCTTTATTGAAAGGCATGAAACACGAGTAAAATATTTTTCTCAAAAATCATCCCTTCGGGGGTTAAACGGGGGTGCAAAGTTAGTATGAAACTTTGCCGTTTTTGAAGTTATTCGAATGAATTTCAGCATGAAGGTTTTTTATTGAAAGGCATGAAGCACGAGTAAAATATTTTTCTCAAAAATCATCCCTTAGGGGGTTAAACGGGATTCAAAGTTAGTATGAAACTTTGCCGTTTTTGAAGTTATTCAAATGAAATACAGCATTAAGGTTCTTTATTGAAAGGCATGAAACACGAGTAAAATATTTTTCTCAAAAATTATCCCTTAGGGGGTTAAACGTGGGTGCAAAGTTAGTATGAAACATTACCGTTTTTGTAGTTATTCGAATGAAATTCAGCATGAAGGTTCTATATTAAAAGGCATAAAACACGAGTAAAATACTTTTCTCAAAAATCATCCCTTAGGGGGTTAAACGGGGGTGCAAAGTTAGTATGAAACTTTGCCGTTTTGAAGTTATTTAAATGAAATTCAGCATTAAAGTTCTTTATTGAAAGGCATGAAACACGAGTAAAATATTTTTCTCAAAAATTATCCCTTAGGGGGTTAAACGGGGGTGCAAAGTTAGTATGAAACTTTGCCGTTTTGAAGTTATTCGAATGAAATTCAGCATGAAGGTTCTTTAGGCGATACGAAGTTCGCCGGGTCAGCTAGTGTCGTATAAACGAATATTATTGGTTTGCGTCTTTTTTGCGTCACGCATTGATTGATTAACTTTTTCAATTTAATGCAATCAATCAAAATATTTTAACTGCACGTAACTTTTTAATTCGGTCAGTTTAATTATAAACTTTGTTATGAAATATTCAAAACTTCTCTATAGCCTATAAATGGCTGAACGAGAATTAATAAAATGTGTTTTTTAACAAAAACTTTTAAATATGTAGTTATGTTACTTAGTATTTTATATTTGCGAGAGGTAAGTCTTAAGTCTTTACGTGGATGGAAATAGCTGACTTACAGTCAGTTTCTGGAACACATATTTTAAATTAAGCAAATTATAGTTGTCATTTTCAAGCTAAAGAAGGAGAAATGTGATAGACTGAATGTGGAATTAAAATTAAAATGCGTTCAGAAACTGGCTGTTAATGGAATATAGGGAAATCGGAATGATTGTAGATTCGTCACAAAGTTAATTCGTTACGGAGTAAACACCTATGGTTTGTGTTGTGACGAAATAACTTTTAATGTGTGGAATGTACAATAATGACGAATGTACAACAACAAGCCAGTGCATTTTGCCTTGTACTTATTTGTTTTAGTAACAATATTGAACTACGCTAAGATATGGACTCTGAACAGGGTATTGCAACTTCGAACCACCTCATTATTGCTATTATTTTATAAGTACCTTTTTATGTAGTGGTAGAGCAATTATTATGAAATGGGCTAGCTCGACCGGGGAAGTACCACCCTCTCACAGAATATCGACGTGAAGCTGCAATGCGTTTCGTTCGGTGAGCGAGAGATCTGGAAGCCCAATTCCTTCCCTATCCCCTCTTTCCCCCTCCTTCTTTCCCTTCCCTTCCTCCTTTCTTTCCTCCAACCTCCTTGGTGGACAACGCATTGGTAGCGCCCCTGGTGTTACTGATGTTCATAGGCGGCGGTGACCGCTTTCCATCAGGTGGCCCGCTTGCTTGTTTGTCTATTGTATGACATAGAAAAATATATAAATATTATGTAGTGCATTTTCTTTTGTAGTGTACAGAAAATTTATTTGACCATATCGACGAGAAATATCGTTTAGTATCAGAAGCTTATTCAGTGGCCAAAAACCTGTTCAACCAGGGCCGTGCTCATTACGACAGACTAAAAAACAAATCCTTAACCACAATCGATACATTTTTGGATTTGGTCAACATAATTAACGATCAGATGGCAACAGATTTGAGAAGTGCACTAATAAAGTTTTATAAAATAAAATATTTTCATGATTTCACAAATTATGCTATATCTTTAGAAGAGGTGAGTACTTATAAACTACAGATTACTAAGTTTCGAGTATGCTTCATTTATGTACAGTCACCTCCATAAATATGTAATCACTTTCGTATATCATATTTGAGTGAACATGTTATAGTGACAAGCAAGGTACTAAAGTGATTACATATTTATTGACGACCTCCGTGGCGTAATGGTTACCACGAGGGACACCAAGAGGTCCCGGGTTCGAATCCCGTTTTTTTTTTTTTTATACCACAAAGGTGGCAAACAAGCTTACGGTCCGCCTGATGGTGAGCGGTCATCGTAGCCTATGGACGCTTGCAACACCGCGTATCACTCGCGCGTTGCCGACCTTGTAAAAATCTTTTAATGCCCCTTTTGAAGAACCCCATGTTATAATCTAAAGAAAAGACCTCGGCGGGGATCTCATTCCACAGCCTCAGCGTTCGCGGGAGGAAACTCCTCTGAAACCGCGCAGTACGCGACCATTTTGGTTCTAGTGTGTGAGGTTGGATTCCCCGCCGGTGACGAGCAGTTCGATGGTAGAAAGTGGCCGTAGGCATCAAGTCAAACAATTCCTCGGAACAAACCCATAATACAAGCGGTAGAACACGCACAGGGAGGCGAAGTCTCTCCGCAGACTGAGGGGCTCTATACCGCTTGTTAGCTTGGGATCGTCGACAATCCTCATAGCACGTCTTTGAGTCGAGTCGAGAGGTCCAAGTTGGTACGCCGGCGCTCCGGCCCATAGGTGAGAGCAGTACTCCATGTGGGGTCGGACTTGAGATTTATACAGTATAAGTCTCTGCCCCGGATTGAAGTACCGCTTCGCCCTATTCAGCACACCGAGCTTTCTCGACGCCAACTTGACCTTGTCTTCTATGTGACTGCGAAACTGGACGTTGCTAGAGATCTCGACTCCAAGGATCCCTAAGCTGCCGGTAGTTATTAAGGGTGTCCCTTGGAATTGTGGGGCCACTGAAAATGGGGATTTCTTCGCGGTGAACGCACAGACTTGTGTCTTGGTGGGGTTAAATTGGACTAAGTTACGTCGTCCCCAATCGCTCACCTAGCTAGGGTGTCTTCGATTTCAGACATAAGTCGTTCGCGGTTCTCCTCCACTACGGAACGAGGGATGTTAGGCCGGCCCGTGTAATAGGTATCCCCGGTACTGTCGTCTGCATAACAATGAATATTATCGACAGACAACATATCATTGATATGCAGCAGAAAGAGGGTCGGGGACAGAACGGAGCCTTGTGGCACGCCGGCATTAATGTCCATGCGGTCCGAGCAGCTGCCGTCAACTATGGCACTTATGCTTCTGTTGGACAGAAAGCTGGCTACCCATTTGCACAGTCCCTCGGGCAGTCCGTACGATGGCAGCTTCGATAGAAGACCCCTGTGCCAGACCCGATCGAATGCCTTCGCTATATCTAGGCTGACTGCCAATGCCTCACCTTGACTCTCAACGGCTTGAGCCCATCGGTGCGTGAGATACACTAGAAGGTCTCCTGTGGAGCGACCATGGCGGAAACCATATTGTCGGTCGCTGATGAGGTTATTTCCTTCTAGGTATCTCAGCAGCTGTGTGTTAATCACACGCTCCATTACCTTAGAGAGAAGGGAGGTTATAGCTATTGGCCTGTAGTTCGACGGATCTGATCTGTCGCCCTTTTTGGGCACAGGATGCACAAGGGCAGTCTTTCACGAATACGGGACCTGCCTAGCGGAGTAGGAGAGCGCGAACAGGCGCATCAATATCGGACACAACTCAGGAGCGCACCGCTTAAGCACCACTGCTGGTATGCCGTCAGGCTCACTCGACTTATGAATGTCTAGAGACAACAACTCACGCCGGACTTCCCGCTGGGTAATTGTTATTTCCGGCATGGAGTCTCCGCACCACGTGAGGATAGGCGGTTCAGTGTCTCTATCATCCATAGTCGAGTTCGAGGCGAAGAGAGAACCCAATAAATTGGCCTTCTCATTCGCGCTGTGGGCCAGGTCACCATCGGGCTTACGGAGCGGTGGCAGCGACGACTGACAGAAATTTCCCTCGGCAGCTTTGGCAAGCGACCAAAAAGCACGGCTTCCCGAAGGGTACTTCGCAAGTCGCTCACCAATTCTGCCGATGAACTTAAAATTATTACTTATTATTAGAAAATTAAAAACATTAGGAGAGTCGTTGTGTCGGCAGCACGATGATTGGCCTCGGGTCTTGGATGTTTATCTATATATGTATTTGTTATAAAATATAGTATCGTTGAGTTAGTATCGCATAACACAAGTTTCGAACTTACTTTGGAGCTAGCTCAATCTGTGTGATTTGTCCGTATATATTTATTTATGGAGGTGACTACTTCGTTAGTTCGTTGACAGCTCGGTGGCGCGTTGGTTGCGCACCAGATAGCTGGGTTCGATTCCCGCCTCGTTTTTTCGTGGTCCTACATTCCCGTTCGGGGCAAACAATTTTATATGATAAAATTAATATATTTTATAAGATCTATTGTCTGGTATCCATAAACATAGAATAAGTAATAACCCGAGGTAGAATGGCCACTTTCCGCCCCGCACCGAATCGCGTTACCTTACCCCAGGCGGGTGTCGAGGCGGGAAAAGTCGCAAAGGTGTGCGCTTAGTGAACGAATGTGTATACGTGTGCGCGTGTACAGACGACATGGCCTATGTAGTAGAAATAGGTAATTATTTCACGCGCATTGTGTGGAGTGTCCGGGCGTGGTCCGGGCTTTGCCATAACAGCCGCGGCAGTTACCTTTTGTGGAGCAATGTTTATCTGAGAACAAAGAGTTATTTGATAAGTCGCAAAAGTTGAAGAATGTTACCCAATATTGTCGTGATGGTTATCGTGTTGTATTATGTTGCCCCACGAAAAATAACTGCGGTGTGGATGCACGGTTATGCTTAGCTTACTTGATGCCTCCCAATGTATATCGATAGTCGATACCCTAAATACGCGAATCCGACTCTCACTTGACCGGTTTTTTTACTACTTTAGATGGTAGACATAACAGATCATTGCTTGGCCGACCCTATAGAGAAACTCCGCGTAATAAGGGACCAATTTCACCATGTGATCAAGAACTTTGAGGATGTCCGACAATTTAGTTCAGTGGATAAATGCCACAAGGAATTACCTGATGAAGTGGCTGCAGCTCATTGTATCCTCCACCAAGCTGTGCTGTAAGTAGTTTTCTAATTGACCTGTGACCGTGGGTTCGATTCCTGGAACACAAACATCATGTTACCGTAATTTGAAAACTTTTTTTTACTGTTCGCCATTTTTTTTAATATCACTAACTGCCAGTTTCTGAAACGCATTTTAAAAGTTAATTACTTACATGTTAAATTATAGCACAGGATTTTACATCCCAGCTCAGGTACCCTAATATTTTATTCCTATTATAATTATTACTACATAAATTGTTTAAGTTATACAATAAAGTGATATAATAAAGATTTTATTATTATTATTATAGCTTGTCAAAAGAAGAAGAAAAAAGAGCTTGAGCCTTCATGTCGAATTAGAAATAAAATGTGTTTCATAAACTATGTGAACCTAATGATGATTTAGGTAGATACTTTTACCTAATGATTATAGGTAATTATCTACTTATATTTTCAGACATATTTAGAACCCTAATCTATGTTATTTTCGTCTAGATTCAACGAAACTATGCACGAAAGTCTGGTGACCATCGTTGAACTGAAGACACGACAACATGCACAAGACATGAACTCCTCCCTCTTCAGCGTCCAAACTTGTTTTGGTGACTTTGTGCCAAAGTTTTTTGAACAGTTGCTAATAGATTCTTATACAAACAAATGTAGCTTCTTGAAAATTGTAAATGCATCCGTAGCAGATCTTTATAAGGATAAATGGAAGAGTAATGAGACAGTTTTCCCTGAAAAATGGAGTCCGTTAGTCAGGGTTTTGAAGAAGAAGTAAGTTTTTTAAATTATCATCAACCAGTCTGAAGTAGTCTGAAATTGTATAACTTACATAAAGAGAGTGTGTGAGTATTATGAAATTACTAGCTCGATCGGGGAAGTATCTATCACCCTCTCAAAGAATAACGGCGTGAAGCAGCAATGCGTTCTGTTCAGTGAGAGAATGGTACCTATTGAATTTCTGAACGTTTTTCCGATCTCTTTGTATTGGGCAAGGCATTGGCGTCTCGTATAATGCTATAGTTTGGACCACTTTTCAGGTGGCCCCCTTGTTTGTTTGTCTGCTGTATCACAAAAAAATTCTTAACTTAGGAGATGGAGTTTAAAATTCTTCTACTCTTGTTTCAGAGTCGAAGAAGAACCAAAACAAATGTTGCGAGAATCATTAATATTAACTCTGTTTGCCGCAAACTTGACTTCGCAAGATATTTTAAAAATCTTATATTATTGATATGAAGTTAAATTCTATCTATATAATTATCATTAATCTATACTTACTTAAATAAAAAATTGTTATGAAAAACAATGTTAGGACGACAGCCTATTTATTTTAATAAAAACTTAAATTATAATAGAATTCTCCGAATTACTAAAATCTTATCAGTGTGTTAAGTTTTAGGTATTTGCGAGATTACAGGTAGCCATGAAATTACGATCAGTCAATTATTTTGTAATCTTTATTGAATAAGGTTGTGAAGGGTTGTGATAATTAAGACCATTGACAGTGTAATAAAAAAAATAAGACAAGTAAAGTAACAAAGGTGTTTTCAAATTAAAGTGGAATTTATTGTAATAATAAGAAATTACTATTGAAATAAAATCGGAATTGATTTGTGACCTGCATCATCTACATGCAAAAACATTGAACAATGTAGAATAATATTATTGTAATCAAGGCATCATGTTCTTTGACCTTCGTCTATTCCCAGGACGGACAAAACAAAAATATGTCAATGTCATACTCATACCGTACGTCAATCAATGTCAATCATTCCGTATCGTAGCAACGGGCGTGCAGAACGCACGCGTTGTGCAAATAAATATTTTTTCGCGCTATTTTTTATTATTTTCAAATTGAAAAACATAACAAAATGCCTAAAGCTGTGCGTGAATTAATGCGAAATCGTTCATACGACGAACCAGATCGTATACCGAAGAACATTTCAATTACAAACTTGGATATTTTAATGTATGTGGTGGCTATTGTTGGTCACTTGGTGGATTTAGGTATTGATATTAACATTGCAGTGAGATATTATTTAGCTGGTTATATGGAAGCGTTTGGATGGACCCTTGTTTTTATATTATTGCCTGCTTTAGTCAACACTGCGGTTTCAATACGAATGTAAGTAATGTTTTCCTTGTTCTATTGCTTTGTTAAAGAACTCTCTGACCAAGCTTTGTTATGCAAATTACTAATCAGTCATATTAGGAATTATCACGTCAGGATTTCCTTAATTAAACGTGCTTATTTACAATTATAAATTGTATATAAATCCGCTCACTGTCACCTGCGGCCAGAATGTCGCATGCTTGTAAAACGTAGTGATTACTTGCTCAGTGGCTTGTGATAAGGAGACTTATTGTGAATAGGTACCTATATACGATCACTGCCCCTAAGACGACTTTCTGATTAATAGGGTCAGAGAGTTGCTTTACTCTGAATAACAATTTCAGTTTCATATCGACCCCTCTGTGGCTTTTTCTTCTTTTAGCTTTTTGTCTCCAATTCGCTCTGGCCCCCCCTTTTATGAGATCAACATACCAGCGTATTTGTGGTCTTCCCCCCGAGGCCTCCACTCAATCAACTTCTTACACCCTGCGGCTTAGCCCATAGTTATTTTTGTCTGAATAGGTATTAAAAGAAAAAAAAAATCCTTTCAGGTATTCTCAAGACAAGCAGCAGGACTCCTTTACCAATGAGGTGACCAAACGACACTGGCTGCGGATCTTTATATTGGTGCTACAAATGGCGCCCATTCTTAGATTCACCGATGCTTTAATGTAAGATTTTTTATTGTCATTTCACTACTTCTCTAAAAATATATAATCCTTATTGGATAAAGATAGGGTGATAAGTTTAAAGAGAAAGAGTTAAAAGAGGTAGGGCACAGTGGATAATATGCTCAAATCGGAGCAGCCCGTCTGGGGAAGGACCTCCACCTTACAGAAGATCGTAGCCAAATAGCATTGGTCTCGTCCATTTTGTGTTCCTACGGTGAGTAAGGTCTCCTGAGCTCCAGTTTGAGTGATACCTCCGGTATTGCAAGCATCTATAGGCTACGGTGATGCTTATATTTAGGCAGGCCCTATGTTTGTTTGCCAACTTTGTGGCATAAAAAAAAGAGAAAAAGGGAGTGAATGGCACAGGCAAAAATATAAAGATGCATAATAAAAGGAGTTCAGTTTGCCACACACAACAGCAAGCTATCAACCGACAACAAGCTGCTAATCTACAAAGCAACCCTGAAACCAGTATGGATGTATGGCATACAGCTCTGGGGCAGTGCCAGTAACTCCAACATCCTAATACTGCAAAGAATGCATAATATAATACTGAGGTCAATATCCCAAGCACCATGGCTCACCACCAACAACGAAATTCACCAACACCTAAAGATGAAAACTGTTAAAGAGGAAATCGAAACGGCTACAAATAAGTACCAACAATGGCTCCAAAATCACCCAAACCAACTGGCCGCCGATCTAACTCGCCGAACCTATCCAAAACGGCTGAAACGGAAGGATATTATATTAAACAAAAGTAACTGACAAAACATATGAGTAGATGCTCTCACTGGAAAGCACACGCGTCCTGCAAAACTGTCCTACAACACATTTGCTTATAGTACTAACTGATTGCAAATCTACAAAAAAAAAAAAAGGTTTGCCGCACTATAGTCTACAGTATACATACATTTTTGTTGCCATTCGAAATGTTCGAGTTAATCCTTTCTTATAGTAGGTATTTAGAAATTTTTACTTAAAACCTCGATCCATCCGAGCCTCCTGCTGCTTCATTTGTTAACTGCACATGCAACATTTATGCAATTTCGTTACAGTTACGCTATCAAATCTCGTCGGGCCGAACGCAACAATGATCCAGCATCCCAAAGACTGTACTACAGTCTGATGCTCAAGGAGGACTCTGATGCTGCTCTACTGAGGATTTTCGAGTGCTTCTTGGAGGCAGCTCCACAGCTCGTGCTGCAAATCACGCTGGTACTCCAGGGAAGGCAGCAGGAACACACTGGTAAGAATGGAACATCAATGTCAATGTAATGTGATTGCTTACCATGAGGTGACCTGTAGCTTTATTGGTCTGTATGTGTACTGTAATCCTTACTTATATATTTTTGCTTTTTAGACGAATTATAGACGATTGAATTTGGATCAGGCCATGGACGCCGTCCGGTGTCGCACCATATTCGATCATGTAGCGCACGCTGCACTTTATTATTTTTATCTATTACCTATTCGGTTGGTTCAGCTACAGTCAGTGGTGCCGTGGTGTGTTTCTTGACCGGACCATTGGACCTCGCACGGTTCGGTGGTGCGGGACCAGATTCGATCGTCTATCAGCACTTTAACTATATAAGGTCCTAATTTATTAATGAACTTCCTTTTAACACATGACTATATAGGTCACATATGATCGTTTAAGCAAGGAAATAATAGTCTAGTATTCAGTAAAAATATGTCTGTCCTCTTCACGTTAAAATGGCTGAACCAATTGAAATTCAATGTGGTATTTCGGAGACTGAAGAAAGGACATAGCCATACCATAGAAAATCTTCACGGATGATGACGGTTGACGACCTCCGTGGCGTAATAGTTACCATGCCAGACCGCCACCCAGGAGGTCCCGGGTTCGTTTCCCGGTCGGGTCATGATGAAAACGAACTTTTTCTGATTGGCCTCGAGTCTTGGATGTTTATCTATAATATGTAGGGATCGGCCGAATGTAGTTTGAACCGAATACGAACTTCGACCGAACATTCGGTAAAAATGAAAGATTCGGCCGAAGGTCGGCCCGCACTCCGCGCTTCCCCGTTTTCTAGGGCTGGTTGGTTATTATGAAGAGCATTTTAATTTAGTGATTTGTTTGATTATATGCAAAGATTTTTAAACTGGTAGGTAGTTAAAAATACAATTTAAGTTTGTGTTTATCGCGTATGATTACTTTTTCTAATTCAAATAAAATGACTATGACTATATCGTTTTTTTTTTTAAATTAATTTTTATTATGATAGTGCAAGTATATTTTGTACAGAATGTTCGGCATTTAAACCGACGTTCGGCCGAATGACGAAGTTCGGCTCAAGCTGCCGAAGTTCGGTTAAACCGAATGTAAAACGAATTTCGGCCCATCCCTAATAATATGTATTTGTTATAAAATATAATATCGTTGACTTACCCCTTCGCACAAAAGGCGACGCAAGTCTCCGATACTCGGCAATTTTAGCATCCAACGACGCGAGTGTACGTACGAACATCAATGGACTTGTATGGCGGTAGTCACTTGGATACTAAAATCGTCGAGTATCGGAGACTTGCGTCGCCTTGTGTGCGAAGGGGCTGTATTCCATAACACAAGTTTCGAACATACTTTGGGGCTAGCTCAATCTGTGTGAATTGTCCCAAAAAAAGAAGTCGCGGCCACAGCTATTAATAAAAATAAAGTAGCAAAAATATACGCATCTCATACCAAAATTATGACGATTCTATTACAAGGACACTCCTGATTACGATAACATAGATTATTTAAAATTTACAACATTTATATGAAAAAATAGTGGTTATCATTACACATTGTGATGATTTTAGTAGGTAATATTTTAGAGAAATGGTAGTCAAGGTGTTGGGTTCTTTTTACCCAAAGGGCAGCGGGTTCGAATCCTGCGCTAGGCAAACATTTGTGTACATGAAAAAATTTTTTAGCTTTGCTCTGGAATAGGTCTTTTCTACTTATGAAAAAAAGTATTTATGTATGATACATATGTGGTTAATATAATGTGTACCTTCAGGTAGCCAAGCCATAAATGTAGCACCCATAGTACAATTTTCTTAGTTTGGGACTAGGTGGCGTTGTGTGATTCGTTCAAGTATATTTATTTATTAAAATCTATTCTATTCCAGTCCACCAGGCGCTCTCGATCTCGTCCTCCCTCATCAGCCTGGGCTGGTGCTTAGCAGCGTACCAGCGCGCGGTGCGGTTCGCGCAAGAGGACAAGAACAACGTCACTTGGCTCGGCTCCGCCATGCAGACTGTATGGCATTACCTGTTGACTTGTATGTATTTTTCTACTATTTTGTTTTATACTCCTTTCAATAGTTCTTACTTCGTCTAATTTCTTTCTGATTAAATTCGTTGTAAGTTCCAAGATGGCTAGTTTCTGCCCCGGGACGTCAATAAGCTTCGTCGGAGGTCGCCGTTTTTGATCCTGGCTTTACAGGAGACACAGCGATAGGAATGTGTGGTGGGTGGGCTTGTCACGATATCCTACAAATTTTATGCCAAACGGCAGACAAACAAGCAAATGGGTCACGTGAGAGAATGTTGCCAGCATTTATGAAGTGTATAGCTTCACCGGGGAAGTACAGTTAACCAATAAGAGATGATCAGGGCACAGAACTGAGAACAAAGATTTTTCCTTAATAACGTAAGCATGGTTAGGAAACTTTGTAATTACATATTACAAAAGTTCCGAGTGAATCCGACTTCACGCAATATTTAGAAGACTTGAAACATATTCGCTGCCCCGCTCATCTCTTTCATTGGCCGACTGTACCACCCTGTTACAGAATATCGTTGTGAAGCAGCAATGCGTTTTGTTTGGTGAGTGAAAGATTTGGATGGCTAACTCCTCCCGTACTTATCCATTTCATCCTTTCTGTTAATGAAATCTTACTCTTTAGAATATTAATATAGATTCAATATTTTTCTTTACAGTAAGCCGAGTAATCTCAATAGCAATCATTGCATATATGTACCCATATTGGACAGTCCTGGCCTGCGGTGTCCACATACTAGTAATGACCGCCTGGATACAGCTGTTCGATCGACCAATCTTCTGTTCGCAGAGTAGGACATCCGAAATAGCTTTCTCTTTCGCACTAGGTGCTGTATACTTGTTCACATATATACTATCCGTTGAAGCAAAAACTAGATACCGTTATAGTGTATATTACACTGTATGCTTCTTACAAAATGTTACCTGTGCCTTAATATGGTTTTTCTTCGTAAAAGATGTAATGAGAGAATCTAATGCATTTTACGTTGTTTTAATATTATGTATAGTACCATATTTGTTTGGTATATGTATAATGGTGGTATATTATTCGTTTTTCCATCCGAATTTGAGGAAGAGAGAGGACACTATTTCTGTCGCGTTCAAAATTAACGACGAAGTCTTCGACGTTGCCAGTTAATGTTCATTTAAAAAAATATATAATTACGCAAGTGTCTAATGGTTAAATAACCTGTTTTACAGCCAGTTTCTGCAAACATTAAATTAATACAAATCTGCCAGCTGTCACTGTTTAACTAAAAAAGAAAAAATGAGATAAATTGAGACTTAATCCTACTAATATTATAAAGGCGTAAGTTGTGTGTATGTTTGTTACTTCTTCACGCTCAAATGGCTGTACCAATTTTTATGATATTTGGTTGATACCTATATAGGTAGCTGTTACCTTGGATTGACATATAGGGTACTTTTTATCTCGAAAAGTACGCGATTCCCGTAGGATTTGGTAACAAATCTGATATAGATGGCGCCGCTGTGCATAAATAAATACACGCAAACGAAGTTGCGCGGGTTTCACTAGTGCAGATAAAAAAAATGGGTTTCATAAACTGGCTGTTAAACTTTTGTGATGGCCAAAAAGCTGCTTCCATAAATTGAACCTTACTCTGTAGAGATAAGGTTCAAATACAATAATGTTTTTCACCAGTTATTTCTCTATTACATAGATACTTTTTAAATAATATTCAAAGACTGTTTATTGTAATATGATAATTATTTTGTATATTTTAGATTTAATTATGCATAAGAAGAATATTTCAATGGCTAAGCAGGCAAAGGAGTTTATCCTCCAAATCTTTTTCCTTTCCAAAGGAAACTACACTACGCCATCTAATGCCAAACTAAGTAAACCTTGTATTATGAATAGAGATATGAGAAATAAGTCGAATGTACGCTACATTCGACAAAAACATAATAAGATGCGCACGAGCAGCGCTTCACCTGTGCGTCAAATGTCGCCGTGTATCATTAATTAGTGACAGTTTTACCCATAGATTTATTATATACTAGCGTAAGATTGGCAATGCAAAAGAGATAGATCATAGCATACACGTTGGTTAGAGCGAGATAGATAGGCGAGACATTTTCCTATACACGCTATCAGATTGTATCGGCCTGACGTCAGTCGTCTTAAAACAAATCCTACTTATTTTTACAAAATTTATGGTTTTTAGTGTAGTTTTGATGTTAATTAGACGTAATTAAATATGGTTACCTGTGCAGTGCCTGGATGTAACCCAAACAAAAAGGAAAATCCACAAAATTATATATCTTGCTTGCACACATGTACGTACATTCCACGCACACTAGTGTATTTTGTTTTTGGTCTCGCCTTAGGAGCCACAGCACACGGCGTATTTTATACGCGCAGAGGACGCGCGTTTCGTGCTACATTGAGCTCTTTGTTAGACGTCACGATGGAATGATTGCAACACCGCCTTGGATAACGATACGCGCGTCATCTGCGCGTTTAAAATACGCCGTGTGCTGTGGCTCTAATCAAACCAAAACAGATCTCTAAGTACGCTAGTATATACTAAATCTATGGTTTTACCACCTTATAAACTCCCGAATAGGCTATTTGACAAACTCAAGATAAAAATCCGTCAATGTATTTGGCAAATAAAACTGTTCGGGAGTAGTGAAACAATCCCTTTTAGGTCTTCATTCACCACTTGGAAAAAGTATTCGCTAATTTAACCTAGTAAAAGAAGGATACGAGTTACAGAGTACAGAGTACCAATTAATGCTCAATTTGTGATAACTAGAAATAGTTTTTGAACTTTTTTATACTTATAGAGTCTCAGTAAAAGTTATTAATAATAGCCAAAATGTAATTAATAATATTTTTTTAATAAACATTTTATATACAATTCTTATTTTTAATCATACCCTTACAAATAATCCCTAAGGAACTCCCACACCGGTGTTATGTAACGTTATTGAACAAACTGTAATATTAGCTAACATTTTAAAAGTTTTGCTTTTTTCAATAACTAGGTGAAAATTTAATTTAGTCGCCATCAAAACTTTTTCTATGTACTAGGTATCATTAAAACAAGACCCTATTTATATAAAAAATATTTTTCAATCAAATTTAAAAAAAAAAATAATATTTACCCGGGTTGCGCGCGCGGTGTCTTTGAATTTAGATAACTTTGTGATGCTGTAACTTCATATTTTAGCACTAAGTGATATTAAAAGAAAAAAACACGTATATCATGATTTTCACAACAGAGAAATATATAATTTAGATGATGATAAATCAACTGTATAACACCGGTGTGGGAGCACCTTTATGCACTAGCGGTTAACCGCTTGCGAGTTTAATATGCAACCGCTTGTTATACGCACTAATCGTACGTACACGTACGGGATGGTACCTTTAATCAATAATTTAGTAGATAAGTAAAATGTTCTTACTAAATTGTTCCTAGATTCACGTCAGTGATATATTAAATAAATGAATATAGCCCTTTTACCTACAACCTTGTAACAGTTCCAGTTCCCGAGGACCTAGACAATGGTATACCTACTACTCGAGATTTTATCCAAGGAGGAGTTACACTGAAAAAGTTTGACAAACTGCCTTCTCCACACTCTAGTATTCCCACAGTCAATTTTGTAGTAGACCCCGATGTGGAGCCACAGGTTATGCTGAAGTCTATGGGTGCCTATGACTCACAGCAGGTTTCCGGGGCCGATAAGCCGGCGCGAGTTGACGCTGGGTTAACTTGCACAAGGTTTGTCGGCGTCGATAACCTGTTTCTTTATAAGTTAACGTATACTACATTACTCAGAAACCTGCCGCTTTATATGAGCATAAACCCTTACGTGGTATAATTATGTTTGTTGGAGATCATAGCATTATGGCAGTATCATTAAAACTTCAACAAAAGGTACCTACTGTTAAAAAGGCTGTAGCAAAAAATCTATATCCACTTTACATTGATCACCAAATAAACGGTGCTCTTTCCCTCAATATCCTCAAACCGAATTTGTTCCATTCGCTCTGATTAATCCATAACTCAATCGCAGACTCTAAGCACGACATGACCGCTGCTCCTTTCCACACTGTGCTTGCTGGATCTATATCTTTTGGTGACGTAACTATTTCCAATTGCTCAGTCTTATACGTATAAGGTATTTGTAATGCTAGTCTATTTTGTAGCCACAAATACAATCCATGTACTTTTACGCCTCCACCGACTATTAATATGTTGCTGTACATCTTTCGTTTGAGCTCTTCGCTTGGACAACGATCTATACTCTGAAGTATAGCGGCATCTAAGGCCAATACTTGACCTGGTGCTAAAGACACAACATCTGGAACACCACCTTCTAGTGCATCTACAACAATATCTTCGTCTGCATTTACGTTTGGTTGTGATTCATTTACAGCTTCGTATTGTTGACTTTCATTTGCTGTAGGATCAGCAGTTTCTCTCTTCCTACCCGTTTCTCTGAGGAATTCTGCATCAAAAGGATCCTCAGGGTCACTGGGTTGACGATTCTGTATTTTAGTTATTTTTGGTCCAGTAATTTTTAGTAAATCTGTGTGGAATAGAGATAGGGGCGATATAATACATTCGTCACCCACTTGCAAGGTGTATTTGTTGATAAGATCACCTGGGTGGTCAACAAGGAATGTTTTTTCGTGTGGTCCACACACATCAAGGTTAACATGACAAAAGTTTTCATACAAATTTCTCATCAACACAACATCTCTTGGGATATTTTCGTTCCATGTTTTATAAGGAAACGCACTTTTATGGAACATCCATGATAATGCTTGACAGACATCCCCAGCTCCGTAATCCATTCGTAATCTTGTTGTTTTGTGTGAAATGCCATCTTCAACGCAGGATATCGCAGTTTTTTGATCGCCAATGTCTACTACACATGCTGAGCCAATACCAGCGCCGAAAGTGGCCCCGACACTCTCCTGTACCAGAAAACAATGTCCAAAACCCAGATCTCTCAATAACAACGACATTAAATACTTCAAATGACTCCGTGAGTAAATATCGGGGATTAGTAACACACATCTATACTTTACTAGTTCTATAAGGGGTATACCTAATTTATACTCTATGATTGAGCTCCAAATAGTATAGAGATCGTTCAATACAGACGACATTGATCCACCTACTTCAGTGTGGAGGTTAAAATCTCCTCTTTTGTATGGGAAATGTATGTTATAAGGCAATTCAGGGTCGATATCCAAGACCAGATCGCCGATTACTATGTCGCACTGTACCTGTGGCCACGGCTCGCCATCATTCACAACTTCAGGTAAAGATCGACGATTGAAAGCCGCAATTTGTTGCGGCGGAGTTGCGTACCGACGCGCACCGTTAGACTGCACACATGTTTGAAGCGTATGTGATATTTGGAGCCTACATTCTTCAAGTTCTTCAATCAATTCTTTAGTTTTTGGCACGCTCGGCGGTATAAACGGATCGCGGTAGATTTTGCCGGTTGATCGACGTTTTCTGGCGATGCAGTGCAGTTGTTTTACTGGTATTAAGTCCGAGGCTCTTCCTATTCGCACGTATAACGATCCAGGGTGAATAACAATGATCCTGTTTGATGGGAACTGCTGGAAATGCTCCGGACCGGGGTCATATGATGGCATACTCATTTCATCGATTTTATATGAGTAATGTAAGTTAAAATATTGCTTAAATACTTTAATTAACTTGTGCAGAAAAATGTATAAAGATGATAACTCTTCGTAGCGAATTTTCTACTTTAATCGATATATATATAACAATATAATCTAACCTCTTTCTTTCTTTGCGGCTGCAAACAAAATTTGATATGTCAAATTGTCAAGTCAATTTTAATATTGTATAAAAGTGTCAATGTCAATTGTCAGTCAATAATGTCAGTCAAAATCAATATTGATTTTTTTTCGGCGAACATCCGAAGTTTTGTAATCTTTTGGTAAAAAAAACTTTTATTGACAAAAGAGTTTAAATCATGGTTGCAATAAAATAATACAATTTATTGGATACAAAATAGAATATTGATTTATTAATTTCCGTATACTTACGGAAAACAATTTTTATTTACTAATAAAAATTGTTTTCCCCTCGAAAGACAGTTTCAATTTCCTGTGGCATAACCGAATGTCTTTCTCCGCGTAGTGTAGTAAAATGTCAGTGTAGGGATGGCGATTCTTTTCGAAAAAGATCGATTTTTAAATCGATTCGAATCGTGACCTAATGAATCGATTCACAAAAAAATCGAGGTCTATAAGATCGATTTCCGAAAAATCGATCTTTTTTTCAAGTTTTCGTTTATAATGTAATATTTTATTAAAAACAAGGTACATATTATAATTTAACGATCTCTTATCAGTAAAATCAGGTAATTCGATAATAAAAAATATTTTCATTACCATGTCAAACTAACAGATAATGTATAGAATAAGACATTTATTATTCTTTAACCGGCAGCACTCTTATAATACGGATACATTCAATTAATTGTAAATAGTTTTATGGTTTATACCAAAAAAAATCGAATGTCGATTTTCAAGGGTGAAATATCGATTCACCGAATCGATTCAGTACTACATATCGATTTAAAAAATCGATCTTGTTGGCTCCAAAAATCGATTCTTCGATTAATCGATTTCAGATCGCCATCCCTATGTCAGTGTCATAATGACAGTTGTCGTGTCACAAACTTGCAAGAAAGAAAATAAATAATTTTCACAAATTTTCGCTAATTTGTTAGGGAAATAAATAGTGAAAATGGTTTCGAGAAGTTTAACAGAGGTTTTTGTGTTAATGCGGAACAATGCAATACACAGTCGACACATATTTGCGGAACAGGTACAACTTTCGTAGTATTGATTTCTATTATATGTTTAGACACGCAATGATGCAATTTTTACATTGAATTTTTTAACAAGATATAAACTATTCTATACTACAGGTAAACATTGACAAAAGAAATGCTTCTCGTGTATTTTGAATTTATAATTTTCACAAGCAAGAGTTTGTCCATAAACATTTGTCATAATTAATTTATGAAGGCAATTAAAACTGAAGTCTGCTTTCGATTTAACTCCCCTTTGCCTATTAGTAAGCAAGTTCAGTTTTACTAAATTAAGCATTTTCTGTAATATGTTATGGATATCCTTTCAATACTTCCCATTCCATTTAATTTCTTCCTCATAAAATTTGTTGTGAGTTCCAAGACAGCTGTAGTTTCTCCCCTGGGGATGTCAATAAGCTTCATTGCTTATTGTCAATCTGAGGTCACCGTTGTTGATCCTTGGTCTACAGGAGGCACAACATTGAGAATGTGTGGGGGGCTTGTCCAAATCTAAAAAAGTAATTTTTGAGCAACACTATTTGTATTAAGTCTTTGGACAAAAGCAAAAATTTAAAATACATTGTTACAACATAGGGTAATGAATCGGAGAGAGTGAGATTAATGAGAAGCAGCTCACACGATGCGGAAGCTGGGCTGGAGCTACGATCAGAGTCCCAAGCGCCGCCACCCTGGACTGACGCACTGGAAGAGGCACACTATGTTATTACCAGGTTTGTATGTCTATAGTACTGGAATTTAACCCATAACTGCCAGTAATGGTTCTCTAGCAATTCATTACATTTGTGTGTGTGAACATGTCTGTTTGCCCTGGTTTGGAAGTTTTCTATGTATAATAAGTATTTATTTACAAAAAAAAAAAAAGTATTTATGTATATTTATCAGCAATCTAGTATCCCATAGTAGAAGCTTAGTTTGGGACTAGATAGCGTTGTGTGATTGATGTATGTGCACAAATGTTTGACTTGCGCAGGATTTGAATCCCCCTTGGAATAAAGTGACTATTGCTAGCCACTTGACCACCAGGCCTGTCTAAATAAATCTATCTGTAAACAGGTTAAGAACAAAGCTATCAGAGCTACAAGCACGCCACGAGCGACAGATCCGAAGACCGGCCCTTGACGACACCACTGAGCAGCAGCACATTGGAAGACTGACTTCGGAAATCGGGAGGCACTTCACGCACGCGCACACACACCTCACCGCCATCAAGGCGCAGATCCGGCATGGTAAGCCCAGAGGATACACAATAATTAAATCCTAGCTAATATTATAAATGAGAAAGTGAGTTTGTTTGTTATTCCTTCACGGCTTAACTAATCATCCGATCATTATGTAAATTTGTATATATTTTGTCAGGGGTACAGAGCCCAACATAGGCTACTTTTTATCCTGTGAAAGTAGTCGTTCCAATGGGAAAATAATTTTTCTACTATAGAGGGCGCTATATCGGCCAACAGATTGCACCACAAGTCGCGCCGTGGGTTTTGTTGTCAAACGAGATCTGTGTCATAAAATTAACCGCGAGCGAAGCCGCGCGGTAAAGCTAGTCTAGAATAATTTTAAAATGTTTTGATAATCTTAAAACTGCTAAACTAAAGTTAAAAAGAGGTTAAAAATATTATTTAGGTGATGGCGTTTGGGTTTGTTCTCGAATCTGGGTGTTTATTAAGTGTTATAAATATTTTGTTTACAATAATCTATCCTTCGTTTGGCACTCATAACACAAGCAAGTAACTTTTTGGGACCAGGTCCAGGCCCTGTGTGAATAATGGTGTAGAATTTATTATATAGTAGCGAAACCCGCGCAACTTCGTTTGCGTGTATCCCGCTTTCCCGTGGGAATTTTGGAATGTATGATACTTTAAAACCTTCCCCTTGAATCACTCTATCAATTAAAAAAAACCGCATCAAAATCCGTTGCGTAGTTTTAAAGATTTAAGCATACAAAGGGACATAGGGACAGAAAAAGCGACTTTGTTTTATACTATGTAGTGATTTTCTTTATAAATTTTCAGGTAACAAAACCGAACAACAGTTAACAGCGAACGTAGTGTTAGCACTGGTCACGACACTCCAAGATTTAAGCATAACATTCCGTACGGCACAATCCAACTACCTCAAATCTTTAACATGCCGAGAAGAGCGATCAAGCGCTTACTTCGATTTACCAAATTTCGAGGAGCTTAGCTTGAACGATAACGATTTACTCCCAGGATTAACTAACAACCAGACTGATCTATTATTCTCATTACCTAGTACTTCACAAGGTTATACAGATGATGAAAAGCCCGTATTAAATCAGAAACAGTTATTGCTTATGCAAGAGGAAAATACCAGGATGGTTTCCGAGCGAGAGGAGGAAGTTAACAAAATTGTCAAATCTATTATGGATTTAAATGAAATATTCAAAGATCTAGGACATATGGTGCACGAACAAGGTACTATTTTAGATAGAATAGATTACAATATAGAACAAACACAAGTATCAGTACACGAAGGATACAAACAGTTACAGAAAGCAGAACGATATCAGAGGAAAAATAGAAAAATGCATTGTATACTAGTGTTGGGAGTCGTAATCATAATATTACTTGTGTTGTTAATTATTGTAAAAAGTTAGTTTCTAATTAGTTTGCCTTATATTTATTAGAACTACCATGAACTTAGAACCTCATGGTATGCTTTGATTGAATATCCTAATACTGGTAACGTCACAAGACGGGGACCATTATTGGCATAGAACGGCAAGGGATCCTACGGCAAACCTAGGTCTTATACAAGTTATGTATTGAATGAAAGACAGACTAACGCATACTGATTTATTGTACGAAACGTTCGAGTAACAATGTTATAATTAAGTGGGTAGGCATTTTAAATAAATCTCAGTAACCCACATACAAACATTAAGTGCCCCAGAGACGATCATTCGTCATTCGTCAATTGGTATGTGATTGACCGTTTCAATTGAAGGTGCGAATGATGGAGCTTCACTCGATGCGTCAATTGCTCGCCCACATGTGCTTTCTGGACAGTAGAAACAATTGCACAACGAGAAGATCATTGGTTGCGTCAATCGCGATTGTCAATGGGCTTCAATCAAAATTTCCACCATTCGCCATCAATCACGTAGTTGCGATTGACAATGGCTTCAATAGGCCTGTGTCGTAAATTTCAAAAATGGCTTATTTCGTTAGTTTAGTACCTGTATTACCCCAAAAAAATAATATTTCATGATAAAAATTATATTTAAAACACATATTTTATGTTTTAAGAAAATATTTTTAATCTGGCGTAAAAACACAAGAAAGTGTCATGGCGTCGTGAATGACGTCACATAGTGAAAAACGATTGTGTTCACTTACGGCAAAAGTTTGTTTTGTTGAAATAAAAATGGAAATCTCGTATTTTAAAAACTGTATAGTGTCCCAGTGTATAAATACAAGTATAAAAACTCCGAATAAATTATTCATACGTGTTCCGGTCAATGGCGGCATACCACTATGTAACGTAATACGTTCTGATTGTCGTTCACAGCGGAGGAGCCAGGGGGGGTATTTATTTGATTTTAATTTGTAAAAATAACAATAATCATTAATTTTTATGTGGAATTATTTCGGTTTTCCCTGTTTAAATATTACAATTTACGTCTAGAAACATTCATCCATTGATTTCATTGTTAGTTGACACAAGCCTATTGCCTCTGAAGACGATTATTTGGTCCTTCAATGACGTAAAAATTGACAATTGCGAAACGACCGTCTCCGGGGCACTTTACAGTGTTCAAACAGAGTGCGGCCGGTGGAATAGCGAGTGTCGTTAAGACACGCTACTTATGCGCGTGAACATAATTACAGCGAGGCAGCTTTTGTGTTAGCCGCTCGTTACCTCCTCTCCGGTTATTAAGCAATAAAATAAAATGCAGATAATACGCGTTTACGCTGAGACGCGCCGCGAAGTATTGTGTTCACGAGTAGAAATTAGCGTTTGCGGCCGTTCGCGCCGCTCCCTTTTTTGACACTAAGATTATGTACTGTCCCTGAAGACTGAAGGCCGTGTGCACTAAGAGGATCGCCTTGACGTCTTTACGCTGCCTTATAGCAAACCAAAAGCTGCCGAGACGAGAAAGGACTGATTAGTCCTCTGAGTTGTGTCAAGGTTCGGCGGCAGTTGCTGAAGATCAGTAGATAGTATAAGGTAGAATATTTGTAAATAGACAATTCCTATAACTTAAGCGTGAAATACACAAAGGAGAAATGCGTATCAGGAACGGCTCTACATTTATTCTACGAGCTCTTAGCCTATAGATGCTTGATGAAAAAGTTTAATAACCAATACAGTAAACATTACCAATAATTATAAGATAATGTAGATAGAAAATAAATCTATTTAAACATAATATAATAAATGAATTAGCACAGGAAAAGTATAGGAAGCTAGTTAGGAAATTACGCCAGTTTTCATCGACAAGATCTAAAGTGAAAATTGTTTTTCACTTTCACCAATGTTCAACTGTCACCTTCAATATTATATACAATAAATACAGTTAAGGGAATACCTTAGGATAAGAAGAACTTAGAAACTCCTTACTAAGTTATTCTTATCTTAAAGTTTTAAGAGTTCAACAGACATCCGCCGCTTTTATAAGGCGGCATGGCATATGCAGCAATTACTAAAACAAGTACTTATAGAAATATAATTGTTAAAAGATTTTGAGATTTTTTTACCAATGTCATTTGGGAATGATAACGCATCAATAAAATATGGCCAGCATTTTTAATATATTATGCAAAAAGACAGTTTTCATACAAAAATTTACAAAGCTCTTTACTGCGCTTTCCGTGCCTGGCTGTTATCGGCCACACGTGTTCTATCTAGTCTTTATTTCTATGTATTTATAATTTATATTTAAAATTGTTATTTATTGAAAGCTAATTATAATCATGTTATGATTTGGAATGGGATAACAGACGTAGTTTCTCTTCAGGGACGTCAATAAGCTTCATTGCTTATTGTCAATCTGGGTTACCCTATTATGTTAATAGGTTATTTTCAATTGGCTACCAACCGGTCATGCTTGAGACATTTGAAGGCCTATCCAGGAGTAGACTTCTTGTAGCTAGAAATGACGATGATGATGAACAGGTCTAAAAATAGTGGAAGTGGTGTGTCCAGTAATATCACCAGCGTGCCAAGCTCTATATACAAATCATCCAAAGTATGTAAAATAAAGTAATATTTTCCCTGGTCTCAAGGTTCAAGTGCTGAACTTGGGACCAGATGGTGCTGTGTGAATTGTGTACAATATTCAGTTTCATATCACCATTATTTATTTAAAGCAAATTGTAATAAACTGTCATCTAAAACCTTATTTTTCGAACCAGTTATTACCAGTGGTATGTTCATGTACAATCCGCGCCACCAGAGATGAGACGACGTATCACATGATGTCACAAGTTAAATACAATACAGAAATCGTCTACGGCGCAAGTCAAATCACATAATACCTATCTCTTCTCTCGTGGCGCGGATTGTACAGTTAACAAAGGAATTGACTAACCCCCCCCCCCTGTTTGTATGATTAAAATATGTATTGCGTGAAGAGATTTACTTGAAAATTAGTATTCTTATTTTACTATGTAATTACAAATTTTCAAGTAAATCCCTTCACGCAATATTTAGAAATCTATAATCATATATACAGGGTTGGGTCAGTCAAATTACTTTGTTGACTGTACTACCCAAGATTATTTTGGTATGAAAAATAAGGTTGGACGACGTTCTATAAAGTGATAGCATAAGAACAAAATATGTAAATAGTGTTATTATTTATAAAATAACATCAAATGAAATTCCTTGTAGTTTTATTTTACTTGTAAAGGTGCGTAAACATGAAGAATGGAACTGACAAACAATTTCGAATTTTCATTATAGGGGAAAGCCTCAAATGCTGGTAGCTAAACAGTGTTCCATCTTATCAGCAGCATGTTGAATTTAAGTTATGTATTGTTTGCTAATTAAAAGAGCGGCCAAGTGCGAGTTGGACTCGCCTATGAAGGGTTCCGTCTCCAAAATTGTTTTTTTTTCTCTATTTTTGTGTGAAAACAGACATGACGAATCCATAAGGGCTCCGTTTTTTGCCATTTGACTACGGAACCCTAAAAAGATGTAGTCCAAGTTTAGATGGACTTTTTTTGGAATTTATTGGAAACAGTCCAAAGTGGTGAAGGGTGTATATTTGCCCTAACAGTACAGCAAGTCTTCGTGGACAGATTAGTTGGAATAGTTATCTATAAATATAAAAGTCGTGTTAGTTACACCATTTATAACTCAAGAACGGCTGAAGCGATTTTGCTGAAAATTGGTGGAGGTAGCTTAGAACCATGAGAAGGACATAGGATACTTTTTATCCTGTTAGGGTAGGGTAGTGCTTCTAGGTGGAACAAAGTTTGCGGATTTAATTAGTTGATAAATAAAAAACAGTAATAATTGCACTAAAGATTTTTTAATTGTTGGTGATTTCTCAATATAAACACGATCTGTAGCAAACCCTGAGGCGGAGTGACGGGCAAACAAAATTACACTAAATAAAAAAAGGCGGCAAAAATGGTCTACATGTTTTTGACAAGGTATTTCGTCCACGCATCGACACAGCTTGGACTGGTTTTATACGCGGTTGACACAACTGTAACTAAAGCTATAGTGGAGATAAATTTTAAATAGTAGGATCCCTAGGAAAAATTCTTCCCCGTGGTCCTACTAAATATGACAAAAAAGTACCACAAAAAAACGGAGACTTCGCATTATGCTCTACGTCGTTATACACGAATCGTGAGACGAAAACACAAGATATTAGTAAGTACAGTGATGTTTACTAAAGAAATCTTATCAAGAATTATTTTAAAATATGCATAATTTTCTAAAATCATATTCTCCAATCTTTTCTTAATGAAAAATGTTGGCAATGGACCAGGGACTACCATGGGTCTGCCTAGTGTCTGTGTGCACCACGGGAGGCGGTGATCACTTAGATCTGTATGCTTGTTTGCCAACCTCCTCCATAAAGAAACTTATACACTGTTTACTCACTGGTGGTTTATGCATTCCATTTTTATAAATATAATACAAATCAAATGAAAAAATTATACAAGTCAAAAATCCATTCTACTAATTTAGTACACTCGGCTGCAGGGCTTTGCTGTTCTACTTATAGTAATCCCTATTACCAAGGGCATAGCCAGGTATGCAGGGGAAGGAAAGGAGTATGTAAATAAGCTTGCATGTGGGACCTATTCAATCTATCGTATAAGAGTTCCTAGTCTTGAATAAATCATTATAAAGAGAGATCTTTTTTATTGTAACAAATTCAAAAACTGATTTATAAAATTCGTCCAATAACAAAACACAAGCTTTTCAAGTTGCCTTTGGGAAAACCTGGGGCAGAATATAAGTATTAAAGTTCGTTCCATTTTTTTTAAATATAACATGACCCACCGTTTCTCTACATCCCCTTTAGAATCCTGGCTAGACCTTTGTATTACAATTATAAAATCTGACAAGACAAAAATAGACCATTTATAGAAAATAATTAGTAGATAAAATAAAATTACACAGGCAAATGAACACTTAACAAGTTGTACTCAAGAGTTTAGACATATTACAGGCAAAATTGCATCAAACCCAAATTCTGATGGTACTGAAAATAAATATCATTCATAAATATTGCAATCTTGATTCTGACTAAGGTAGGTAATCATTTTTCTTTTTCTTGTCTTTTGTAAACACATTTTATAATATTTATTTTTAATTCAAATTGCAATAGCTATCACTAAAGTTAGTTTATAGAGTAGATTGTTTTACAAATCAATATTATTTGTACGCTTCGACAAGAGAAAGTGCCGGTGACAGCCTAGTTTCTGAATAAAAGTTTTTATCTTTATCTAAAAAGAAACAACAGAATTTTAGTTTGACACAAATGACCCGCCAACTCCACTCACATTAACCATTACATTTCACAACACAAAATAAAATGCAACTCAAAATTAATACATTCAAACACTAATGAACTATGAGTCTTTGTGTTTATTGTAAAATTCATCTAGATATTTCTTATAGGCCGGCTGGTTCGGCCACAGGTATGACGCTTGCTGGTTTAGGGGACTCTGCGTGTTGGGCTCCGCAAGCAGGCTCTGTATCGACAGCAGGACTGTGCGCACGTCATACAAGGCAGTCCACTTATCCTTCAAGATGTCTAAGCATATTAGTCCACAGGTATCCACGTTTGGATGAAAACATGGAGTTATAAATTTAACTACGGGTGGGGCGTAAGGGTAAGAATTGGGGAACTCCAAAGACAATTTGTACTTGTGCCCCGCGTACACTGTCTCCTGGGGCCCGCTAATTGTTCCTATCCATTTAAATAAATTCTCACATTCGGGAAACGCGGAGATTCCCTTGTCAGCGCATCGCATCAGCTCCATCAACTCTTTTTGCAGCCTGCAGACAAAGGAGATGGAATTTAATCAGGACAAACAGATTACAGGCAGACAGATTACGAACAGTTGATTGCATCGTCGTTCGTTACTCACCGTTTACTCACTGCATGATTGTCTTTCAGTTTTATCGTGTCCTCGTTTTGTTTAGCTGGATTCGACGATGAAGCGTAATGTGGATTAATATTTTGAGCCATTTTACGACGAAATACACAAATTAGATGCCACCAATTTTCTGTTACACGCACGGACGACTTCCTGTTAATTTAAAAAGCTCAAATTTTATTGGATAACTAGAGACACATTTGACAGCACGTAATGGCGGTAAATTAACGACAAATCGACATTATGCTAAACAATGTTGCCAGTAAAAATAGAAATGAGCGTTGTAAACGTGAACAATAAAAACGTTACGTTTATGTTATAACACCGTTTTTTGTTATAATAACGACGGAGTTTACAGCTTAGCAAAATAATAAAATAAAAATATCTCAATTTTGTGGGATATTTCTCTGAGCATTCATCAAACCTGTTTATTTACCATATTTATGAAATGAACTAGTGTGATTGAGGAAATACCACCCTCTGAAAGAATATAGCGAAGCGATACTCCGTTATATCGGTGTAAAGCAACAATGCATTTCTTTCGGTGAGTGAGAGATCCGGATGTCCCTTGTCCAAAACTTATCTGTTTCTATCGCTTTGTTCCTTATTTTCTCTTTTTTATTTACCTTGTACCGGGAAACTTATTTTGCTTGTTTGCTATTGGTATGACATGAAAAATTGTGTTATGTAAATACTCATAACTGCCTAAGTAGTTACGTTTACGATTTAAATCAATTTTTATTAGCATGGAATCTAGAAAATGGAAAAAGAACATTCACTTTCACTTTCTGCGGTCTATTAAAAAATGATCGATGCGTGAAATTGAGACCAGTGATGCGTTTTATTATAAAAAGAAAGGTTTTGATGTCTATTTAAGATCATACTGATTTATAATTCGCTTACTTTTGCTAAAGATTTTTTAATAATAAGACATCCGTATAGGACTTCCGTTAACCAAGATACAATCATGATTCTTAAGGTTAGTAATTTATTATTAATAAAAGGATTTAATCATCTATATTAATACAGACTTTATTGTACAACGTATTAAATTTTATCTAAAACTTGTTGTTACCCGCGGCTTTGGCCGCGTAAAAATCAGCCTATGTTGGGCTCTGTATCCTTGCCTGACAAATTGATATTAAGTACTTATACAAAAATGTTCATAATGATCGGCTGCTTAGTCAAGCCGTGAAGGAATAATAAACACTCACTTTAAATTTATAATATTTGTTTATTTGTAAAAAAAAACTTTAAAGTTTTAAAAAAGGATACTTTTTGTTCACGTGTACGTGTATAATAAAACACAGACATGTTTTATTTTTAAGGTCTGTGTAATAAAACGAAATTGTTTATAGTACTGGCAATATTATGACGGTGACGCAGATGAGCTGAGCTGACGTGCTTTAAAAAAAAAAACAGTTTGACTTTGACTTTTGACTTCAAAGAGTCCAAGAGGTAGCGTAAAGCGTATTTGACATTTGACTTGACATGACATTTGTATTGTATTTGCACTTTGCAGACAAGACAACACGATTGATAAAATTGATTTATTTCGTATAGTTGGAAATAAAATTCCTATTCTGTTATTCACATTCAATTCAAGATGACTCCCGCTATTTACTTTGAGAGCACTTTACTAAACAACAGTATCAGTGAAAATGTGTCATCTCTGAAGGAGGAAATTTCACAACAATATGGTGTTCCAAGTGCTGATCTGTTTGTGACCATCGACGGAAAGAGTGTTAATAACGATTTTAAGTTACAAACCTGCAATCATGTCGTCAGAGTGTTTTCTAAACTCGTTGGCGGGAAGGGCGGCTTCGGTTCTATGTTACGGGCTATCGGTGCGCAGATTGAGAAAACTACGAACAGAGAGGCGTGCAGGGATCTTTCAGGACGTCGTTTACGTGATATAAACGAGGAGAAACGTCTTAGGAAGTGGTTGGAAGGCCAAGAGGACCGAGAGAAGGAAGCGATCGAAAGAAAACAGAAGAAATTGGAAAGGCTGATCGCTGAGCCGAAGATCAGTGTGAATTTGAATCCTTTATATGAGAAGGAACGTGAAGAGCTGCCGGAGAGAGTCAGTGCTGCTGTTGATGCTGGTTGGCAGGCCGCTGGTACTTCAAATGAGGGTGTTAAACGTAAAGCTGATGACGATAAAGTGAAAGGGAAGAAAAAAGCTAAATTATGGATTGATGCCGAATTATCGGACTGCTCATCTATAAGTGATGATGAAGAGGAACCAACTCCAAGGAAGACGCAAACCGTGTCTACGGACAGCGGAAATGATTCGGATCATACATCTGATGCAAGCAATAAAGTGTGATTCTTAGTTTAAGAAATAGAATATTAATTAACTAATGGTTACCTAGCTTCAGTGTTTTCAGGCTATCTGATGATCACCGACTTATTATTATTATTATTATAGGGTGGGATGCCTGCTGGGCACAGGCAGGTGTTCAAGTCGCTAGTTGGACTCATTACACCCTATTCCCGTGTGGATACGGTTGTTACTGTGGCCCCGATAACCTCCCCCCAGAAAACCTTAAACTCCTTCTGCAGAACTCTGCTATGGGACCAGTGTCCAGGTCGCATAGTTTTCCTTCTTCGATCTTATCGGCTTCAATGATCACCGACTTAGTTTAATGAGTTATCTATCAACAACGTTGAGTTTTAATGTGTTATCTGAAGCATGCTGGAGCTTGAGTGGCCTTTATTTGATATTAATTATGTAGATTATGATTATATTTAAGATATTGTGACACATCTTGTTAATTAAGATATTTAAATTGTTTCAAAAAATGAGGCTGCGTGGTGGGCACTTAACGAAATATGAAGTAACCCTCTTTCGGGTGTTGCAAAGAAGTTGTACATCATTGCGTCACTTGCAATGCATGGAGTAGTTTGTCCAGCGAACTTCCCTATGAGGCTGACATAGTCAAGCATGGCTAAAGACTCAAAGAAAATGAGAGAGAAAATAAAAAGATATCTAAAGAACTACATTAATCTTGTAATAAAATCACAATTTTAATTCTGTATAATTTCAATTTAGACATTAATTAATACTTATTCATGCTATTTGCAAAAATTGCATACTTGACAATCCAATGCCAATTTAGCGGGATTATTTTTAAGAGTAAGGTTTTATGTTTTATGCTAATTTTCTTGTTTTATAATTACATCAAATTACATGTACAGAGTATTGTAAATAAATGATATTTTTTAGTACCTACTTAAATGTGTTTATATTTATTTTTCAATAAAACAACTAGCTTTTTCAATCATCAATTTTTATAGCAGTGGTAAAAAATTAACAGTGCTGACCTTCCACAGTAAAATGTAACAGTTACGGCGAAGGACACTTTCATTTACGCAAGAAAATAAAGAATGCAAGATGTTGATTTTAACGTCTGAAAAATGCATTACTGCAGTCCCACCGCGCGGGGAATTATCCATTCAAACATACCTACTATAATCATTATTTGACAGGCCTGGTGATCGAGTGGCTAACAATGGTCACTTAATTTCGAGGGCTGAGGGTTCGAATCCTGCGCAAGGCAAACATTTGTGTGCATGAACATGTCTTTTTGTCTGATCTGGGTGTTATTTCTATGTATTTACCTATATTATATAAAAAAAGTTTTTATTGTATTTTATTAGCAATCTAGTATCTACAGTATGTACATACGAGCTTAGTTTGGGACTAGATGGCGTTGTGTGATTCGTCCAAGAATATTTGTTATTTACTTTTTACTATTATTTAATTATTGTCTTTAGACGTTCTCCTGGGTTGTGATAGTACTCGCGATGCTGGTCCTGGTCTCAGCACGCCCACACGAGTTTGACTACGACGAGGAAGGCCAAGGAAACAACGAAAAGAGAGGTGAGTTATCTCACGGACGAGCGATTAGATGCTGAAATTAAATAAAATCGTTTATTCAGAATGTAGAAATTCACAGACTACCTACTACAGTTAGTCAAGTCGGTGTTTACAGACACTTTCAATGGACAGAACTCGCCGCTCGCGGCAAAGCGCAGTGGTTCGGTAGCGGGAGACACGCGCTGTATCACGATGACAGCCGCGTCGCCACCGACCCACCACGTCACGTTCAGTGTGATGTCGTTCACATACATATGCAGATGCTCCCGCCCCATTCCCGAATCCTGTCGCTTGTTTGGCCTATGATAAAAAAAAATCTGTGATAATACAGGAGGCAACATTCACTAGATGGCGCCTGTTAGCGATCTTTATTTCAAAATCTAATCGCGTCGAAGAAATGTAAAACTGTGGACAAAAAATATGTTTATTGTTTCAGATGACATAGCTCGAGTACAAATCAAAGTGTACAGAGGTCCAACAAAACATGACGGCTATGCACCATGGGGTTTCTGGGTGAAACAGCCTTCAGACGAACAAAAGTGATGATTTAAGTGTGTGCTTAAAACACAATAACGAGGGGAAAAGAAAACCAATGAAGAAAGTGACCGGATAGAGAATTAAGAACAAAGATTTTTATGCTAATAATAATAAGCATCGTTATGAAACTTTGTAATTACATAGTACAACATATTATCCATAAAAACTCAAGTAATATATTTACGGTCCTGCTCACTTCTTTTATTGGCTGTGTACTTTATTATAAATTTTTATATTTTTAGTTGTTTAAGAATTAGTTTATCATCGCTTCCCTAGATGGCGCTAGCTGTATCATTTTGAAGTAAAGCCAAAGATTAAATTCTTACTTTTTTATTTTTAAAAATATATTTTTTGTACTTTTGAGCTGTGTTTTTTTTCTGCTTAAATATAAATTTTCCTTAACTTTCTGAAAGAGCTGGATATTTTTAAACCCATGTAAATGCCTTTTGTCGTTGCTAATTTTACGTATTCAACCCACGACATCTCAATAGATCGACATCCTGTCATCATATCAATCCATAATCATCCCACTGCAGAGGATACAGGTCTCCCTTCAATCGAAGGTGATTAGAGCGTACTCTGCCACGCTGCGCCAATGTGGATTGGCAGAAGCCCGTGCTTTCAAGCAGCCCTAAGGCTACCGACTTGGCTTAACGACTGTCATCCATCGACAACAACCGGGACCGACGGCTTAACGTGCACCGAAGCACGAGAAGCTCGAAATGAGGAAACCCATCCAAACACTGGCTAGGGTCGATGTCGCTTAACTTGCGTGTTCATAGAGTGCGACACAGCGACGCCATCGACATCCTGTAGAAAAATTAAAATTGTATTTTTGTTTGAAACTGCTGCGGGGGATTGAAGATTATCTAAATGATAAAAATAGCTGGAATGATAAACTCGGCACAGACCCCAAACACAAGCCTACCTACTGCTAAGTACTTAATATATTGCGCATATGTATATGCATATATTGTATATACACTTTCTACCTTTATTTAATTTTTTACACCTTTGAATGTAGGTATATATATATATACCAGTATATTAATACGCTTTTTTCTCTCTTCATTTATAGTGTTATTAATCTTTAACTATTTGTATTTTTTTTTCGTCATCAGAAATTACAGATATTTTGTGGTAATTTTATATTTTCTGTCATTGTAATTTGTATCTTATTAATACCATTCTAAAAGAACAAGTGCTAAGTTTCTTGCCAGCTTCTTCTTAGCACAAATCTGCCGTCTGAACTGGTGGTAGGAAAAAATTGTGACGATTCGAAAGAGCTTATATTAGGCCTATTTGAATAAAAATATTTTGAATTTGAATTTGGGAGTATATGAAAAGAGTGTTGATGAAAGAAATAGAAACTAGAGGACTAGAATAGACTTTAGAAATAAAGGAAAACCAGTAGGATTTCTTGTAAAACACGACAAGTTTATCAGAAACATCTTACTTAGATGGAAAGATAGAAGGGGAGTAGGCATAGAATCTGGCTGTGAGTTAAACAGGGACATTTACGTCTGTCCACCCCACTGACCCGTGACATCATCGTTATGCAGTTTGAAGGCACACGCTGCGCCGGCGCAGGTGGACTGATAACATTTACTAGGTTTTCGTTTTATTTCAATACGACGACATTGTTTCATAGATTCTGATTATACAGGGACGGAGTTAGGTTAGTCGCATCGTCTGATCGGACTGAAACTATGTACCTATAAGTACCTACTAGTTTTATTATTTAAGACGTTGGCAAACGAGCCTGCGGGTCACCTGATGTTAAGTGAGCCACCCATGGAACACAGAGACACCGGAAGAGTCCCTGAGCTGCTGCCGGCCTTTTATTTGCATGTATGATCGCTTCTTCAAGGTTCCCAAGTTATTGTCATTCGGAAACACCGCTGGCGGGAGTTGATTCCAAATATTTACTGTGCGAGGAAGTAGTTTATTTTAGACTTGTCCTTTTTTCCTATTCAAATATATACTCGCTGTGTTTTCCAGGGAAATTTATAGTCTGCGTGTTTAAATGGAATATATAAAGCGAAAGGCATTAATGATGTACCAAACACCATTAATGCCTTTCGCTTTTCTTTTCCCAGTAGTAATTTTGCTTCGTTTTTTGGTAGTTTATAGAGTAGCAAATTACTAATATTTAATACTAGCTTTTCGCCGCGTCTTCGCTCGCGTTAATTTTATGACATAAATCTCGTTTGACAACAAAACAACCCATAGCGCGTCTTGTGGCGCCATCTGTTGGCCGATACAGCGCCCTCTATAATAGAAAAAATATTTTTCCATTGGACATACTTTCACGGGATAAAAAGCCTATGTTGGGCTCGTGACAATATATATTTACAAATTTTCATAATGATCGGCTGATTAGTTAAGCCGTGAAGGAATAACAAACAAACAAACTCACTTTCTCATTTATAATATTAGTATGATACCCATACTAAGTACCTACTACTGAATAACACAGAAATAGTAATTATAAAATATGACTAGAGAACGTGTCTGTGAACGCCTACTTTCTGAATAAACGAGTTCATTTCATGTTTTCTGGAATCAGTGCAATAAAGAGTGATTTTACTAGAAATATTTTAGTTCAAAAAGTCAGTAAAACAAGTCTAGAATAAACGAAGTGTTGTAGACTTATGTAACTGATTATCCTGAATCCGTCCCCCATTTCAAGGCAAGGCATCAATGAATGAAACTAAGCGGAAACCTATATAAAACTAGAATTAACAGATTCAGTCATAAAATCAAACGACACACGCCAAAATGAACGTGAAATTTGTGGCTTTCCTCTTCATGGTGATTTCCATCATCCTCGTGCAAGCGGGTAAGTGATTCAGTTATAATAGACAAGTCTAACTTTAAATTGTTCTAGCATCCTTTTTTGTATTTCAATAGGATTGAAGACATACCTTTGTCTAAGATATAAATTATAATTGAATTTGACTGAGCTAACAGACAAGATCAGTTTAAATTCCATAAATCCATTAAGATTCAAGAGATAGGTTACCTACCTTTGTCTAAGGTATAATTATAAAATACACTACAAAAGATTAGTAACGAAAACGAAACAGAACTTCTCAAGTCCAATAGCAATAATAATAATATGTGTTTGAGTTTGACTTAGCTAACGATGCAGCTGTCTAATAGGCCAGTATAGTTAACAATGTGGAATAGGGCGCTTAGAATATTCATTCCACTGAAGTAGCCAAAGTACAAAGTAATGTCGTCATAATCATCATCATCACGGCCACAAGAAGTCCACTGCTGGACATAGGCCTCCCCAAGCGCTTACAGTAGGACCGGCTGGCAGCGGCCTACATAAAGCGGTTTCCTGTGTCTTTATAGAGATAGAATTAGCAAAATTAAATCTACGATATATTGTATTCATAGAAAAATCATACAGACGATAACAATAAAACAATTTAATTTTAAAAGTAATTTCTAGACTTCTTTTACAATCACGTACCGCCGACGGATTACGCTGCACTTGATCTAGAATGCGCTCCAGGTAGAACTATAGTAAAGGTTCAGACGAAAGCTGAAGTCGAGGTAAAAAAAGATAGTTCTGGAGAGGATGACTTTGGGGCTAGGAAGAGTCACATGAACAGTCAGACGAAAGATGACAGTTGTCAGATTTGCGTATGTTCCGTTGAGGGGAAAGATGAATATTGTGTCAATAGACCAGCCAGAAACATCAACGAATGTTTAAGAATGGCAACCATTACAGAAGAGTTTCAGAAAAATTCACCTCATGACCTGGAGAAAAATTTGGCATATAGGATTAGGAGAGGTTGGTTTCGGGTGGTGCAGTTGAAGCATTTCTGAACTCATAGGTCATTCGTGCGAAAAAGCGAATAATAGTGACAAATATGCTCTTTTCCATAATTCTACCTGTGTATAATCAAATTATTTGTTTGATTATTGCAAGACATATAGGAAGTTAGGGTGCTTGATGTTCTGTTATTATACCAACCCAATAATGTAAATGTTTGTTTTATGTAATATAATCTTCGGTACCCAAAATAATATGCCCCATTACTTGGTGACATAAATCTTAAGAAAATACTTGTCCCTTAATTGATAAAAACTATCCGTAGGTCCTTGATATAAGTTCTGCCGATCTTCCTTAATTAAGTAGTGTAGTAACATGATGGATGTGGTACAATTTACAAATCTCAATTTTAAATAAGTATTAATAAATATAAAATTCAAATATATAGATTACCTCTGGCACAACGATGAAATACCTTACGAGCCGAAGGCAAAATGCAAACGTGGCACTTCATACTATAGCAACAGTATTAATGCAAACGACACAGACATAGATGTCGCTTCAGATGTTGAAACGTTACTAGATTACTCTAACAGAGACGTCTGTCACTTTTGCGTATGCGCCGTGGATGGAAGAGACGTGTCCTGTATTAGCCGAGACGTTTGGTACTGCGACTACTACAGAGATATGAGAGCGCCAGTTTTCCCACGGGATACGTATAGAGAGCTCTTCAAACAAGACAGACCGACATATTTCAGACAACTATCATACAGAGTTAGAAGGACAATGGACACTGGGGTTTACACGTTGATGAAAACTGGTATGGTGTCCCTCAGGGTTCTATTTTTGGGCCGGTGTCTTTTTTCTTTTATTTTCTTCAGATTTTTCATGCAAATTGTCTTAACTAGTTATATTACAGCGTATAAAAAATTATTTATTACATTTTAGTTAGTATCAACGGTAAAATTGGCCGCGTGTAAGATAGACAGATGGAGTAGGTACTTACTTAATTTGTTAACAATCGAAAAAATAACGACAATGTATTGACAGTATAATTGACAGTATAATGTAGAATACAATTACAGTACAACACATGTACGTTGTTGTGGCTGTATAAATGGGTTTTCAGCTCAGTCAATGATGTTCCTCGGACGACATCAATAATTTTTTTGGTTGTTTATGGGAAATGATTACTAATCAAATTACTAGCAGCAGAACGTAACGCCTTTTGCAACCAATCTTATTTTCAGAATTATTATTATGTGTTAAGTGTTATTTTATATCTTGTTAAAAAAAGATTGGTAATTGCAGGAGGCGATGCGTTATGCTGCAGTCACCCGTCTGGACATCGTCGGAATCTTCACAATGGTATCCGGAGCAAGATCCGTCAGCTGAGGCGGAGGGTCCCCAAGGAGGATCTGATGGCTCCTGGGGCGCCGGGGGGTGATTACGTCGATTTCGTTGTCAACAATGACAAATAACTAGACATTGAAGTAGACAGAGAGATAGGTTTAAAATATACAAAGATAGTAGTTACAATTAAGGCTTCTACACCAAACTGTGAAACATTACAAGACGCAGTTATCGAGGTTGCAAATTCGCATGGCGTGCATGCAGTGTAGTTTTGTGTAGAAGCACTCAATGAAGATAATGTAGTGTTTTAAAATGACTCGAAGTTTAGTGAAATGTAAAAGTGTTACCAAAAATCAAGCAACCTTTCATACAGTTTTATATTTTTGTATAACTGACGTTTTTTATAATTAAATTATTAATATTTATACGCTGCATTATGATTTCTTTTGACAAACTTTCAAGCACGTTTGCAATATTATTCACATATTTTTTGCACAGTTTCTCACATTTTTTTTGCACAAAATGCTTCAACTGCACATACCAAAGATTTGTTTTTATATTAAAATAAGTTAATGATAGAAAAATAATAACAATGAAGAAAAATATTTTTTCATTATTATTATCATCGATTATTTGTTATTTAGAGGCAGCATACACGTTAAATCCTATTTCCAAGGTGATTTGGGGGATAAAGCTACTTTATATGTTAATCCTCGTTACTGCCTGTGTACTAAAGGAGACTTGGGCGAAAAGTGGTCTATGAACCACTCCCGGACAGATTTCGATGTCTCTCCACATGAGAGTCTATCTGAAAGTATCATGAATTGCATACCTTTTTTTTACGTCAGAAAAATGCTTTGTGGCAGGAATTGGTCGCGGTTCGCGCGAACGCGACGAATTCTATGAAAAATTTTGTTTACCAACAACTGTTGACGCACGAAACGCGACCAATTCTGTGGCAGCCCCACCGCCCGGGGAGCACGTGGTGTGACTGTGGAACTTACCACTAAAAAACTGACGGGATGCCTCTTGCGACCCACATCGCTAGTGGTTCATAGACCACTTCCTATACAAAAAAGCCCAGTTACCTTTTAATCAAATTCGGTGGTCTATTATTACGCGCAAGGGTCACAAACACATGTTTTAATTCGTCATATTTTGATAAGAGTGACCTGCAGCGTTAGGTTCTTCAAAACGAGTGTGAAGAAGTTCTTCTTGGGTCCACTGCGCGTTGGTAATGCGCTTGGAATATTCTTACTTGAGTATTACATCTAAAAATCGTCACCTGCCGAGTGAAACAGGAATTCAAACCTCACCTTCAATCTAAATTTCCGTCTAGGGGCTCATATACCTACGACATTCAAGCATCAACTGCTGCAACCAAGTGCAGGTCCTCTGAATGAACTCTAAGCTATTGAAAATAATGCCAGAATTCCGAAATGATTTTTCAAAGTAAATAACATTGAATTTTGAAGTTATAGACTGACAAGTTTCGTGTTTCGCTCGGCAGGCTACCTTTTTTAAGTACAACATTATCTGAAGTCATGCGACAACCACACCACAGATAGGTGTTATAATACTTGACCACACTGTCAAAAAGTAGAAATTTTACAGGTTCTGATTGGATCTGTCGTGCACTAAGTACAGCACATAGGTAACAATTTTAAAATTGATTTTGAATTTTTTAGTGGGTGGCGAGGAGACTTCTGGTACATGTATTCCCTTTTTGTCGGAATTCTCAAATTGCACAGAAGGTAAGCAAACCTAACCTAACGTAAGCCTGATTTTCATGAATCCTAACATTACGTTTACAATGATCGGTGTTTTTACTATCGCGTTGCCACCGTTTAGGAAACAAAAGCAAAATGACCGCTGATCAAAACTCAAAACAAAATAAGGGCAACCCGTAATTTCGTACCTATTATAGACAACCCCAACCTCGTTTTTAGGGTTCCGTAGAACTACAAGGAACCCTTATAGTTTTGGCCATGTCCGTCCGTCCGTCCGCGGTGTAGCGCTTAGACGCTTAATGCTAGAAAGCTGTGATTTGGTATGTTTACACAATATTAACAATGCTAACAAAGTGCTGCGCTGTACCAAAATATAAAAAAAATATTTATTTTGGGGTGCCTCCGGTAGTCCGGTGCCTCCCCTACATGTAAAGTGGGAAAGATTTTTTTTTCTCGCCGACCCCACGTTGCGTGGTTTTTCTTAACAACATTGAGGGTGTGGAAAGATCATTTTCCGATACAATGATCCGTTTGCGAATTATTTATTTTTAACGTGCCAATTTTCGTTTCGTTTTCCACACTATATCCGAAAGTCTTAGCTTTAGAAATTCGAAAAAATTCATGGTAGGTAGGTAGTAGTCCATATAGTGAACCTACAAGGAAAACTATAACGGTTACGTAGGCTCTACTAGTTCCGAATAATAGCCGACGAACTTATGAAGTAAAATATCTTTGAAGAAAACGCACAAATGTCATAGAATATGGCATTGTACTAATCTGCATACAAGCAAAGTGTAGCAAATACAGAACCCTACATTGTGCGTGGCCCGACACGTACTTGCCCGGTTTTTTTAAGACACTTAAAAGTGGCCCTAATTTTCTTTTGACTATAACACCAATTGCGGTCGTTTCGTGGACTTCGGGGAAAATAAAAGAGCTGTTTTTTTTTTTCAGAGAACAGCTGTGAGGGTTGTACTAAGTGCGTATGTACAGCCGATGGTCAGTGGGATTGTAATATTGTGACCGAGTGCATGGGGTTAAAGGCTCTGGATATGAACGAAAACACTGTGGATAACGCCTGGGAGCAGATGGACAATAGTAAGTTTTTTCTTTTGGTCAGACAAACAGGTATGGACTATGGCCGCTTATAACAAAACAAGAACGGCTGAGTAAGGGAGACAGCGCAATACATGATGTAAGGCGACGTCTCGTTTACACAATCGTTTAAGGATAGTTATAAAAGGCCGTGGTACGGCCCCAGGTCTACAGTATTAGGTCTTACAGTAATGATTTTTGTCACGATAATGAAATTTTAAATATTTTTAATGAGCTGAATTCTCCTTCTGCTTGTAGATACTGGCAAAGCAAGAAAAAGCCATTACTTATGTCTACATTTGATGAATGTAAAGTATATAACATACATAATTCGAAACCATTGGAAATGTTTAAAATGAACATATGGGTGCAATATATAAATTTAAAAAACGTTATTGTAGTTAATTTAAAGTGTTGTCAAAGAGCAAAAAGAACTCACGAAACTAATTTACTTAAGTTTGATATTCTTAAAGAGTTAAATGAGAACTATAAAGGATGGTGTCGAATATTCACAGATGCATCTAAGAACGACATTGGGTTAGGAGCCGCATATTACTGCTCTAATGACAAGATATCAGCTATTTATAAAACTAATGTTAGGATATCTATAATGACGATGGAACTCACTGCCATATCAAAAGCTCTGGAGTATATTGACAGTCTTCAGAAACAAAAATTTGTTATACTTACCGATAGCAAAAGCGCTTTACAACATTTGGCTCGTTGTGCCTCTGGTTATAGCAAAGGTGCACCGATAGCTTATGTTATACTAAGCCAGTTGTACAATCTGACCAATAGTGACACTAAGAAGGTGAGCTTGCAGTGGATTCCATCGCATATAGGTTTGACTGGTAATGAAGAAGCTGATAGATTAGCCAAGTCTGCTATAACTCAAGGGGCTGATTTGAACATGCTACTATTTTATACGGAAATTTTAACTAAATTCAAAAATAATTGTTATTTTATATTTAAAGAATATTTTGATGAGCGTAGTAAAGAAAAGGGAATATGGTACAAAACAATTGTATGTCAGCCTCTTCATATACCATGGTTTATGAACTGCAATGTGGGTAGAAGATTTGTAACATTAGCCCTTAGACTACGCTCAGGACATTATCCAAATAAAAAGTTTGGATATCTTATGCGAAAACTAGAATCGCCCAATTGTGATATATGTTGCAACTCAATAGATGATGTCCAACACATGCTCACCGAGTGCCAAAAATATAGACAGGAGAGAGATGATTTTGTCCAATTGTACATGAAAAATGTTAATGAAATGGGATTATTTTCAAGCATACTATCAGAACCATGTTCGGATATAGGCAGATCACTTATTAATATCTTTTTAGATAAATGATTTTTTCCTGGTTTAAACTAAGTAGATATAAGCAATTTTTGTTGTGATTAAGTTTAAGTACGATGAGGCTGACATATCTGTATCAGATAAAAGCCTCAAAATAAAATAGATTAAAAAAAAAAAAAAAAAAAAATTTTTGTCACGATATTTCTACATAGTAATTGTATTAGGTACTAGTTGTTGCCCGCGGCTCCGCCCGGGGAAAATGTCAATATTTTTTCCCATGGGAATCTCTCTGTAGTCTATGTCACTCTCCAGACCTTAATCTATCCCCAATAATTCACATTTATAATATTAGTATGGACATTACCTAATACACTTTATCTGCCTGTTTCCTGAATATTAACAAGTCGACTTCAGATTGACAATTGACAATAAGTAGTGAAATTAATTGATATGCCGAGGAAGTAACTACATGGGTTTTTAAGAACTGGCAACGAATATTTGTGATGGTATTTCATATTGTCGTGTCTGGGTGTTTCCTATGTATTATAAGTAGTATATATTTACAATGATATCCATTGCCTGGTACCTATATCAGGAGCAGGTAACCCTAGCTTACTTTGGGACCAGGTCCACCAGGAGGCGCTGCGTAAGTTGTGTAGAATTAATTCATTTATAATGGGTGAAATAATTTAGAATATTATTGCAGTGTTGAATCACAAAATTAAAGATCCTGATCAACCAAAATCACCATTAGTTCCTCGACCAAGAAAATCGTATGATGACGAGTTATTAGGTAAATACTTTAAAATATTTATTATTTTTTAATTTGACTCCACCAAAGCGGAGACGAGTCGAGCGGAGAGGAGATGTTTTTTAAACAACCATTAGAATTGCGTTATTGACACGTATCTCCTCTCCGCTCAGCTTCAGTGGAGATCGCTGTGCGGAGATGTGTTATATTTGTATGGCGCGATGGAAGCGGAGATGTGAGCTGTGCGCGGATGACGCGCTGAGTAGACGAGAGATGTGAGTGAGCGGCGCGGCGGCGTGCAGTGAGCTATGTCACTCTCCCCCCAAGCCCACCAGCAACCCGCAGAGACCCGCGCGTACGCGTACTTAGCACTCAACGCCTCGCACACACGCAAGGCTAGCCAGCACACATCTCCGTTACACAGTACGCATTTCCGCACAGCTTCGATGGATTCACCCGAGCTGAAAACATCTGTTCTCGCACAGCATACAGCACACCGCACACATCTCCGCTTTGGTGGAGTCCCAGCGTCAAGCTTCTTTTTTCTAGCGTTATCCAATTTTCCAATTATGCTATCTTCACACTCTCGAAAAGTTGGCTTAAGTGAATATGAAGTAGGACGAATAGTTTTTGCTCAAATTTGAGACAGTGTGATGTTAGCATTATGCCAGCTCCACACTGAAATTTCCAATTAAAAGCGGGATATACGCAGACTATGTTGCGCGGGTTTCGCTAGTTTTTGAACTAGCAAAACCCGTGCTCTTTTAACTACATGAGGTGGTAGCACACCAATTTCATTTAAATCAATTATGTCATATTCTTCTCTTTCAGGTTACGTAATGGCTTTACCACGCACGCAATAATCTATTTTTATATTAAAATTATAGCACAATAAAATAATGCACGTTGTTTTATTTTAATTTTATTCTGGCTTTAGTAAAGTAAGTACTGTAATTTTAATTTTTGTTTCTATGAAATGGGCAAGCCCTACATAGAAACGGCAATGCAGCAATATGTATGGGTCGGTGAGTGAGAGTATCCCACAAAATCAAGATCAAAATTTATTTATTTTGTGTGTCGCGAGCACATGGTCATGTTTTTTTTTCGAAATAAAATCCTTTCCCATCATTTTTCTCCCTATTCTCACATTCCTGGTATCGGTCGACGCATTGTGGTTCGCCCATTGTGGCCCACTTGCTTGTTTGTGTGTCCAATGACTTGAAAAAAATACAAGTATGTATTACCAATCTTGGGAAAACCCGCACAAGATTTAGCGAAGACCTCAAAGATTCGTAGGAGTCGTAGGACGATGTGTACGTACACGTGGCTCAGGACCGAGTAGAGTGGCTCTGTAGAGACTGCACTGGAAATAGTAGAAGGATAAGGTGAAAGAAATAACCTAGGATCTCTTAAAAATAAAATAAAACAAAGAGTTCTTTCTTCATACAAAAAGGAGGTGATGCAACGTCACCACTCCAACTCGGCCATACTACAAACTCATCAGTCTCTTGATGAGTCCGAAATTGCCAACACTAGCCAATAGCCTTCTTCCTTTACTTGTGAAATCCCTTCAGGCCGACATTGTCGAGTGTCCGAAATGTCTATATTCTCTAAGAGTCTTCCTATAACGTCTAGTCTCACAATATTCCGTTATAATGACAGAACACCTTTTGAATATAATAATTATTTTTCAGATCTCCCTGCAATAGACGAGGAAGAGTATTTGAAATCAGTTATAATGGGTGGTGATGGAATAGATAGACTGAAACGATCAGTCAAGCTAGAGAAAAACGGAACAGTAAAATTCCATCATACTGTAGATGAAATCAACAAGGGTAATAGTTTTATTATTTCTCTGATATCATAAAGAGGAGCTTGATGGTGTTTCTGTGTGTCGCATTTTAAAACGAATACGCAAGTAGAGCAACGTCGACCCTAGCCAGGTTGAATCCTTGCTTAACGTCAGACCAGAGGACGCTGTGTGAATTGTGTAAGATTTATTTATTTGTTCCAGATACACTCGCGAATAGTAGTAGTTATGGGACTGTGAAAGCTAACAAATTCACTCCGAAGAGTCAACCTCACATTTCCAGAAGAACTGGTCTGTTTGAAACAATTAACAAATCAAGTCCTCTACACATTGAACATAAATCATCAATTTACGACCATCATATTACAGATAATAAAATAGACACGGTAAGCCACGCTCACGACTTATATGATGCTGATAAACTTAACAAAATCCTTGGAAATCAGACGCAGGAGAGCAAAGATAAAGACCTATCTAAAATAATAGTTAATGAGCTGAAGAAAGGTATAGAAGTCGTCGGTGACGCCAATGCCCCAGCGATTTCAAATATCACCTTCCGTCCAGAAAATGATACTCTAATAGCCATGGCTTTTATTGCTGGCAATCTTCTCAATAAGTTATGGAGTATGGAAAAGGATGATAGTGATAACCCAACCGAAACAGACTTACTAAAGCATGAGAAAATAGCAGATTTATTGGACTTATTCAAAGAACCGCTTACGATCCGACAGGAAAGTTTCCTAAAGAATGCATTAGAACATCTGTCTGATGCCATTGATAATAAAAAGATTGTTAATAATGTTACGTTATGTGAAAGTGTTGAAAAGATAAAAAGTTTGAATAATCCCAAAATAAACGAAACACAAGAAAAAGCAAACGTAACTACAAAGAAATGTGTAGAAAAACCAGCAGAAAATAACAGTCCAAAAGTTACTAACGACGCGATTGTAAAAATTGACAACGTTCTATCATTGATAAAGAAATATGAAGCAGTACAAAACCGCCTCAGTGATCTGAAAAATTTGCCAAACGCCGAACTTAATGCAAAACAGAAACTAGTAACAAGAATTGGGGATAACATTGAAAATATACCATTGACTAAAGAAGAAGACGCATCATTGAATATTTTTGGTAATCTTTTGGAAAAGGTGACTAAGTTGCTCGTTCCGCCACGCACAAGTAAAAAAATTGTAAAATCTGTAAGAAATAGAGAAATATTCATGAAAGAAGACGATCTGAAAACAAAACTTAAAAAAATATATGATGTTGATTTGGAAAATTCAACTTTGTCAACGAAAGATAGAGTAATTTTAGATCTTTTATCTAACATGAGAAATTCGAATTGTCAACTCAATAAAAAATTTGAACAACCCAGCTTAGAAAGAGGCCTTCTTGTAAATTTGTCTGAGTTCTTAAAGGTGACATCTTTTGTTGATTTACTGAAACTTTTAGAACCTGAAAAGTCATCCGTTGCAAGTGCTAGTGTATTTTCGACCGAATACAGTACTACTGTATCTTCAACGGAAGCTACTGCAGCAACAACAACTAAGAACGAGACAGGAACGAGTCCACCAGTTATAGTTCTGAAGTCAGGTAATGATCAAATTGACAGACTAACGAGAACTAAAGAAAATCTTAAAAATCATTTGAAGTCTATTATTATAGATTTAATTGAACTCCAAAATGCAAGTGGCATTTCTGTTAAAGATACAAAAATCAAAATTGCAGACGCCTTGCCTTGCCTATTTAATCTATTAAATGCAGACAAAAATTTAACATCTAACAGGGCGCAAGGCTTGTCTTTAGAAAATATAAAACCTATTTTTGAATTACTAAAAAAAGAACTAGCAAATCCGCCGACGCGAAGAGCTAACTATAATACAATAATGAGACCTAAATCAGCTGTAGTCTGGGAAAGAATTATAAAAAATTTAGATTCTAGTAATAAAAATACTAGAAGACAATTTACAAGTAAAACACCAAAATCATTCGAAGAATTAAAAAAGTTGATGGAGAATCTTGATTCTGTTTCTAATACTTACAAGAAGGAAGCATTAATGAAAGATATTCCTTACAACAAACGGTTAATGCTGTTGAAAACATTAACTACAAACATCAAGCAATATATAGAAGTGATGGAGGAACTTAAAATATTTTTAGGTACCACTGAAAATCTGCCCTACGACAGTACTTTAGATGCGAACGAATTCGTTGACAACGCTGTTACGACAGTAAAACTAAATGAAAAACTTTTCAAAAAAATCAAAGCCAGAAAGCCACAAAAGACTGCTTTGTATGCAAAAGATAAAGTAAATTCAAATGCTGATTTGACACAGAAAAATATTGCAGAACTTTTGGCGATGACGAAACCAAATGAAAAACTAACAAGGGAGGAATTACTGAATCAATTAATAAAAAATCGTATACAGTATTATTTGAAAGTAAAAGAGAGGCAAGGGGTTGATTTAAATGAGGACATGAATGTTAGAATAGCAAAGAGGATACTAAGTTATGCGAATGGGAATAATAATCGTTTAGCTAGAGAACTATTTAAATTATTTATGTCAAAGAAACAACCCAGTACGTTTGAAGGTGTGTGAAATTATCATTTATTTGCACTATTTCTAACATATTTTGTGGTCGACGCAGTACATCTTCTTTTTCCTTTCACTTGTTAGCCATCACTTTTATGCTTACAGTTCTTTCTTACATCTTATTTCATGTTCATCTCACTGTGAGTTTTCCGTTTCACTTGACCGGACGTAAATACGGTCACAATTAGCAAAAGATTTCATAATTTTAATAAAACACATATCTCTTATTAAAAATTTATAATTTATGAAATTTTGGACAATATTTAGCAACCTCCTCGATCAAAATCAAAGACATCTTTGGATTAACGTTTGTACTTTAATGTTTTAGATATCCTGAGAAGTGACACAATAACCGTGACTACACCTCGCTACATAAAGCCACTCCTGTTTGAAAATCGGAGGTCATCTGGACAAACTAAGCCTCTAAGTCACGATTTCTTATTGAAACAATTGATTAACATCAAAAATATGTGAATGGATGTTGTTTTTTATACATTTATACTTTTTTTACAGTAAAAGTTTAAATAAAATTTGCTTTTTATTTTTATTTTAAAGTTTCCTATGAACTAATTCTTCTATTTAAAGCCAAAATGAATACCGAATTCACACACTTATGTCTTTCCTTCAAAATGTGAAATGGGTGACCATTTTAGAAGTTTTTTGGTCACATCCTGTGTTAACGTGTACAAGCCAACCAAGTTTAGAAAAAGTTTCATTATGAATGTATCAGACTCGTGTCATAATATCCCAATTTGCCGGGTTGCTCCTTTGAAATGTGAGCAAGCAAGTAAGCCACATTAATAATCTTCTATATACATATTATTATATAAAAATGAAACCCGTTTTCCGTTGTCACGACATAACATGAAAACGGCTTGACCGATTTGGCAGATTTTTTTTTTTAGAATATTCCTTGAAGTACGAGGATGGTTCTTACGGAGAGAAAAATTTAAAAATTCCCACGGGAAAGCGGGATACACGCAAACGAAGTTGCGCGGGTTTCGCTAGTATGTTTATAAATTCGCAACATGTAAACGAAAAACACTTGAAGTTCTTATTACGTAAGTTTATTCACTAGCGGCTTGCCCCGGCTACGCACGTGAAATGAAATGAAATCGTTTATTTCAGAAATTAGACCTTCACGGGCACTTTTTCTTGTCATTAACAATTTGTAAATATGTATAAAGAAAATAAACTACGTTATATACTACCACCATTTCGGACACAAGCAAAATGGCCACCGGTAAAAGAAATGGCGAAAGAAACCCGATTACAGCCTCTTTTTGTCGTGTTTTAATAAGGACCATTAATAAAATATGATTCTTATGAGAAATAAATGATCTTAAACCAGAAATAAAAAAATACAGCCTATGTCACCCGGGGGGCGGGGATGCGTAGCTTTCCAACAGTGAAATAATTTTTCAAATCGGTCCAGTAGTTTCGGAGCCTATTGAATGCAAATAAACAAACAAACAATCAAATCTTTTATCTTTATAATATTTAGTATAGATTAGTTCGATGACATCAATCCCAATTACAATACTAGAGTACGATATTAGAGGCACAATCACGTTCATAGTAGATCGTTGTTTAATAGTATTGTGTATTACATCATTATTTACAGCTATTGTTTTTATCTATTATTATTATGATGTCATGACATTAGTGGCTTTACTTTTATTCTTTTTAGCTAACGTAGGTACTTTTCTTCTAAGATATTTCGGCAAAATATTACTAATACGATGTTTAAGTCCTTGCACAAATTCTTTGGTTGATCTCTTCTTTCTACGAACTTGTAAATTGTTTTGCCATTTCTGCATAACGTCTTCATATTCGTTCATCCTCCTTCTCGTTAGCTCATTTAGTTTACTTTCCGCTAGTGTTTTTACTATATCCGATTTAGCTGTTCCCTTATTTATTACGCCTTTAGAACTCCTCAATAAGTTTTTGATTTGTTTCAAGAAAGATAGTTTCTTTTTTGGTTTCCTTTTAGTTTCAGTTATATTTTTAGCGTACTTTCTTAAGTGTCTTCTGTTTTTCTGTTTTAATTCTCTCACTCTTTGAGCCGTGTCGTTAAGTTTATCCAAACGTTTATCTATTTCGTATAATACTTTGTATAACTTGCGATAGTCTATATTCATTCGTCTGTTTTTGGTAAATTCTAATACTTTCATGGCATCGCTAAGTTTATTTATGTCAACTGATAAAATCAGGTGTAATAGTTTCAAATTATAAACCAGATCGAAAGGCGAACTTTTGCTTACCTTATCTGCAAATTCCTCCCATTTGGAATTGATATTTGATAACATATTTTTGAATATATCGGTTGTATCGTCAGTAACAAAATTAGCGATAGAGAATTGTTCGTAATGATTCTGTCTTAATATTCTACCTAAAATAATTTTGGATTTTTTCGACAGCGAGTTAAACATATTAGTTTCAGAGGACTCTTTGGCAATTAATGCGAAGATTTCCAACATGGAACCTTTAATAGTATTTCTGTCACGGGTACTGTTATTATTGGACTGTTTTCTTACATCTAGTTTAGGTTGGTCAATGTCGTTTTGTTTGTGTATGTAACGCTTCATTGCTCGCACTAACATATTCAATTCTGACGGTAATCTTTCTGGCTTTGTTATTCTTTGTATTTCAACTATATCTCTGACTACTTCAAATATATCACGTTTAAGTTTAGTTAAATATCTATCTAACGTACTAGAATCGCTTCGCTTATAATCCGGTTGGTATGGACGTAAAATTTGCAATTTGTATATTGAGAATTGCGGTGTTCGGTTATGTGCTACCGTTTTATTATGCTCGTTAGATATGGACGTTTTATTGTTTAATGATTTTATAATAGTTATTAGACTATCTCTAACTAGCATTAGTTCCTGAAGTTCGTTTTGCTTTTCGCTGACTATATCGTTTAGTGGGTACAGAACATTATCTTTGAGGTCGTCTACAGTGTCTGTACTATTAGAAATGTCTCCTGTTATATTTGTAGGCAAAACTTTGGATACATCTCTTTTCATAACATTAACTGTATTCAGACTAACGTCATTTATGTAATTTACATCGCTGATGGTAAGTATTGGGTTCACGCTGTTATTTTTCTCTTCCTTGTATTCTGTAATAAGATTTTTAAAGTGTTTATTAAGTTTTATAAATAATAAATCATCAACAAGTATAGTTAGTCAGCCCGGTGGTGCGTTGGTAGTAGGCGTAGTGACCCTAACTTCGGCACTAAAGGGCGCGGGTTAGAGAAGTTTTTCTTGAATATAGAAACATTACAAACCGCCAGCGGTGTTTCCGACCAACTATGACTTTCAAGAAGCGAGCAAACATCTACTTTAAACGCCGGCATAGGCTTAGCGACACCCCCGGTATCTCTGTGATCCATGGGTGGCGGTGATCACTTAGCATCAGGTGACCTGCATGCTCGTTGGTGGTCAACCTCCACCATATTATTTTTTCCATATCCATGTATTTGTAATCGGTTGCTGAACCAGAAGCGAATATCTTGGGGGATAGTATGGCTCTTCTAGTAGAGTGGTCAGTACTGCCTCGACTAATCATATGGTATGGTATCTTTAAAAAAAAAAAGACATGGATGACTCACCTATATCTATCTCGTTATTTATATCAAACGGGTCATCAATTTTACTTGTTGTTTCAATTTCTGCTAAAGAAGACGCAGCATCAGTTGTAGTTTCAACATCATCTATATTTGAAGTTGTATCATCCTTTGTTAGATCATGCATATAAAACTCCATATAGTTATCCTCATTATTAGGTTTAAATGTGTTTGTTTTTTTAATTTCAGTATTGTTGTTTTCAGCAATGTTTTTCATGACTTCATCAAAGCCTAGTTCTTCTTCATCTGTTGATGTTAATTCCATCGTCTTTGCTCTGGCAGGTATATCTTAAAACAGGTTATAATATAAAGTTCCGTTTAGCTTATTCGTCTTCTATTCTAGACAGCTATTCGGAAGTGGAGAAATCTACCTTAATCATGTAAAAAAGAAACAATTCAGTTTATCATTACATCTTTTATCCTGAATTCCTGACAGATGAGAAATCGTGGTGTTCAAAAATTATTCCACCATATACCCGTGATCAAACAACCTGTTCATGCAATTGTCTGGGTTGAATTGGGCTTCGTGCAGGTCAATGGTGCATACGGTACAACGAGTTCATTACGCCTCACTCTCGATGTTAGTCATGAAATAATTTGCATAAATATACTTTAAGCATTATTCTTTGTCTTACCTTTCATTCTTTGTTGAGTTATTTTCCCTTTATTTAATGGATTTGTTGTGTACAACCAGTTAGATAGTTGTACATATGTCATGCCATCAGTGTCATTTGCCATATTTGTTGTCACTTCACGCTTCTTTCTGTACTGATTTTGATTTTCTGAAATATTACGAATTCTTTTAAAGTTATTTTTAGTCGCTATGGTATTCGTCAAAACAAGAAGGGGAAAAACGGACAGATCACTTTCTCTTCCTCAAGCCGGACATGTTGATTTAGAATATTATTTTTTATGTAATACGGCAGACAAACAAACAAGTGGGAACCTGAGGGAAAACCAAACGTTAGAAACATCAGGGCCGCTACCAAAGCCCGCTACAAGGCTGGTGGGAATAGGGTGGCTTTCGGATCGTGTCCACACAGACCGTGCACGGGTCGCGAGCCGAATGCTCGGTGTAAGTGGACCTGCCTCTCGGGCAGCCTCTGGAGCACGTTGCTTCGGCCAAGAGCCGCTCAACCGTGAACAAAACATTGTCGATTTTTATCGATTCTTAAAATTGGCTCCAAGGTACTTCCACACTGTGTTCCACACACACCGAGCATTCGGCTCGAGAGCCGTGCTCGGTCTGTGTGGACAAGGCTATTGAACGAAACGCATTGCTGCTCCATGACGACTTTCTGTGAGAGGGTGGTACTTCTCCAGTTAAGCATAGTTAAGTGAAAACGTTGATTCTAATCAAAAATATTAATATTCCTGCGACTTACGCAGTTTAAAGGAATGAAAAATTTCACCACCATTAGGTACTAACCTTCCCGGTAGCTCAGTGGTAGCACTCGGCCGGATATCGAGAGGACGTGGGTTTTTCGTTCAAAAATATTTCCAAAATAAAAATATTACCGTTTCCCAAGGATTCTATTGTCATCATGATGTCCCGATGGTCGATTCCGGACTTCATCTCAACGTGGCAATGTCGCTGGACGGTGCACTGCCATTGTCCATTCTCACTGCAACTGCACGTTCTGCAGCCCAGACACATGTTTTCTAAAAACGACAAGATAATATTAGCCCACGAGATATGAGCCGTCATGCATCCCACCTGCTAGCGACGGTGTTCAGAATGCTGTTTGAGCTGGCGCCCAGCCGCGTGTGCTTGGAAGCACAGCATGTTCACGTGATGAGATGCAAAAAATAAAAACTTTTATTCAAAGAATAGGTTTATAAAAACACGTTCTCTTGTCAGAGAGTACCTACAATAATAAATGATTTGTGTTATTAATCTGCTCTTTAAAGTACTACCACTTCGGAAACAAAAGCTAAATGACCACTGGTAAAAGAAATGGCGAAAGAAAATGAGTTACGGCCTTTTTTGTCATATAAAAAATATCGTAATTTTTTTTGTCACATTGCAAATGCACTGCATTATGGATTACTCAAGTAGTAGCTATATAAATCGTAGGTGAATTAAGTCTACTTTAAGAAATTAGTATTTTTGGTACACTTAAATCACTTGAGACATTAATGAAATTTCGCCGTTTCTTTTACCGGTGGTCATTTTGCTTTGTTTACGAAATGGTGGTAGTTTATAAAGTAGCTTATTTACAGAATAATAATATTATTATGTAACATTCATTGTAAATGACGGGTCTAAGTGTCCGTGAGGGCCCACGGAATAAAGTATTTTTGAATTTGAATTTGAAACATTTGTTTAAAATGAAAATTGATAAAATATACCTTTTGTACAGTCCGTGAGTACAGATATAAGTGGTATACATTGTATAGATGCAAGAGAAGACGCTGTAAGAGAAGACATAGTATGTAAAAATTGTACAGATTTTTAATCTAAAACTAGAGTTATCGACAGATATGTTTTATGAACTATAAAGCCTTACACTACATGGTTTGGAAACGAGGTTTAAAACAGTGTAGACAAGAGATTTAAAACCAACTACGCTTGACTTTCAAACGCCTTTGGTAGCAGGGAATGCTTTTGACGCAATGTCTTTCTTTCTATATAGCCCGAAAGTTATTTTGAGACTTGTGTTATGGGATATTAACTCAACGATACTATATTTTATAACAAATACATCTATGGATAAACACCCAAGAGCCAGGCCAATCAGAAAATTTTGGTTTTTCGTAATAACCCGACTAGGATTCGAACCCGGGACCTCCTGGGTGGCGGCGGACCGGCAAGGTAACCATTACGCCACGGAGGTCGTAATGTCTATACTTACTGAAATTTGAGTTAGTTTTGAACTATCCCTTATTTACTTAGCTTATGTACCTATTATTTTCTTACCTTTTGCGACAAAATTATACATCATCGTATCAATGTCGAGTTTCAGTTTATTATTTTGCGGCGTTATAAGATTTACAGGTGTTTTATCCTCCAGTAGTTCGCCAATCGCCATATTGTATTCACACCTTTTGGAAATAAATATTGATTAATGATGTAATTTACCATGTGCTATGACTCAGTGTAGTGGATAAAAAACAAGCTGGACTCACTAATAGGACTCTGACTGTACTGGCCTATGTAGTAGAAATAGGTAATTAATTCACGCGCGTTGTATGGAGTGTCCAGGCTGTGCTTAGGGTAACGACTGTATGGAGTGGACAGGGCTAGCAAGACACAACAAACAGATAGCGGACGCGGCAATACAAAAAAAAATTACTAGGAACATGAACAATCACCTGGCCTGGTTCATAGAAACGCAGTCATCACCGTAACAAAGCTTGCATTCTTCATCCGTAGTCCTCCTGAACATCGATATGGACTTCGTGTAGTAGAATGAAGATTCGATTTCTCTTGTTAGTAACACTAGAAAAATAAAAATATTACACAAAATATCCCGTCTTCTCCTGCTTCACACTTTCGCGAAGTTTAAATAAAGTAGTACGAAGAGTCCTTCCACACTCAGCTCTGAGTGCAGTTAAGTTGATCGAAAATAATCTTTCGACAAGAGTGTAAAGCCGAGTTCCCTGGTCGTGATACAAAATAAGACATATTGTCTGGAGTTGAGGGTGAAAAGAGACAGAGGTGATATATTTTGCAGTGAGACCATGTAATAAAATGGGCTACCTCGACCGGGAAAGTAACACCCTCGTACCACCCTCTTACAGATTAATGTAAGAGGTGTGGCGTGTTTACCTTGTAATGGAATTTAATGGACAACTCATTGGTAGCCCATGGTGCAGCTGCTGTCCAGAGGCAGCGGTGCCAACTTTCCATCATGTGGTTTGTGTTCTTTGACATAATAAAAACTATCAATAGTGCCGTTAACTTATTACAGAGTGTAGTGCGGGTTTTTGGTAACATTCGAACGTGATAACGTTTACAAACAGACCAAATTGAAAGGAAGTTTCATATGTGAATTTGCCAGACGCGTGTTACTATCCAAATTAGTATTACTCACTTCAAAATGTGAGCAAGTAAGCCACATAATTTTGATATGTAACACGCGTCTTATAAATTCGCAACACGAGAGTTCTTCTATATTTGGTCGGTTTGTTTACGTCGACATGATCGAACGCGAACAAAAATCTCGCACGCAGGTGTCAGATAAATGTTTACAATTACTAAAACTATAATATCCTTCCGATTGTATTGTGGTATAACTTACATAAAACGCAGGCAAACAAACAAACAGACAGAGTGGTCATGCTGTTGCGAATGACGGTTCCGGCGGCACTCGGGTTTCGTAACAACATCTTGTTGATAATTTCTTTAGGGTGGACGGATTTGGAAAGTTATTTCCAATCAACAAGTATTTTTTTTCCCAGCCATTTTTGTTTCACAGCTGGGCATCGCCTTTCCTTCTTCTGTGTTCATCTCTTTCTTCGTTTTCCTAGTGTCCATTCATATTCGTGTTGGGCCTCAACCCTCCTTCTTCTGTCTCTTCATCTCTTTCTTGGTCTTCCTCATGTCCATTTATATTCGTGCTGGGCCTCACCTTTCTTCCTCCTGTCACTATTTCTAGGTCTTTTTTTTGGTTTGTAATGTTTTAAGTAATTTATTATTTGTACGCCTAACAGCAGGACATAGTGAAACTATTTATTTTATGCCACAAAGGTGGCAAACAACCATACCCCCGCCCCAAGTGGAGCTCTGAAGACCTTACTCAACGTAGGAACACAGCATGGCCGAGACCAATGCTATTTGTCTACAATCTTCTGTAATATAAGGTGCAGGTTCTTCCCCAGATAGGCTACTCCGATTTGAGCGGATTATCCGCTGTGCCCTACCTCTCTTAAAATTATTATTTATTATACTACACGCCATTAATGTACCTATGTTCCACAAATCCTACTAATGTTAAAAAGCCGATAGTTATGTGTATGTTTGTTACTTCTTTACGGTCTAATGGCTACACCAATTTGTATGATATGATGTATGTAGGTATGTAGGTAGCCGATACCTTGTTTCGACACATAGTACTTTTTATCCCGAACATTACGCGATTCCCGTAGGATTTGGTCAAAAGTCTGATATAGATGGCGCTGCTGTGCATAAATAAATACACGCAAACGAAGTTGCGCGGGTTTCACTAGTAAAGAATATTTGTATTTGGTTTTTGTACAGATGAATGACTTTTTCGGTAGTGGCGTGTTTTAAATAAAAAATATTTTTATCATCAACTAAACAACTAGAAAGTGTTTCTGAGGCCACGTTAATCTATTAACATAAGTGTGTCTTAGAGCTATGAATAAATGATTTATCTGTCTATCTATACTTAGTACTCCTTTGTAAAAAAAACAGAATATAATTTAAATCTTAAAAATCTAACACAGTCGTACAGTATCAGGATTACTACCAAAAGTGGGCTTGTAGGTCGACTGCGTCTACATGACCTAGTCACCAATATTGTCATTGTTACAAAATAGTTTTGGGAACATCTAGATCGGCTCTCAGAAAAAAACTACGCCCTATTGTTATTATTTAACACACCAATTGTAGCCCCAAGTCCGTACCAAAGAGTGCAACGTGAATTATTCGTTGATATTTACAAACATGCCTCGTGCTTTCGGCTCCACAGGCGGGCCAGTTGCCGGCCAGCTCCAGCCAGGCACCAAGATGTTTTTGATGCTACTGCTGTTTCATTGCCTATGGGCAAAAGGTTTGCATTTTTGACATTTACTATCATTTTATTCATGCTATTTATTTCTCTCTCATCCCCAGCTTTCAATTCTTTCTCCTTCATTTAATATCTTCCAATTCGTTGTATGTTCAAATTGACACTACTGCTGTTTCATTGCCTATGGGCAAAAGGTTTGCATTTTTGTCACTTATTATCTTTATAAACATAGATTTATCTCAGCATTCAATGCTTTCACCTTCATTGTATATGTTTCTCTTTAAATCCGTTGTATGGGCAAAAGATTACCATTTTTGGCACTTACTATCTTCTTAATCATTTTATCCTTTCTATTAATCTCTTCTTCATCCTCAGCTTACAATAAATACTTTCTTCTTCATTTTATATCTTTCAATTCGTTGTATGTTCAAATTGATACGCTGTTTCCTTGCTTATGGGCAAAAAGTTAACATTTTTAACACTTACTATCTATTGAATCATACATTTATTCCTTCTTTTTATCTCTTCTTTATCCTCAGATTTCAATCCTTTCTGTGATATAATATTATATGGTCATATTGTCAGTGTCAGATAAATACAATTTTTAAATCTATTAAGTTATTTCACTCTCTCTTCTATTTCTTTAGTTACCTTTTGCTCTGCAATCGAACTTCACTTGACTTGAGTAGCCATCTCTCTAGGCTTTTGTTTCAAATTGCTGTGTTCATCCATCTCATTAATTCCATCGAATTTCTTTTTGATTAAGTCCGTTGTGAGTTCCAAGACAGGTATACATTTTATTTTGCTCTTAGCAGCTTACAATACTTTCATATTATATTACAAGCTCTTTCGAATACCTAGTGTTATCCCATTTACTCAATAAGGTCTCAAGAGTGGTCCTTTACCTAAGCGCCCAAGGGATATAACTAAGAGATAAACTGTTTTTAATTTTTAACATTACATTTTTAACATCCGTGCCTATGCTAAAAAACTGAAAGAGTAAATTTTCAGGACATTAAGAATTATATCTACAGAATACTACCTAGTATAGTTTTAATGTACATATTTTTTTAATTGGTCTATGATTGTTCGTGATAAGTAAATTCACAAGATATGGGTATACATAAATTAAAACGACAGAGTACCCCAAAACACTTGCAGCGTTCGTTTTCTTGTTTATATGATACGGGCCCTGATCGGTTTCACACGGGTTTTAAAAAAGTACCCTATCTATGTCCAGACCTAAATATTTATCGCCAAAAAAATCATGTCAATCCCTTCGTTACTTTCGTCGTGAATCAATGACAAACAAACACATTTCAGAATTTATAATATTAGTATGTTTCTTTTTGTGTTGAATAATGAATCCCCAAAAGGAATTGAGCTTGTTAGCAGTGAGTTAACACTGGTCGCTAAACCAATGGGTTATCATCATAACTGTTTATACAGAGTATGTTTGTAAAATAAGTCATTTCCGGTAGTGTGTTTGTAAAATGAATAAATGGTACCGTTGTTTGTAAATGTGCATGTTTTGAAACATTACTATACTCTTTTTCAGGAGTTTAAAAGCTATGTATATGGACAGCACCATTGGCATCGGAAGGCATGGGTTCGATCCCCAGAAATCTTTTATGTGATGGTATTTGTGTTACATTTACAGTAATAATATTTACTCGACACTCCTAACACAACCAAAACCAACACAACTAAACTACGTAGCCTTGCATACTTTAGCCGGTTGGAAGCGGCCTGCATCCAGCGGCTTCTTGCGACTATCGGGATAAGCCCACTACACATTCTCACCGTTATTTCTACTGTAGAATAAGGATCAACAACTTATTATTTAACTTGGAAGATTATTGACGTGCCGGGGAAGAAACTACAGCTGTCTTGGAGCTCACAATGAATTTAATTAGAAAGAAATTAGTTAGAATGAGTAGAAAGTATTGAAGTCGCCCTACTTCCTGCGACTATTTTTAAATAGAGTTTTAATTATTTACTTATTTACAGAAATATCGAACCAAAACTATGTAATCCGAAAAATAGAGAGCTGCCCGGTGGTGGGTTATTATTTCAAGAGGGAACTGCCTCCGAATTCAGTCGAAGCCGAATGCTACCTCTGTTTCTGTCAGAATGAAGACACTGCTATCTGCTGGATAAGGGAGAACAGGAAGTGTGATGTGCAGAGCTACCATCACAATGTTGAGAAACGGTGAGTATAGTTTTATGATTATGTTTTTTTAATGTTGTTAAGAGACGAAAGTCGTCTTTCATAATTTGATGATATAAATAAATAAATAAAATCTTTATTAAATCACTATAACTAGGTAACCATTTAATACCCATATTTATTTGAATAAAATTAAAAATTACAATCTTAGATACTTATTGATGACATTATTTTTTGATGACGAAGTATTTTAATTTGTTGCAGACAAATTAGAAATAAGAGAAGTCCATTCAGTTTAGGAGAATTATTCTTCAAAGACGCTGCCAAGGATGGTAAGGTGTTTTTGTTGTCATTTAATACATTTATTGAAACTTATTAACACCATTTCTGAAACATGCAAAATGGCCAATTGTAAGAGATAATTATGGCAAAAGAAAACCAATTACGAGGTTTTTGTTATTCAACATTATAACATTTAGAACTTTCCTAGTCGCCAATTGGGATTTCTTTTTTGGAATTACTTAATAAAAATAATATTGTTTCAGTATTCGACAAAAATAATCCTGAAAATTGTAAGCCTTATGAATCCAGCTTCAGCGAGGGATGCCCACCTGGTGAGTAAAGGGCACGCTTTAAGGGGCTATGTGAAAAAAAGAAGGGTCTTTAAAAACCAAATATCTTCTAAACTACTAAACTTTATACTAGACTTAGATTTTTGAATATGTATTAATTCATCATATAATCGAAATTTTGGAAAGAGCCAAAACACGACTGTCTGTGACACATTTCCTCGATTTAAAAAAAATCCGAAGTAACCTCTGTTTTTTTTTCAGAACTCTTGTAACTTCTAAACGGTGAATAATAGAAATTTTAAACTTCATATAAAGAAAGACATTAATGTTTTCTAGATATTGTAAAAACAAATATAAAAAAACTCAATTAACGAATTTTAAATAAGCTAAATGTGTTTTGGCGCTTACGGTGTTAAAAATTCGCCGGGTTCACGGTGTCCCATCTCTGTCTCTCGAAGCAGGGATTCATATATGCGTCGCACGGGCGGGGCGGGCTCAGTCGGCCGCAATTAATTAGGACGTAGGCCCTAGACGCGAAACGATCATTCAAAGCAAATTAAACTTATTGAAAGTTCTTAACAATAAATAAATATTCTTGAATCACACAACGCTATCTAGTCCGAAAAATATTTAATCTCGTTTGGGTGTATTTACCTGCAATCTAGTAAGATATAGTAAGATTACTTGCAGTAAATACAATACATACTTTTTTTTGTAAATACATACATAGACAGATAAACAGACAAGCCCGGAGTTGACAGGCCCTGTGGTCGTGTGGCTAGCAATGTTCACTTTATCCCAAGGGCCGCGGGTTCGAATCCTGCGTAAGGTAAACATTTGTGTGCATGAACATGTCTGTTTGCCTTGGTCTGAGTGTTTTCTATGTTTAATAAGTATTTATTTACAAAAAAAAGTATTTTTATCAGCAACCTAGTACCCATAGTACAAGCTTAGTTGCTTAGTTTAGGACTAGATGGTGTTTCGTGATTCGTCCAAGAATATTTTATTTATATTTTTATAGAAAATGTAAATTAAGGATGCGTGGCCCGACTCGCACTTGCCCGGTTAGGTTAATAATTAAATATTTTTTTAATACCTTATCATAATAAATATTATAAACGGCTGTGACAAATAATTTATTGGTAAAATACATAACTAAATAACATGAAATAAAATAAAATAAATTAAAACTAAACTAACAATAAAAATTAAAACTAAATAAAACTAAACTAACAATAAAAACTAAAATTATGCATTGAAAAGACATGGCCCCTGTGGCAGGGTGCCCAAAATGCTAGCAGCGTTACCTCGCTGAACGGCGATAGATATCCGTTGAGCGAAGTAACTGCCAGCCTTATATTATATTTGTAATAATTTGTCATTTGCAGATGACTGGTGCATGGGTTGCACAGTTTGCGACTGCACTGCCAACGGCCATTGGAACTGTCACATACTGAGCTTCTGTGATGACAGTAAGTTTTTTTAATGTATCTATTTCATTATCATATTATTTTAAGAGAGGTAGGGCACAGCGGATTATCCGCTCAAATCGGAGCAGCCCGTCTGGGGAAGACCTTACAGAAGATCGTAGCCAAATAGCATTGGTCTCGGCCATGTTGTGTTCCTACGGTGAGTAAGGTCTCCAGAGCTCCACTTGGGGGGGTTGGGAGGGTTGGCAACGCGTGAGTGATACCCCCGGTATTGCTTACGTTTATAGGCTACGATGACGGCTTACCATCAGGCCGAACGTATGCTTGTTTGTCACTTGTGTGGTATAAAAAAAAATAAAAAATCATCAACCCATTATCATCCCACAGGAAGGGATACGGTTCTCCCTTCAATAGAAGCGGATTAGGTACTTTGCCACGCTGCTTCAATGCGGATTGGCAAAGACAAGTGTTTTCAAGCCACCCGAAAGCCACCGACTTGGCTTAACGACATAACTAAACTAAAATCGATGTGAGATTTTTCAAACGCATAGCCATGAAGGAGAGGCAATCTTAAATCGTAAAAGATCGGTCAAAAATGGTCCAACAGGTTAAGGTAATTCTCTAACCTATGACGTTTACAGACAAATGAATGTGTTATTTAAAATGAATGTGTTATACAGAGCCAGGAAAACCTCACCATTTCCCCGGTCCCAAAGGCAGTAAGAAGAAGCCGCAACAAAAGAATGCAAATAACCAAAAACCCAAAACTTCTAACACTGTAGCGAAAAGGAACATCACACCGTCCAAAACAATGAGGAAAGGTATGCCCAAAAAAGTGCCAAGGGGAGCCACTATCAATAAAAATAAATTTGTCAAGAAAATTGTGAACAAACTCAACAAGAATGTACCAATTCAAGTTGCTAAGCATAAATCCAACATTAAGAGAGCTTCGGTGTCTTCTAACACATCGAAAAACACAAAGAATCAAGTTATTAAAAGTAAAAAATCAACTACAACTAAGAATAATAAAAATAAAGATTTAAAAAAAGGTAAAGTGTTTACTAAACCTGCATTTGTTAAAAAAGGCGCCAAAAAACCTGTATCTATAAAAACAAAGAATAATAATAATATATCCAATGTGATTACTGATGAAGCTGCAAAGCAGGTGATGACAGCAATAACAAGTATTATCAATGCAGGAGTGACAGCAAGTTTACCGGATTTGGTTAAGATGATACAAAAAAGATCAATGGAAGTTAATAAAGATAGAACATTGACAGTTAGCAGATGGAAAGGTAAACAAAATGATGGTATGAAAATTTTATCTGGACTCGAGCCTGACTCAGATGTTGATTTCGAAAAATATAGACGATTTGAACAAAAACTTTTGGCCAAGAATAAAATGATTTCCGCTAAGCATACAAAAAGTGTTGGAAAAGCTAAGAATAAACTAGGAAGACACTACAGGAATAAGAGATTAGCCGTTCATGATGTAACTTCTACTGAAATTCTGGCATTGGGTAAGTTTTTACATCAATTCTTATCAATAAATTTTAGAGTGGCAGAGCATTTGTGAAATGTGCTAGCACGACCGGAGAAGTACCTTTCTAAGAATATCCGTGTGAAGCAGAAATGCGGTTCATTCGGTGGGTGCTCTCAGTCAATCCGGAAACTTAATAGAGGGGATTGAGGTTTCTTCCCCTTCTAACCCTTTTATCGCTATTTTCATACTTCTTCCTATTAAAGGTTACTTCCTTCCTATTAATGGCTCACTGGCTCCACTGGTGTCTTTGTGATCCATGGGGCTTACCATTAGATGGTGCGTTTACCAGCGCCTTCCACAATACAATTACTACTACTTTTTAATTGAAGTCAATAATAGGTGAGCTGATGTCGGTGTTCTCATACAGAACGGTCAATGACTTGGTTTAATGACATATCTATAGTTAACTGTTCAACAGTTTACCGCCCGCAAGGATGTCCGTGACACTGAGCTTTTTGCATAGATAATCCGCAAATAATAATGAGGCCTAAATGAACCTTATTTTATTGTAAGAATTTAATCGGATCACATGTTCGGTAGTTGACTATTTTTCAATTAAACTAGTTACCAATGTTATCGGGACGGTTTTCGACTTAACGCAATGTCAGATTGTAAAATGAGTCTTTTTTTCAGATGTCACTAATACAACGCCCTTTAATTCTACAGTTACTGATATTTATAAAGATACAACAAAAGTTTATAATTCTACAGTATATACAGTCAGTCCAATACTTAGTAATGAAACAGATTTAAGTGTTTATTATAAATATTTGATGGATAACCCCAATATTACAACAATGGAGCCTTTTATCGAAACTGTATCGAGTGTGATAACAACAGAAATGCAAAGTAATAACACACTTAGTAATATAACAGATACAATTGAATTGACTACAAACACAATAATTTTAAATATAAGTATTAATGGCAATGATACATCATCCGAAAAATCAAAAAATGACTTGATACCTGAGTTTCATAGGCTCCCTGCACCATTTTATAGAATTGTAAATAATACAAATTTTGGAGTAAAATCAAACGTAAAGTTTCATGGAAAGAATATTAATAGGAAAATAAGTAAACTATACAAAAGATTTAACATAACAAGAATAATTAATAATATTCCATTAAAAAAGAATAAAGAATTTATGAATGTGACAGACGTTTCGAAATTACAAAATATACAAAACCTACTAAAAATTATATTTGGTGATAAAACAAACACAACGAATAAAACAAAAAAGAAAACATTTAATACAATTAAATATCTCAAAAAGATATTTAATAAGTTATTTTATCAGAGCAGAATTAAAGGTACTAGTGTTTGGGAAAATAATCACACCATACAAACAGTATGTGAAACTTTTGGACCATGTGTGTTGAATCAAAGGAACTATTTAACGTTACAGCATAAAATAAAAGCTTTGAACAACGAAACTGCGAAAATTACAAAGAGCATACAAATCATTAAAGGTTTGTTACGACTTATCGATTTACCGACTGATTATAGATCAAGTGATTTAAATGGAACTGATTTATTAAGAAATGATATGAACAAATTAAATGACATATTAAAACTATCAATAAATGACGAGAAAACAAAATTGACTGAAACACAAATTGTACAAACGAAATATATAAAAAGCAACACACGAGAGTTTATACAATCTATAGTAAAATTTGTACATATTCTTAATGATGTTATAGAACTGTTAACAAAAAATAAAGAAAGATCTAATTATAGACATGAATTTAAACATAATGTAACTAAACACGATCCTATAGATAAATTGAAAAAGCTACTAGTTCAGTATAATGTAATACAGAATACGTTCATAAAGAAAATATATGAGACATTTATTAAATCGAGAAATGAATCAACAAAAGAAAATGAAGTTAGTGGTGAAAGAAATGTGGGTGGTAATTCTGCAGCAATCGAGCGTTTTTCTAATAATGTTATAAGTAATTTGCAGAAATTAAAGAATTTAGCTGATACTCTAAATGTGCGTGGTAGATCGAAGAGAGAAGTGTTGGCTGGCGATGATGCTATGGAGTATTTGCTGCTGATGATGGAGTATATAATGAAGAAGAAATACCCGCACGAGAAAGAACCAGGTTAGTACAACCATCAATATATACAACTTAAACTTATTCTTTTCGTATACATCTTAGAGATGATTTTAATCGCCGATTAAATGGTATCAGTGTTCATTCAATTTTGAGACTCGCACAACTTAAGCAACGACGAACCCAAACGTTTGGAACGAATGGAAATTTTTATGCTTGCATTATTAGTATAAAAATCTTTTGTTATTACGAATATTTTTAACATTGAACTTAAATCTTGTGAATTTTGATTTTCAGTGAAAGACGGCATAGATATGCTAATCGAAGCTATTAAGAACGCACCTGACATAAAATCTACACAGATGAAAAAAATCCGTCAACACAAAAATAACAAATCATATAAAAATATTAAAAATAAAACGGATAATAAAATGGATAACTTATATTACAAACGGTCAAAAGATGGCGATGCTGAAAAACAGAGTACGAATACTAAACAACTCAATCAACAACTTGACCAGGCTTTATTTAAGAAACTAGATAATTCTATAAATACCGAAGTTGATCAGAACCTTGATGAAGAAAAAAGTCCAAAAAAAGGTGACGAGTCTGATGAAAGAGACACTAAGTCTATTGAAAAAAACCGTCCAGTTAAGGAGAAAGAAGTTTCACATTTCGACTATATGGACGTAGATAATAAGAAAGAAAATGAATTGGATCTGAAGAGATATACTAACGATGACGTCATTTACGGGGATCAAACGTATACAGAAAATAACAATAAAAGTCAGCAAGCGTATACAGTTTACATAGAAACTAGTAATAAGAATGATCAACCCTATAATGTAGGAAATATTGAAGGTAATAATAATAAAAGTGTAAGAGTCGGAGGCGGGGATGACGTAGAAAATAAGAAATTTGATAAAGTCATAAGCGACTTTGAAGATTATAGTGATTCTGATGAAGCGTATTCGACAACGAGTACACCGCACACAACAAGTGAAAGAATAACTGAAGACCTTACAGAGAACGAGATAAAAAATATACCAGATGTTGTAAATAATAATATGACAAGACCTAGATTGCAATGGGTTGATACGTTTGTCGAAGAGGATAAACCTAGGTTGATTAAAGTCACAACAGAATCTGTAACAGAAGGAAAGACAAATCCCATTACAGAAAAGGTAGTTCATTCTAAGCCACCAAAAAAGAGAATATTTGCAGATATAAGTGACGTATCAAAAGAAGTTGGAGACAGTGAAATTAATCATAAAATAACAATGCTTGGTGTTGAGGAATTGAGGCGTAAGAAACAAATGGATTTATTGAATTCTCTAGATTATGGCACAGAAGGAACTCTAACGGCTGATGACTCTGACTTGAAATATGAAAGGTTTGCAGATCCATACTTTTAGGAGGATCCCTTGAGGACATTTTTTGTTAGGTTTTGCACTCAGAATACAGCGGAATGATTCCCTTAACTACAAATTTCAAAATGGTGTCGATTACACGCTATATTTCTCATTACGAAAATAACATGATAGCCTGTGATATTGAGACTATTTTTAGCCATTTTAGTGTTGTACTGTTGCTAACTTTAGTTATTTAGCACTCTTTCCTGATGACTTTCCTGATGATGAGGACAGCTTAGGTACAGCTCTAGCGATGATTAGTGTACCAAAGTCATAGGTAATTTTATACACTTTATATTTAATTTATTATAATTAATTAGTATTTCTATATTATCCGCCAATCAGACAATCTGCGCCTAGTGTGTTTTCTGACATAATGGTAATTTATTTCTCTTCAATATGATCAGGCGTTTTTAACCTTAAATACTTGTCTAGAAAAGAAGTGAATTCGTCGCGAATTCGGGTGATGTTTGTGGACGCAAGGATTCTCGGCGAATTTGTTGTTTTTGGTAATTTAAAATTCTAGGGCATAGTGTCTAAAATTATAATTATTGAACCTAATCATTTATTTGATACTTACTTTTACTTTTAGTTGTCCTTATATTATACCTACACAAAGCAGCGTGGACCACAGACTAGTTGTAAAATAAACAAGATTATTATACATAGTTTAATAGGGATAACAATGCAAAACAATTTATTAAGTAAAATGCGCGTTTACGGCGCGTTTAATTTACGCCGTATAGTCCAAGAACGATAAGCATACATATTTTAATCGCGCAGACGTGACGCGCAGATGATGCGCGTATAAAATACTCTCTGTTTCTGTGCGTTAAAAATATAAAAATACGCCGTGTGCGCTCTTAAAATGTGGAACTCGCTGCTAGCACGTTTTCTATCTATTTTGTTTTATTTAAGTCTATATAAGAATGACAAGTCAACAATTAAGGAACTATTTATGTTAGACCTATACTACCTATTTCGTCTAATATCTTTCTGATTCAATTCGTTGTGTGTTCCAAGACAGCTGTAGTTTCTCCCCCGGGACGTCAATAAGCTTCATTGCTTATTGTCAATCTTAGGTGGCCGTTGTTGATCCTGGCTTTACAGGAGACACAGCAGAATGTGTGGTGGGCTGTCCTAAATCGACTTCGATGTGAATGGCCTGTTGAGAAGTGCCGCAGGAAACACAACAGATAGTCTTTTATGAAAGCCATTATAATATAAATGTGTTAGAGACCACTAGTGCCACAGATAGTATAATTAGGAATAATCATGTGAGTCTTTTTTGGGCAAAATAATAATCTTCATAATTATTATGAATAAAATAAATAAATGATATAGGCTAGGCTTAGTATTCGTCGTAAGACCATTTATAGTGATTTTGTAAATACCTGTTAGTTTTAATTATTATAATAATTATTTATTTTTAGGTGTACATTATTGTAATAGAATAATTATTTAATAGAAAATATAATAATAGTGAATCGATTGATAATAATAAATAATACTTATTGAGTGTTTTGTTTCTTTTCATTATTAATAAACTTTTATTTATTTTCAGCCGATATTTTTTTTTAAAATAAATAATATTTTTTTAAATAAATGGCTTTCGGATTATTTAATGCCAAGTGATCAAAGGGAATTTCGTTCCTAGTGTCTGATTTTAATTATTAAGGTAACTCTAATCAGATTTCAACGGAGAAGCCCGTCTGGGGAAGGACCTCCACCTTACAGAAGATCGTAGCCAAATAGCATTGGTCTCGGCCATGTTGTGTTCCTACGGTGAATAAAGTCTCCAGAGCTCCACTTGGGGGGGTTGGGAGTGTTGGCAACACGTGAGTGATACCCCCGGTATTGCAAACGTCTATAGGCTACGGTGACGGCTTACCATCAGGTCGACCGTATGCTTGTCTGCCACCTGTGTTGTATATAAAAAAAAAAGAAACTTTTATGAATTTTCGTTTATATACGTTGAGAATTACATGAGAAGATTTAATTCTTATTTTGTTTGGGTCAGGCTTCATAATCATTAAGTGAGACGCGCGTTATCGATGGCGCGTTTAAAAACCACTATGTGTATCCCTTAATTATTGTGTATTTAACCTTTATTGATTGCTAAATGATAGAGAAAATTGATTGATCTAATTTATTCACTGAGAACTTAGTTGATATAAAATAAATAATATTGATACGCTTACGCGGCCGCTGTGATACATGTCGAAAACTGTACTAATTGATTGCTTAAAGCGCACTACACACCGAAGCCGCCGACCCGCCGACACAACCCGGCGGCCTATGTCGAAACAAGCATGTCGGCAACCTCAATCGCGCGTGTTGCCCGCCGACAAGTCGGCGGCTTGCCGGCGGGTTGTGTACGCAAGCGCTCAGTTGCCCGGCGACGGTTTTCCGACTTGCAATAAGTGAAGCCGCCAACCTAGCCCACCGAAATAAAGTTGCCGACATATGTCGGCGGGTCGGCGGCTGTAGTAGTGTAGTAGTAGCGGTGTAGTGCGCTTAAAATTATAATAATGTAAAAATATATTAAAATGCTAAATTGTCATTATACGCCGTGAATTTAGCGCACTGAAATGCTGAGCTGTCAGAATGCACGGTTGGACCCGTGGTTTTATTTACTCATGTGGTTGGACCGTAAATATTGTGTATTCTAAAGAATTTCATATTTCAATATTATGTTTAGTAATAATCGCATGGCAGAACTGTTTAATTGTATATAATGCAAGCCATTATATGCAGATCGGATATTGCACTTTGTCGGCGCAGAGTGTGAACTGTTGCTACATTTTTTATTATTTATTAATAATTTTCTTAATTATTATATTCCAAGTGTCCATAGGGCACGGCGACTGATTACCGTAGGCCGGCCGTATGCTTGTTTGCCACATTTAGTGATATACAAAAAAAATATTTACTTAATACTAATGAGATGAGCAAACACGATATCAAGACATAAAATCTGATTATGGCTGAGTAGCCGATGGCAAATAATATCGGGAAAAAAAATACTCATGAGACTCCACGCTGCCATACATTTACAATGAAATGTTATGAAAACGTCTTTATTCAAATAAATATACTATACAATAATTCTATGACATTAAATATTCACCGTAATAATATATGTAATTAAAATAAATTATTGATCACTGAGATACTTCAATGCCGTGCCCACAAACTCCGCCAATGAACAATTAAATAAATCGATTTTCTTCGCGACCTCATTTAAAGTAACTAGTTAATAATTTAAATTAATAATTAGCGGTATAACCTTAGAGCACAAATATAAGCAACACTAGGGTATAACGTACATTGTATTAGCTCAGTTAAGTTAATCGGAAGCCACGTCCCTCGCTGCGTGGCGGAGCGGAACGTGCAACGCGCTTCGTTACGACCATTACGACATTAATTGTTAGATATACCGTTGTAGCGCAGTTGTTAATTTGATAGCGGTTCTTGATTTTCTGCCAGAGGTACAGTCAACAAATGGAACAGGTAACCAGGGCAGAGAACTAAGAAAAAAAAAACAATGCAGGGTTCCGTATTGGCTACGCATTTCTTGCTTGCAGATGAGTATTATGCCATATGCTATAAAAATATGACATTTGTACGTTTTCGTCAAAGAAATTTTACTTCATAGGTTTCGTCGGCTATTACTCGGTAATTAGTAGAGCCTACATAACCGTTATAGTTTTCCGTGCAAATCGAAAATTGACACGTTAAATGTAAATAATTCGCAAACGGATAAAAATTGTATCGGAAAATGATCTTCCCACACCCTCGATGTTTTTTAGAGACCTATCTAACGACATCCTGAAAATGGGGTCGGTTCAAAAAAAAAAACATTCCCACATGTATACGATGTCATCGAGTTCTTTCTCTTCCTCCTTCCTCGAGTACTTTACATAATATATTTTGCAATGTCAAAATGGATAATAATGTCACCAGATGTCAAGCAATTACGTTGATCGTGAAAGTTCAATATTTAATAATATAATGACTTAATTCTGCGAGGACCCTTCGCATTTTGTAGGGCAAGATCTTGACGCTTTTTTTAATGGACTAAGTAGCCAGACGATACCAGTCACCTCGTAGCGGCATAAGTGGAAATGGCCGAGCTTTTGGAACTTCTTAGGTTGACCAGCACAGCCTTAAAATGTGATGATAATCGACCGTTGATGGGGCTGCACAGAATGACGAGCCGGCCTGCTGCGAAATTCCTTAAAAATGGTGACCTATTTGAATAAAAAAAATTGAATTTGAATTCAGAGATCGCAGAGCATTTCCGATATCTGAATCCGAATGAAACACATTACTACTTCACACCGATATTCTGTGAGAGGGACCTTCTCCGATTTCCATCCGAGAATCGAACCCGCAACCCCTGGTGCTTAAGGAACTCGTTGGATCATTACCAACTCACCACACCAGGTTGTCAAAAATTATTAGACACTGACCTATTGATTAAATTTGAATTTCTAAAATCTCTGATTATTTTAAAATGGTATTTAAGGTTATGGGCTCTTGGCCTATAAGTACAAATAGTGAAGCAACAAGTATCATGTCGTTTTTAGAATGATTGCCAGTAATTTGACCTATTGTGGCTAGCGGCTGGCCGCTGAAACGAAATATCGTGGGTTCGATTCTTATTTAAGGACAAAATTGTATGTATTGTGTTTTAATGTTGCAAGTGATTTGAACACGCAGGTTTAGTGAATATTTAGATGTGTTTATAATGTGCCACTCCATCCTTCGGCAGGCACGTTAAGTTTTGAGACATTCTCGATGACAGTAGTAAAGCCACTTAAGTGATTGCGGTGGTCCGAAAAATACTGCCCCGCCCTCGCCGCAGACCCCGCAGTACACTAAGCAGGTATCTTATTGTTATTAAAACTTCTTTACTTTAACTAGTCCCTTTAAAGGAACTACTAAAGGGACTAAAGTAAAGGAATTTGAGAGCTTTTTTGTTCGGTAAATTTAATAGAAAGTTTAATAGACACACTTAGGGACAAATCACACAGATTGAGCTAGCACCAAAGTAAGTTCGAGACTTGTGTTATGTATGGGATACTAACTCAACGATACTATATTTTATAACAAATACATAATATGGATAAACATCCAAGACCCAGGCCAATCATCCGATCCCGGGATCTTCTGGGTGGCGTACAGGCGTGTAACCATAATGCCACGGAGGTCTTTTGAATACTATTGATAAATAAAAATTCGAGTAAATCCCTTCATGCCATATTTAGAAAACTTGAATCATATTTGTACGGCCCTGCTCGCCTCTTTCATTGGCTTATTGTACAGGAACGTAATTTGGATTGTGACATGAAAAGAAAAGTTTGTCCTATTTAGCGGCATCTGCATAGGTATATGTGTCGTAGGCATCTGGTTGAATCCGCCATTTGATTGAATAAGGGCATTCAATTGAATGACTAGGCCAAACGTTGATTGAACAAATGTCACTCAACGTCCAACTAGTTAGCTGATTGTAACATAGCCCATTCAACAGGGCGAACATAAATCAGTCGGGTGATTCAAATTTAGTTCGGTTGGTAGGTGTTCAGACAGACATTGGTTGGTTAGGGTTTTGCATTTTATAGGTTATTCAAGTCAGCTATATTCCATTCAACGATTTCGCTAAATGACTTTCAGTCAAGACGTTGAACGTTACATGTAACGACTTGACGAGTTGTCCTTTAGTCTTTCAATTGAATGCCAAACGGGCTTAGTCATTCAATCAAATGGCGGATTAAACCAGATGCCTGCGACATATGCATCAATAAACTGCGAATACGACCTATTATAAATACTCTTCGAAGACAACGTTCTACGTGTAACGTTTTGTCAACATTTGCATAAAACATTATTGCTCTGCATAAAAGCTGGTTTCCATATTTTGTTGCAATCAAAATCCTCAACTTTCGAAAGTGTTTTGCAACAATAACATCACAATTGCACAATGAACGAAATGAATACACACACGTTTCAAAGGACTTTTGTTAAAGACTAGAGCCTACGTCCCGGTTTCGTACGGATTGTAAGGATCCTTAAAAAGAAAAAAAAAAAATAGTATGTACGTCACTCGTGGATAGTGCAGCTTTCCAACGGCGAAAGATTTTTTTAAATAGGTCCAGTAATTTCTGAGTTTATTCATTACAAACCAAAATACAAATCTTTATAATATTAAGTGCAGATATATTAAAACATTTATCTTTATAGCCTTTTAGGCGCTTTATTTTGTCGACGTGTACATTGGACAAATAATATTGATTTGTATAAAATAAATAAATCTAGGTACTCTAAAAACTACTCAATATTTCGGAAACAAGCAAAATGGCCGCTGGTTAAAGAAATGGCGAAAGAAACTCAAGCCTTTTCTGTTATATCATCTTTTTTTTAAATAGTAACTAAGTAAGTACGTAGGGATTTACATATTCTAACCTTCCTTTATATAGTCCTCAAGCTCCTTCCTATCTCAAAGAAAACTTTACTTTCACATCTTCTTCTCATGCTTTATCTCTTCGTTCCTCAGAAACCCTCACTCTTCTAATTCCTGTCCACTCTTCTAAATTCCTTGACCTATCTTTTACTATCCAGGCCATCAGACTGTGGAATAATCTACCTGTAGCTATCAGAACTTCCAAATCTATTTTAATTTTTAAAAAACTTGTAAAAGACCATTTCCTTTCACCATAAGCGTATGTTTTCTTCCTTTTCTTTAGGACCTACTAAGACATTACTTTATTTATTTATCGTATGTTTATGATATATGCATATGTATTTATGTGTATGTATGTATATAAATGTTATATTTATATTATGTATGAGATATGTATGTATGTATGTATGTTTGATTCGTGTTTTCTTATGTAAGTATTATTATTCAAAATTAGTTCAGTTTTATTGATTTATGTACTTATTACGTTGCAAATTTTGTTAATCAGATTCTTGTTCTGCTTGCCCTGCCCGTTTCTTTCTTTCTTTAATTCGTTACCCTAAGGTTGCCTTGAAAAGATTGCTTTTAGCAATAAGGCCGCCTTGTTGCTAATACACTAGTATGTAAGATTTTAATGTAATATTTATTTGTGCTGTTGGATGTGTATTGCAAATAAAGTATATTCTATCTATCTATCTATCTAAGTACATACAATTTATACGAATACGCGGATTATTATATTACTACCAAACAGCGTGTCTACCTGTGGTGGCTACGATGTTTTTGTAATAATAACGAGTTTGAAATTAAAAGTTAAAACGAGCCAGCCCCGCCAACCGCCATGCTGGTCGACCTTTCGCGCGAAATCCCGCCAAGATTGACATTTCACTAAGTTTTAGCGCCAAAGCCGCCGGTGACGCGCATTCGAACTTCGAGCGGTGTTTTATTTTAATTTGTTTTTTTATTTCGTGCCAGTGTGGAACTAAGAAGTGTTGTTTTTTATTTTTTTATTTTGTGATTGATTTTTTTTTTGTGAAGTGCCTAGTGTTTATTGGATAATTTAAAAACAAAATTAAATAAACAAGTGACTGAAAGTTTTCTAGTAAGTATGAACTTTTAATTAAAGATTTTCAGGCCGGTGCGGTGGTGGGGTGGTGCGTTGGTAGTGAGTTGGTACCTACCTTTGGCACCAGGGGACTCGGATTCGATTCCCGATCGGAGCAAACATTTATGTGATGGGATTTGTGTTGGTTCTCGAGTCTGTGTGTTTTCTATATTTATTATAAGTAGTAAATTTTTACACAAGTAAAACCCTCGCAACTTTGTTTGCGTATATCTCGCTTTCCCGTGGGAATTTTGAAAAATCCTTTCTTTCTACACCCCTAGACGTCGTAAGGAACCTACATTCCAAATTTGGAATCACTAGACGCAGCGGTATGCGTTGATATAGTAATATAAGATCCTACTTTATTAGTGAACTTCCTTATAAAATATGACTATGTAGGTTACATATGATTTAAACAAGAAAATAATGGTCTAGTATTCAGTGAAAAAAAGGCATTAAAATTAGAAATAATCGGTAAAATGGGCCTCTTTTGTATGTAGCAGCCATCCGTCAGTGGCGTCAGTAGAAAAAAAGGTTTAGGGGTGCGATGCAAGTGGCGCGGCAACGCGTCTCACGTATCAAAATTGTTGAATATGAATGGCTTTATGTAATATGAATGGCTTGTGTCCGAAATGGTGGTAGTATATAACGTAGTTTATTTGCTTTATACATATATACAAATTGTAAATGACAAGAAAAAGTGCCTGTGAAGGTCTAATTTCTGAAATAAACGATTTCATTTCATTTCATTAAGCAACATTTTTTTAACTACTTACAACACAATCTAATTTATTTTTACTGCTAGACCATTATTTCCTTGCTTAAACGACCATATGTAACCTATGTAGTCCTGTGTTAAAAGGAAGTCCACTAATAAAGTAGGGTTAAATCAATCAGTCAGGGCTTTGAATTTTTTTCTTGTCTTGGTATCCATATCACAAACAGATTAAGCTTACCTTGTAGCCAATTGCGTTGTGTGAATTGAGTAGAACTTATTTTTTTATATCAAGGGGGAAAAAGCGTGTCGAATCAATATCTTAAAATGAATGAAGTCGTTACAATTTCCGAAATGAATTGTGACTTGCGATTGTTTCGTCACAGTCTGTGACCTGTTGTGACATAAAAACGAAAGTGTCGTTTTGTTACTGTTAATTTGTTTTAAATATTTTTTTTATGTCACCGCAGGCAAACAAGCAAGCTGGCCATCTGATGGAAAGTGGTTACCGCCAGCTATGAACATCAAATTCAAATTGCGATTCGTTCAATCTAGGAATTTTCAAGGCGAAAATGAATAGGCATTTTTTGAGTTTGCGTGTACCACACCACCCTAGACCTCATCACTGCTTATCATCAGGCAAGATTCTGGTCAAACGTACTCAAATCCAATATATAGAATGAAATTTATTTCACCATCCAGTTTTTTTTCTATGTATAAGGTATCATTTAAAGAACCTATAAATAAATAAAAAACGAAGGTATTTCTTTAAAAATAATAATTATTTTTCCGGGTTGCGCGCGCGGTGTCTATGAATTCAGATAACATTGTGACGCTGTAACTAACTACAATTTTTAAGTAAGTAATACTAAAAGAAAAAACACCTAAGTTTTGTAAATCATGATTTTCACAACAGGAAAATATTTCAAAATTTAGACGGTGAAAACCAATCCAACCTGTATAAAAAAATCTTAAACAATTAATAAAAATCCTTTGCCCAATTTTCGGTGGACATTACGCGTAATTCTATGATTAAATTCAATAAGATTAATCACACTTTGGCCATGACATTAAATACATCCACGTTTTAAGGTCGAATTATGATGATGTGATTGCTTCACGCCGACATTCCGTTAGGTGGTATGTACAGCCAACAAAGGAAAGGGATGGCCAGGGTAGAGGACTAAGAACAAAGATTTTAATGCGAATATTGTGAGTTTCATTTCGAAACTTTATATAGTACAATCTGATACTATTGATAATTTAAAAAAAAACTAGTAATTCCCTTCACGCAATTTAATATAGAAAACAATCATGGAAACTAAGAATGCTACCTTAATAAAATAAACAGTGTTATTAGACAATATAATACCCCTTAAATTAAAGTATAAAATTTATAAATCACTACATTTTATTTATTAAAAATCACATAAAGGAATAAAACTATGAAACAAAAATAGGAAACATGACTTGAAGCTTCAATTCAAGAAAATCATATTGTTGTACAAAAAATTTATAGGTCTTTAGTTGACCTGCATTGCTCTCGAGTGTAGTTGATAGGTAAAAAATCGACGAAATAATCCCTTCACGCAATAATAGAAAATAATAGTTAATCTCTTACTCTTTCCTACATCCTCGGTCGATATTAAGTTAGTCACTAAATAATATATTCTGTACATTACATCGACATAACATTATCTCTCATTATCATTTCGTTTACAATGAAAAAGTAGGCCTTCACAGGTTAAAACCCATTCAAATACAACCTAGGGGCGTAGTTGCTCGACTTTGTTTGCATTATCAACGTGACATTGCCAACATTCTTAGCCTGAAATTGCTCCACGTAGGAATCACGGCCACACTTGTACCTTGAAGAATATAATTTGGCCAACAAGACAAATATAAGTTATTTATTTAACAATATAACTACCTTGCGAGATCACCCTTGACATTTTAGTTGGAACGAATCAAAAATGAATGATTCGTAGGCGAATTTACAATATTATATTTTAATCTTACTATCCTACTAATAGTATCATAGATTTAGTATATACTAGCGTACCTATAGATCGGCTATGTTTGATTGAAGCGATACCAAAAATAAAATACACTAGTGTGCGTGGAATGTACATGTGTGCAAGCAATATATATAATTTTGTGGATTTTCCTTTTAGTTTGAGTTACATCCAGGCACTGTATGTAACCATATTTAATCACGTCGAATTTACACCAAAACTACACTTAAAAAGCATAAATTTTGTAAAAATAAGTGGGATTTGTCTTAACATGACTGACGTTAGGGCGATACAAGCCCATAGCGTGTATAGGAAAAATGGTCTCGTCTATCTATCTCGCTCTAACAAACGCGTATGCTTATGATCTATCTCTTTTGCATTGCCAATCTTCTTACGCTAGTAAGTTATAATAAATCTATGAATAGTATAGAGTTGAAAGTGTATGTTAATATTTATGATATTTGGTATAGGTAGACATCTTGGATTAACACGGGTACTTTTTATCCCGAAGCAGTGGTGGTATCCAACTGTATTTTTTTTTAACAGATCGTTTTTTTTTATGTACATGACAGTAGATAGTCATTTACGAATGGCCCTCGTTTTATTTTTGGATCATATAATTCATCAGCGAACATATAGTTCAAGCTTTACTTGATTTGGAGCTAGATGGCGTTGTGTGAATTGTCCAAAATATTAAAGCTTTTTAAGATAAGGTACCTAATATAAGAAGAGGTACATCTATTTTTTTGTGACATTATTTTATAGTTTCATTTCCATAATTTTTTTAGTACTTCGTAGAACCCGTTCACACCACTATTGTTGCGTGTTGTACACAAAACACAGCTTGTCGTAAGTGAAATGTAGGAAAGATAAGCTTCCGTTCACTGTACATAACAGTATGGTTATGTATAGATAATTAAAACTAGACACCTGTATTACATAGTGTCGTATTTTATATAAATAATTAAAGATTTATGATAAGCAATCTCTTCCAGACGACCTTAGGGAAGAGAAATAATAAGAACAGGTAGGTGGTGCAAAATGTGGGGTGGGGAGTTGGGATACCTCCACGCGGTCCACCCTGGTAACGTCGGCGAGTAATTCCTTAGTTTCTGGACCCAACTCTGGAATTACTTGCCGACGGCCAAATTCCCGACGCGGTGGGTCTGCTCCCCGTGCTCCTACCTTGGATGGAGTACGTGGGATGCGGACAAATCCGCTCCCCCTTGCATCCGTACTGGTGCTGGGGGTGGAGCGACTGAGGAGACAACCTCGTTAAAAAACAAGAGGTGGAGCCGGCCGCGCTTGGCTCGGCCGGCTGTATGATGAGCGGTGGTGGACTCGTTCGTTCGCTGATCCTCCCCAAAAGCGTCTTCGCCCCGACTGGTGTCCGGGCCTACTCCACCCGTTGATACCGGGGGCGACCTCCGTATGGTGGAACGCGGAGGCCCTGCAGACACTGGGTCTCGCCAACCCAGACACTGCGGGGGGCGTTAAGGGTTGGGTCACATGGGCGAATGAGACCACCCTGGAAGAGGGAGTGCGCGGTGGCGCAAAGTGTCACAGAGTCCACTAAGTACGTAGTGGACGCTGTGGCACCTGGAGTGGCGCAGGAGGCGCGGTGGAGGAAGAAACCCTCGTTAAAAAATTGAAGAAGAGGGGCCGGCGGCTCGCAGAGCCCGGCCAGCGGTCGCACGTTGTTGCGACCGCAGAGATGAAGGGGACCCTTGCCCAGCCGAGACGGCGAGCCGGGGAAGGCCCGTCGTCTTGAGGGGGCAATGGTCCTCGGTGTCGGCAGTCCACCTGGATGCGGTGTGCTGCTGACGGGGCGTTCCGGGGAGAGCGGGTCCGGCCAGTTTAACTTTGGCCGGACGGCCCTGGCGGGGTCGCGGATGTATCACAGTACCCGTGGCCCCGTCACTTAGGGGGCGAGTGGCATCCCGTCAGTTTTTTAGTGGTAAGTCCCACAGTCCCCACCGCATATTCCCCGGGCGGTGGGGCTGCTGCAAAGCATTTTTCTGACGATAATATAAAAAAAAAAAAAAAAAAAAAAAAAAAAAAAAAAAAAAAAAAAAGGTGGTGCAAAATGTGTCAAAGATCGATATTTACATGTGAATATTCATTCAAAATAATGTTAATAGTATTAATAATTATGTTTATTTAATACTTATTTTATTTTTATTGATGTTTCAATGTTTACTTTTGTTTATCGTAATTGTAACTTATGTCATTACCATTTTAAAAGAGCAAGTGCTAAGTTTCTTGCCGGTTCTTCTTAGCACAAATCTGCCGTCTGAACTGGTGGTAGGGAAAAAAAGTGACGATTCGAAAGTGCTTGTAATATGCCTATTTGAATAAAAATATTTTGATTTTGAATAAGAGCCTATTTGTAGATATTAATAGTCAGTTCATTTTCAAATTTTATTCTCGAAAATCTAAATAATACAAAATATATTCTAAATATTCATAAAAATCACAAACGCTTTTATCTTGCTTGTATTTAATATTAATACTTTTAGTTTTATCCCAGGCATCCCTTATTTCCTTTGGCCCTAGTTTATGGACGGAGCCTAATCTCCAATAAGCACATCCAGTCGGTATTAAAGGTTTGAAAGCACTAACTCGTCTATCGTTAGTTAACTTAAGACCTAATGTTTTACTAGCAATTATATAAGTAAAGTAAATATCTTCTAAGTTAATCAAAGGTACTGTTTGAGCGGCTTTTAATATTTTCTTTAAGATATCACCTGAAAAATAAATGAGATTTTCCATCAGAATATAACACCCAAAGATAAAACAAAATAATAGATAGGGAATGTAGTAGGCGTGATATCTCTGGTCTCATAACGTTGACGAATCTGCACATAAACGTGCGAAATGAAACGTCTCATTTGAAAACTGCCACAAAGTTGGCAAACAAGCATACGGCCCGCCTGATGGTTAGCATCACCGTAGCCTAAAGACGCTTGCAATACCGGGGGTATCACTCACGCTTTGCCAACCCTCCCAACCCCCCCAAGTTGAGGTCTGGAGAGCTTACTCACCGTAGGAATACAACCGAGACCAATGCTATTTGGCTACGATCTTCTGTAAGGTGGAGGTCCTTCCCCAGACGGGCTGTTCCGATTTGAGCGGATTATCCGCTGTGCCCTACCTCTCTTGAAACTTGAACTTTGACTTCGCGTCTCTGTTTGAGGGCGCGATTCTTTGACGTTTAACTGACAGACATGGTTCACATACAATTTGTAGCGAATCAGTTTTTTCACTTCCAGTGATCACAATGCGATGCTTTATCTTTCCCATAAAAATTCTAATGCACTCGTATTTGAACGTGAAGGTGAAAAGGCTGAATGCCACCGTCTTGACTTAACCATTGTCATCCATCGACAACAGCGGATGCCCGAAATGTTTTTACTATAGGTACCTTCGATAATCCTTACCACTAATCACATAGCCACACCCAGACAGAAACTCTGGCACGATATCCTGAGCGAAAAGCCACCTCGGCACATACCACCTGCTGGTTTCCTCGCGATGAATCTCATGGTCGGTACTTCTGTAACCTGCAAGAATAAAATCGTTTTTCCATTTTTTCCCATGCTTCTCGGAATTGGTATAAATTGCGGATTTCTTTATGAGAGGCTGAATAGAGCTAGTACCACCACCTGATGGTAAACATGTGATTGTTGTTAATTGATTATGATTGAGATGGTTATTTATATAAACAAACTACTGAAGCCCGTTCATCTTCATTTAAGTGTGAAGTTTTCCCGTGGTAATTTCGAAAAATATTTATCAAACACACGATAAGCGATTTAGGCTATGCGTTGATCCCTCAGTCTGTCATTCAGGACATGGCACTTTATTAAATAGGTATTGATAAATACTACCTGTACTTCCAACTAACCAAGAAGTTGTGCATCTTCGTTCTCCTCTAACACCCGTTTAAAAGTCCACGGATTGACTAAAACGTCATCGTCTGTTTTGAACACAAATTCTGCTTGCGGACATCGTTTCAGGCTCCACTGCAGCATCAGGGCGGTCTTCAGTGTCAGATTCTGGTAGTGATCCTCAAAGTCAAAGACCAGCATGTCTCCATGTTGTTTCGCTTCCATGTATGTGTTTCCCTGTAAAGAAAACTGTCTAAACTGACAGCAATAAGGCTACCTTGTTGCAAGTTCACAATAATAGTTAACTTAATTTTTACTGATAAGAGAACTTTGGTGAAAGAAATAGAAAGTACCTAGAAAGAGAAATTGGTAGAACATCTTATTATAAGACACGATGACTTTATCAGTAACATCATAGAAAAAAAATAAAAGGTAGAAGAGGAAGGTGATGGTAAACACCGAGACGAGCTTACATGGACCAAGTGGAGGAAAAGACATGCAGCGTGCCTTATAGAGATGTGAGAGAGCTGGCACAAGACAGAGCAAAATGGAGGATGCCGCACCGACAGGACAAGTCCGTTGTTTTTAGAAAAAGAAGATGTAAATTTTTATATCAAATACTTACAAAGTTATCATCACCTGAGTTCTCCAGCCCTAATGCAAAGTAAGTGGGGAGGTGTGTACCCCACGTGTCCCTGATGGCCGAACGACGCTCGAGGTGTGAGGGGGCACTTGTCACCAGGACGATCAAATTGACGTGATGAGCACCCTCACATGGTGTCAGTAATGGTTCGATAAGAAGTTGACTGAAATTTTCAAAAAACATTGAAACTGGGGAAGACTCGCTTTTATACGAATAATAAAGTCTTTATTAAGATGTACGTGTTTGTGTTAACCATAGGATGCGCTTTACTTAATTTACCATCTGTCTTGCGTCTGCGCTACTAATTACGTTGCCCGATCTCTCTCCCGGCTATCATCAAATCTATGATCGGGAGTGCGCTCGTCGAGAGCGGTCTCTTTCTGCGACGAGGCCATGTCGTAGAAGGACGCCAGCGGATACTTCCATGACGGATATGGGAAATCGCTGCCAACTAAAGTCCGCGGAAGGAATAGCTCGCCTTATTTCTAAGAGAGCCGTGCCTAAGTTGATGAGTCTACGAACATGTGCGGTTGCGGAAGTATCATCAGTTCGCAGAATATGACGATTCCCCAAGTGGCTGACCACTGCTTATTGTCAATCCTGGTAACACAAGAGCCACAGCTGTATGGTGTGTTGGTCTTGTCTTAAACTCAAACCTGCGGAACACATTGACATGATACTACTGCCATGAATGAAGAATACTCACATGTTATCTAGAAAATACTTTAAATATCTGTTTCTCCTGTAAAATTCAGATATGATTTTATCCTGGAAAGAGTCAAAGAAGGTCTCCTCTGATGCTGGAGCCCACCAGGAGAGGATATCGTCAAGCCACCAGAGACCTGCTACCACTGCCAGAATGAGTGAAAATCGGCACAGGCGACCTGGGTTTGCAGGAGTAAACATTTATTTTTCTAGATCTTGCTTGATCTTCCATATAATTGACTAAACTAGTGAGTGATAAGCATTCAATTCATCCATGCATGTAAGTCAGCTGCAAACGTGACCTAAACCTTAAGTAACTCTAATCAGATTTCAACGTTTAATCGAATACTAGACGAAACTTAATTCTTAGTTTGAAGCTGTCTGTAGAACTGTACTTGTATTTTCGCTAGGAGCTTGATGGAGTCACTGTGTATCGCTAATACGAACATACGAACAAGTTAAGCAACATCGAATCTAGCCAGTGTTTGGATGGGTTTCGTTATCTCGAGCTACTTATCGATTCCGGCTGTTGTCAATGGATGACAGTTAAACCAATTCGGTGGCCTTCAGGTTTAACGAAAATGAAGAATAAACTTACCTCTCAATTTGAATACGTCGAGTCGTCTCCTGAACCTCATAATGCAAGGTGTTGTCGAAAACTTGACAAGATCTACGCAGTCCGGCTTGTTTCCAAAACATTATTGTACAATCATAAATGTCGGTTTTTACAATCACCGACACGATCGACTGACGACATCGGCAACTAGTGGCGGATTTGCAAATCGTTTCGACTTGTCGGCTGTCGATTTCGGATTTTAGATAGGTTGATATGTAGATAGAATATGCTTTATTTGCAAATGGTATACAAAAAAGTAATACAAATAAAAGCTTACTGTAGCGATTGACTCTAATTCGCCGGTTGGATCCTTGCACAAGGATTATGTAATTAAAATTTGAAGAGAGGTAGGGCACAGCGGATAATCCGCTCAAATCGGAGCAGCCCGTCTGGGAACGGACCTCCACCTTACAGAAGATCGCAACCAAATAGCATTGGTCTCGGCCATGTTGTGTTCCTACGGTGAGTAAGGTCTCCAGAGCTCCACTTGGGGGGGTTGGGCGGGTTGGCAACGCGTGAGTGATACCCCCGGTATTGCAAGCGTCTATAGGCTACGGTGACGGCTTACCATCAGGCCGGCCGTATGCATGTTTGCCACCTTTGTGGTATAAAAAAATACATCTTGAGTTTGGAAGTTTTCTATTTTATTTACTTGGTATTTGACAAAGAAGAAGTCGTTCCTTAATTTGTGTTCCCTGTTGCCCTGGGGCCCCAGTGTCGTGTCGGTAGGTGTAAAACTAGTGATTGGTTTAAACAAAAGGTTAGTCACTTCCGTGATAATATTCGCTTGTTCCTCTACTGTATGTCAATAATACTTAGGCAATTACAAGTATGATAGTTTAGTTTTTATGAACAAGTTTTCTTAAGAGATCAATGCATATTTTTGATTGAGTTGTTCCTGTTCACCTCTTTCATTGATAGACTATACAATCTTTAAGTTTTTGTTGCACGATTAACTAGTCTGCTACGTCAGTAGTACAAAAAAGGGCGAGCCCTTCACTTTGTATTTAATCGAACGGCCAGAATCCGAGAGAACGGGATTGTGAAACTATTGGCTTTAATTAGCAATTGTATACATGTGTTTTACTCATACCAAAGTCCCACGGTATATTGTATATTTTGTGCAATCGATTAGACATTTCTTGCATGTAATACAAATAAGGCTTAGGGCCCAGAGGCCGGAGAGTTATGTTGGGCTCTGTACCCCTGACAATATGTATACAAATCATAATTTTTAAGTGCTTGTAATATGCCTATTTGAATAAAAATGATTTGATTTGATTTGAATGATCGGCTGCTTGGTCAAGTCGTGAAGAAATAACAAACTAACTTTCTCATTTATAATTTCTCTTCTCTCTCTCTTATAATCTCTCTTCTTATAATTTCTCTTCTCATTTATAATTCTCATGTATGATAAATACTTATAAAATACTCAAGACTCGAGAACAAACACAATTACTATCACATAACTTACAAACTTTTATGGTTTTTTTTTAATGTGAATGAATTATATTTTTTCTAACATGTATGTTTAACGGTAATTAAAAAAAACAAGCGAGAATCGAACCAGCAAATCTCTGGGTTCGAAAATGGGGACTACCTACCAACGCACTATCGGTCTGTCATTATTATTAAGATCATTTTTTTTTATACCACAAGCATGCGGCCCGCCTTATGATAAGTGGTCACAGCCTATGGACGCTTGCAACAGCGCGAGTGATACACCAGGGACCACTGGCGCGTTGCCGACCCTGATAAAAGTAAATTAATATTTTTAAAGCCCTTGAATACTAGCCCTTAAACACGGAAGTATCCACGCCACCCTAATGTCAATAAACTGTCTGAAGCGCAAGTTTAAGACCATGACTCCGTTAACCAGCCGAGTTACAAATATTGCCCCACAACACTGTAAGGTCGTTTACGCCTTTCGGAATTCAACGAGATATTTTAAATAAACAGAACATTTTGTTTATGGAAACTTCTAGATAAAAAATATAATGTTAAGTTGTAAAAAACAGGCCAAGTGCGAGTCGGACTGTTTACCATTATTTATTGACTGCAAAAAAATTACGTTTGTTGTACGGGAGCCCTTGATATTTAGGGAGGGCCTATTTTTACAGGCAATGGTGTTAATTCTGTTGTTCATTTAACTAGACTACACTAATTTTGACAGGACCAAAGGTGTTGATAACCTTCCTTGGTTTACAATTAGTGACAAGGATAGCAACACTTTTAGTCCTGTCAAAATTAGTTTAGTCTAGTTAAATGTACAACAGAATTAGCACCAATATACAACTAAATTTTTTGTGAATATCATCGACAATAATCGAGACTTGGCGCAACATGCCCTCGGAACCACGGAATTAAGATTAAGAGTAAAAAAATAATAATTGGTACAGAAAATAACACGACACTGATTCTATAATATCACGGCTGAATCCAATATGAACTATAAGTTTTAAAAAGACAAGTTTACTTCCTTTGCTTCATTAAAAAATTCCACAATTTCTCAGAATATAACATTATTAGCGTAATCAAAATAAGCGGAAAACTGGCTGTAAGTTGGGTTTTTGCATCAAAGAATTAAATCGTTTTTTATTATATAGAGCAGACCTGCAGTCTGAACTGGTTGTAGAAATAGTATCGATTCGAAAGTGCTTGTAATAAATTAGGTCTATTTGAATAAAAAAAGAGCTTTGATTATAAAAAATGCTCAAGCGGGATCAATGGGGAATTTTATATCACTAAGGTGGCAAACAAGCTTATATAAACAAAATATACCGTTGACTTGTAATGACGTATTTAAGATCTATACAAAAATGCAGAGCTTGCATGGAATGAATGTATATTTTTGTACTAAATAAAAACAAAACAAATTAACAAAAAATCTGTCACACTAATAGAGAATAATTGCTAAGTTTAATATGGATCAAAACAAGTACTTCCAAGTTTACTTAATTAATAAAATCCCACAATCCTACCCAAGAATTCACATTATAGTCAGCAACAATACATTTCGTAATTACAAAAAACAATATGCGTTTTATATGTTGTAACCTGTAGTTTTTACTACAATGAACACGTTGCTGTGTATCAACATACATATTACAACATTTTCTGATGATAATCATCGGGTCAATGCCAGATGGTGAACTATGAATGGTCTTCAAAGAAAGTTGTTGGAGATTTAAAACCGGCCAAGTGAGTGTTGGGCCACAAAAAGTGTGGGGTTCCGTTTTTGTTACGATTTGCATGCTTGCAGACGATGCAATACATTCTTATAAAATCATGTTAAACATCTTATATGTTATTGTATGTCATTTATTTTATAAAACCGCATTCACTTGCCAAATGTTGACTAGTAAAATAATGCTCTTAGCGTTACGTCCGCCCAAATATTGTGGTTAATAAAGTTTAAATAAATAAAAAAGAATCGTTTTTTTTTGGAAAATATATCATTGTGTTTTATCTATCTATCTTCTATGTGTTATAAAATATATATTACAATAATATATCGGTTCTCTGGTACCCAAAACACAAGTCTAGCTTACATTGGGATCAGGTGACGCTGTGTAAATATAACCCTCTTTGTATGGTCTTAACCATTTTAATTTTTGTTTCAGATGGATAAACCACCATGTACCACCGAGTGAGACGAAAAATGATACATCTCACAATCAGTGCCATATTAGTTTTAAGCCATATTACATTAGTTGCATTAAAATCTATACAGACCACAGAATACACCCCCACTGTGGACTTTAACATAGACAATAACATTATAGACTTTGATGAGGAGTACTCTGTTAAATTTAATAATAAATATGGACCTATACCTTGGCATGCTGACAAATTCAACAAGGAATCACATAGGTATACTATAGTTAAAGAAAATAATGATAATAATGAAACAAATACCAAAAGTAACATAGCAACAGAGACCACAACAAACGAATATAGTGTAATACCAATAGAATTAATAAGTACAACTGAGAATAAGTTAATAAGTATCGTAGAAAGCACCACAGAATCTGATTACTCTGTTATACCTATATCAACAACAATAAAAGATGTTCCAAACATAGTAATTAACCAAACGGTTATTTTACCGACATCAACTGAAATCTCTGAAGATTACGTACTTGAAACTACTACTGTAACTGAAATCACAGATATAAAAGATAAAAATAATACAGAAATAATCAATACAACTAACTCAGCAGGGAATACAACAGTAATACCTCTACAAACAACAAAAGAAGTTTTAAAAACAAATTCAACGTCTAAAATTGAAATAACAGATGGTAGTCCAGAAGTAGATGTACCAGTCTTTACAGAATTAGATTCAGAAGAGAAAGAAGTATCAGAAGATTATTATGATTCGAAAGATATAGTCCCAACGAACGCACCAAAAAATGATGCTCTGTCTGTACTTGTGGGACTTGCTGGTAGCGTGGTTGAGAGTGTAGTAGAAAGTGTCGCGGAGAAGGTAGTACCCAAAGGTATATTTGACCTGTTCAAGAGGATGCAACGACAAAATGAGGCTTTGGAGGCGGAGAGACTCAGAAGCAGAGAAGAGAACGGAGGATTAGGTAAGTTTGATGAAAGAAATTGGTCAAATATAGTTCTAGTTAATATTATGGATAAAGGTAACGAGTTTCGGTTCTTCGAAGGGCACTGTCGAGTCGACAATATATAGTCTCTGAGTCAAGACGCCCCGAAGAAAGATGTTAGCATTTCTTCAGAGAAGTTTAATTTTGAAGTCAACACGAAAATGTGCTTTTAATGGTTCAATCCTAAACTCTAATCGCTATGCACTTTAAACCAATGTTTGCTTTACATTACATTATCAATATTATGAATCAAACCTTGTAACACACAGAAATATTATTTTTAATCACGAGCTTATGTTGACGCTATTGTTTTGGCGCCAAAATCACCATATAGTGTAGGTATTTACTTTGGAACATGATAATGCAATATTATAATAACATTGAGACCTTTCGCCAACCGTCAATGCTAACAACAATTTGAACACTAAAATAAATACCGGAAATTATATGAAATTAAGTTAATAATTAGTAATTAAATATTTAAAATCACTTTACAATATAAACTGGTAACCTTCCATCAGTGCCAAAGAACTTCCCGCACAGTTTTTGTTTAATATTTTGTTTTAGTACATTGCATAACAAAATTGCTGTGGTGGTGTGAATTGTGTATATATTTAAAATATATTATTTATTACTAGCGGTCCGCCCTGTCTTCTGTTAGTAAGGATCCCTACTTTTGAAGTGAAAACTTCTTTAGCGGCGCTGGCAATTTTTTTAGATGGGTAAAAAATTTTAAACTCGCGTCAGATCCGTAGCTTGGTCGACAAAACGTAAGATTCCCTAACCATTACAAAATATTCATAAATGCACAACGTTGATAAGTTTTCGCTTCTGCCGGCACTCCCGGAGTGCAACTCGTCCTTTTTTTAGGGTTCCGTGCCTCAAAAGGAAAAAACTGAACCCTTATAAGATCACTTTGTGGTCCGTCTGTCTGTCTGTCTGTCAAGACCCTTTTTCTCGGGAATGCGTGGATGTATCAAGTTGAAATTTTAACCGTATACTTAGGTCTGCGGTCCCATGAGGTTGTGCGAAAAACAAATTTCTATTCTAAGTTTACGTAAAAAAAAGATACAGTACAGCGGTTTATTCAGCAAAAAAAAAAACAAATTTCAACATTTTGAACGAAATCAAAACGGGTCTACTATGAAATGAATTTCCGAACATACGGATTGACGTTTCGTTGAATTCAAGCCAGTTTTGAACCTTATTATAACTAGTAATGTCTTTTTTGACAGGAGTATGTGTTTCGTTGTTTCGGATGGACACTTTCATAGTAGCCCCCGCTTGTTTTTACTTTTCAATGACGTGACATTTGACGTGTCTAATTATGACGGTATAAATGTCATAATAAGTGCATCTTTTTTCTATTTAGTTTTAGCAAATACTATAGACGAGTAATACGCACAGCTTCGGAAGAATTCGGGCAAGACGCGACACTAGCGCCCCTACGGCATGAGGGCGGCATGAGGTGAACGATTTCAAAACTTTTGTTTGCAAAATGTTAAAGCGCCCCTAGCGGCATGAGGTGAACGGAGGTTGCCAAGTCATTGTATGAGAAACGTCAAGAGCTGTGCGTATTACTCGTCTATAGTATTTGGTTTTAGTTTATTTCAATGATCGAAGTTTAGCAACGTTGTCGCTAATCACTCGTTATGTTACATTATTGTATTATCTTTGTGACTATCATAATAATATCATGGATATTTATTATTGGGTGTGGGGTCTCAACGTAAACCTAACTAACCTACTGTTACTCATTCCGTTTTGGCGCAGCTTGTTAATTCTAGTTCTAACTAGGGAAACGCGTTTCTCCGTAGTACGTTTAAACTAACACTAGAGAACAACGAAACTACTAAATTGTCCGTAATGCGAGTACAATACTCATCTCATCATGACATCAAAAGAAAAACACCATTAAGTACAAAAAAAATAGGGGGTCTATTTTCGGGAAAAGCTCGGAAAAACAGCACGAGTCGATTCCTGCATTATTTATTTACTATTGTTTGACTTGATGCCTACGGCCACTTTCTAAAATCGATCAGCTCGTCACCGACGGGGAAACCAACCTCACACGCTAGAACCAAAATGGTCGCGTACTGCGCGGTTTCAGAGGAGTTTCCTCCCGCGAACGCTGAGGCTGTGGAATGAGATCTCCGCCGAGGTCTTTCCTTTAGACTATAATATAAGGTTCTTCAAAAGGGGCATTAAAAGATTTTTACAGGGTCGGCAATGCGCGAGTGATACTCCCGGTGTTGCAAGCGTCCATAGGCTTCGGTGACCGCTTGCCATCAGGCGGGCCGTAAGCTTGATTTGATTGCCACCTTACTGGTATAAAAAAAAAATCTACGCACGGAACCCTCGGTGGGTGAGTCCGACGCGCACTTGTCCGGTTTTATTTTTTTAATTATAGCCTATCACTTGGAGATACTGTGGCTTTCGAACGGTGAAAGTTTTTTAAAAATAGGTCCAGTAGTTTCGGAGCCTATTCAGTTCAAACAAACAATCAAACCTTTCCTCTTTCTGATAGTAGTATCTTGAAATTTTTAACTATTTAGCATCATCCAAACCAAAGTTATGAGAGTTCAAAAAAACGACGAAACGTTTCGAGAAAAGGTAGGTAGTGCCCTTGCGCTCCGCTTGGCTCGTCTTGGCGGGGTCACTACCGTGCCCCCAGATAAATAATAATAATTATATTATGTTTATATGTAAATTAGTACAGTTATGTAAATATTAGTGAACTCAAACGAAGCCGGGTCATGCCACTAGTTAATCACAAACTGGTTTGAAATTGAAACTATGACAGAGCGTCGCGTCGACTTACGCAATACTTTTGATCTCAATTGATTGCATAACACGAGAATCGAACACCGGAACATGAATTCATTAGGTTACTTTTTATGCAATTGTACTAATGGTCAAGTTTGTAGATAGTTTTGTTATGAAAGTAATATCCTACGTTAGTACTATTATGACTTCTGTGCCATGGGAGTGGTTCACTCGGGACAAGCCCACCACGTATTCCCACCGTGTCTCCTGTAAAGCCAGGATTGACAAGAAACAATGATACTTATTGACGTCCCGGGGGAGAATCTACAGTTGTCTTGAAATTCACGAGTTTACAGCCAGTTTCCGAAACGCAATTTTAAAGTTAATGACAATTAAAATAATTGTCAAACTAAACAAAAAAGAGATTGCTTGAGACTTAATGTGGAATTAAAATTAAAATGCGTGTCAGAAACTGTCTGTTAAACAGAAAGATTGTCAGGAGTGGTATGTAAAGGGCCCCACAGACTAACAGTCCGCCGGAAGGTATTAGCCTGTCAGTTCATCGCAATACGCCACACACTTACAGTTCCGTTTCAGATTTCGACCTGACGAACGATACGGACTGATAGTGTGTGGCCGCTTCGCGATATCGGCCGGACCGGCCAAAGTCGACAGATATGGGCCGGACCGTTCACGACCTCACGGCTAAATCAACACACACTAACAGGTAGCCGGCCGGCGGCCTTTCGACCGTCATCTCTCGTCAGGCGATCGCCGTCAGTTTTATGATTTTCGACTTTCCAATAATTTTGGTGCGGCGCCCTTGCGGTGAACTGACGACTACGGCCTGCTAGTGTGTGGATCCCGAGCCGGTATCCGACCATTGCCGGCAGGCAATAATCGTAGGGCCCCACAGACTATGCAGACCTCGGACGGCAGGCCGCCGGATGCGACCAGGGACTGCAGGCGAACTGTTAGTCTGTGGGGCCCTTTAGAATCAAATTCAAAACGAACGCTATCCATGCTTTTATATTATATCATTACTTTCCGGGGGCGATTTTTTTATTTTTTTATACCACAAAGTTGGAAAACAAGCCATCTGATGGTAAGCATCAACGTAGCCTATAGACGCTTGCAATACCGAGGGTATCACTCACGCGTTTCCAACCCTCCCAACTTCCCCAAGTGGAGCTCTGGAGACCTTACTCACCGTAGGAACACAACATGGCCGAGACCAATGCTATTTGGCTACGATCTTCTGTAAGGTGGAGGTCCTTGCCCAGACGAGCTGCTCCGATTTGAGCGGATTATCCGCTGTGCCCTACCTCTATCGACTTGATTCAGAGACTGTAATAGTATAATGATTGACAACATGAATACGCTGCTTATTGCCATAAATTGCTAAGAACAAAAAATGCAGTAGCCATAACAAAAAATATTGGTTCCAGGTCAATTTGGACGCGGCATCCTCAAGACGATATCATCAAGCCTCAGTAAACCCCTTGGGCAGCTGATGGCGGGTGTCAGGGACATTGGATCCCTGGACACGGATCGTGGTTTCGTGGGCAGTTTGGCATCAGGGGTGACCAGTGTTGCAAATGTCGCCAATTCAGTCGTGGACTCGTTCAAAGATAGAGTACAGGCGATTTATCCAGGTATGTAATGAAAATGTCTACAAGCTCTTTGGAATCGTCACAATTTTATCCTACCACCAGTGAACTCGTTCAGACGGCTTTGTACTAAGAAGAACTGGCAAGAAACTTAGGAACCTTTTAAAATGGTACTAATAAAACTTACATTTACAATACATATACAGTGTGCCCCGTCTTATAGTGCACAAACGGAAAAAAGGCGGAATGAAAAGTTCAATTTATAAAAAAGTCTACCAAGTTTTTTTTTTCTGTTTTGCGTACATGTAAAAAACAGGTTGTAACTTTTGAACCACTGTGCTGTGGTTTTTGAGTTCAAATAAAAACATTAGTGACCATGAATAATGTGTTTTGAAGAATAAATGAAATACAAAGCGTAATGATCATTTACAAATTAGAATCTATGTTAGACACCGCCGTAGCCGGTGTTTGAACTACTTTGAACTTTATTAGGAGTGTAAGGTTGTAATTCAAACAACACTCTTGATCTATTGAGCTGGTTATTTTTTTTTTTTAATTAATTAAATAGTGTTAGTACACCCGAACTGAACTATTTATTAAATAGTTCAGTTCGGTGTACTAACACCCTCTTCTGAGTCACCGGACTGTTGCGGGAGCGCAGGGCTCTCACCGCCAAATTTATTTATTTATTTTTTTTTTTTATTTTTATTAATTGAAAATTTCAGTTTGGGTGTACTAACACCCTCTTCTGAGACACCGGACTGTTGCGGGAGCGTAGGGCTCTCACCGCCAAAAATTTTACAGTGTCTGCCTAGGGGCGCCCCAGAGGGGGGCTCGAACCTCGGCCTATGGCGACACTGGGGGAAGGCGAACGGATTGGATTTATTTATTTGTCAAACATGAAATGTTATATACATTGCGAAAAACGAAACCATAGCGCGATTCAGGAATGGTCAAATCCTGAACCGCGCCATCTCTGAACTAAAAAACATAAATAAATTAATACATTATTTTATGCACTTTGGTCTTAAACAATCACTAACATTATCTCATTTGATCTATATCACTCGAAATTTTCCGCGAGGAAAAAACTAGTAAGGTTATCATAATAATTTCGTGAACTGTGAACATTTTATGAAATTATATTAGAAGCTCTAAAATAAAACTATATCAACCAGGTACTGTCTGGTGTGGCGACGGTCATTCAGCGCAGGCCCGCTCATCAGACCTTGGACTGTTCTTCTTCACGGACACCTGCTGTCGTCAGCACGACGCATGCAAGCTGTATATCGGTGCAGGCGAGACCAAGTATGGGTTGACAAATACTGGACTGTTTACTAGGTAAGAAAATTATTTGATTATTACGCGTTGACTTGAATTTGACTCATTTTCGACAGCCAGATGGTGCAGTTGGTAGTAACCATAACTCCTATTCCAGAGGGCTTGTTTGCGATTCCCGCACGTGGCAAACAATGTATAACGGGACAGCGCGTGACTTTGAATCGAGATTGAATCTGTTTTTTCATGAAAATAGGCTGTTCTGTGGTTAGCAAATTGAGCCTAGTTTACTCTGGCTAGGTATTGTTTGAATTATCAAAAAAGTGTACACAGTTCGCCTGAATGCTATCGCTGTGTTCGGTAAACCGACAACTTTATTACGCATATTCTGTGAACGACTACGTAATCCCAATGCGATGACCGCTTTCGGTCTTATCCCAAAGACACGCACGTGGATCTTTCAAAGCAATTTCGTCATTATAAAACCAAAAACGCCTAAAGGCAACTTGTTGAATGATATCGTTACATCACTCGTACAATGTCACGAAATGTTACATTAGCTAGAAGATTTTGACCATATTTGTAGATGTTGCAATCTTATTTAAAATATTGTGGGTATTAACTTGATAGGCCAATGGCTCAACGGTGTCCCATTGCTGGGCAATGTTTTTTTTTTATACCACAAAGGTGGCAAACAAGCATACCGCCTGATGGTAAGCATCACCGTAGCCTATAGACGCTTGCAACACCGGTGGTATCACTCACGCGTTGCCAACCCTCCCGACCCCCCAAGTGGAGCTCTCGAGACCTTACTCACCGTAGGAACAAATGGTCGAGACCAATGCTATTTGGCTACGATCTTCTGTAAGGTGGAGGTCCTTCCCCAGACGGGCTGCTCCGATTTGAGCGGATTATCCGCTGTGACCCTACCTCTCATAATAACGTTTTTCACGAGTTCCTTATATTCATAGATATGAAAGAGGGTTTCCATGTCAAAATCCACCTCACTTGTCCAATGAGGGTTAGTAGACGAGCAGTAGGCCATTTTGTGACAGTTCGGTGGTGCGTTGGCATGGCAGTGATCCTGCCTTCAGCACCAGAGGGCACGGTTACGATTCCCGCTTAAATATTTACGTACTTAATGACATTTCTGTTTGTTCCCGAGTCTGGATGTTTTCTATGTATTAGAAGTATATATTTACAATAATATATCCGTTGTCTGGTATACAACACAAGTAGATCAAGCGTAGCTTACTTTGGGAGCTGATGGCGCCGTAGAAATTAATTAGAAGAGTAAAGTAAAATTTTTGAGACACAAGATTGCTTTCCAGCGTCGAAACTGTGACGAAAATGTTGCGAACTAAGTCTACAAGTGTTTGTTGACCTTGAAATGTGGCAAGAAATAATATTTGGTCACATCTGACCTTTAAAAGAATATTGATGACAACTCGTTTAAGTCCTATAATTTATTTAAAGCTGTTTAAAAAAATACTTCTTATTCCGGATGTTGACGTGAATTTGTTTTTTTTATGTCATACTAGGTTTTCCCCGCGGCTTCGCTCGCGTAAATTTTTTGTCATAGATCTCGTTTGACAACAAAACAACCCATGGCGCGACTTGTGGCGCCATCTGTTGGCCGTTAGCCCATCCCATACAGCGCCCTCTATAGTAGAAAAAATATTTTACCATTGGAATGACATACTTTTATGGGATAAAAAGTAGCCTATGTTGGGCTCTATACCCCAATGACAACAATGTACAACTGACAATATATGTGCAAATTTTCATAATGATCCGCTGATTAGTCAAGCCGTGAAGGAATAACAAACAAACAAACAAACAAACTCACTTTCTCATTTATAATATTAGTAAGGAGTAAGGATAAGCCTACTACACATTTCCACCGTTGTGTCACATGAGTAAATAAAACGTTTTATTTACTCATGTGGTTGTGTGTTATGTAACGCCAGGATCAACAACGGCGTTCACAGATTGACAAAAATCGAAGCTAATTAATGAATAATACGTATGTATGTAAAGAGGAGAGGAGGTGAAATAATCTTGAGGCGAATATGAAAAACCAATTAAATATAAAAAATTACAAATACAAACTTAAAAAATACTTTCTGGAGCAACCTGTGTAGTGTATGGGACGAGTGTCTCGCTTGCACTACTGTAATCCGCAGTATGGCATCTCTGTCTAACAGTAATATCTTGTTTAGGTGACTTTTTACGTATTTAATTCTATTGTAAGGTGCATTGCATGTTGTACCCACATTAAATTTAATATTTGTATAATACAGCGTACAGTAAAACAAAATTGTTTTTGTTGCGCTGATATTCATTTTGTTAACTAAATGTAAAGTTTTATAAATAAAAAAAAAGATAATAATAGGAAAGTGTTAATAAGAAGTTGCGAGGGTTTCGCTAGTCTTTCATATTATTCTGGTGGGCTGGTATCAGTAATTATTCTTAGATAATGATAATTGGTAATGTAACTAGTTGGTATCCTTTTCAGCAACAGGATTTTAAAAGACGGGAAGTTATTGTCGTCCTGGGTATGTGTAACATGTAGCGAGGGGATGTCCTGTTGATGTAATGAGTGGCGGTGTCGGTAATATAAACGTAATTATTTTTAACTATTATTATAACTCGCAAGATTTACATAAACATTAAATAAAAGTATATTGAAATGAAATATAGGTACACATTTAAGTTGAAGCGTCGTCGCATACTCCCGACCCGCTCCCGACCCGCTCCCGGCCCGCTCCTGTCATCAGTGTACCGTACGCTTAATCCATACTAATACTAGCTGCTGCCCGCGGTGTTACCAGCGTTTAATTTTATGCACAGCAGCGCCATCTATATCAGACTTTAGACCAAATCCTACGGGAAACGCGTACTTTTCGGGATAAAAAGTACCCTATGTGTTAATCCAAGGTATCAGCTACCTACGTACCAAATATCATAAAAATTTGACCAGCCCTTTGAGCGTGAAGAAGTAACAAACATATCATTAACTTTCGCCTAAGATTAGTAGGATTATATAGAGATTTCATTGTTTGTTTGCTTGTATTGAATAAGTTCCGAATTAGTCCGAATATACGGACCGATTTGAAAAATTCAATCACCATTTTGAAGCGATGCTATCCTGGGGGGTGACCTAGGTTATATTTTATAAAAAAAAAAATAGGAATCCTTATTTAAAACCCGTGTGAATCCGGGACGGACCGCTAGTTTATTGTAACAACAATTTGTACTTTTTTTATATTACTTATACGGCAGACAAGCAGGCAAGCGGGCCACCTGATTGAATGTGGTCACCGCCGCCTATGGACATAAGCAACACCAGGGGCGCTACCAATGCGTTGCCCACCTCTGACGAGACCTCTAATGTACCTCTTAAATAGTCCCATGTCTTGTGACGTAACCATTTCGTCACAACTCCATTCAAGCTTAACATTGACAAATGCATAAACAGACACACAAACTGATAATTAAATAAATCATCTTCCATTTAATTATGCAAGATGAGAGACCAGCCATGCGGTGCATTGCATTGCAACAAGCAAACAAAAATAGAACTTAAAACCGTAATTATAAGGCTCATTATTTTAATTATTTGTATTATACACTATATTATATCTTCGCAAATAGAATTAGACTTAAATGTACTAAAAATACGGTTCATTATTAGAAGTTTTATTATGCAGTTATTTTATGGTATATTATTAATGAAATGTCAACCTTACTGCTCTAGTTTTAAGGTTAAATAATTGTAAAAGGAAACCAGATAAATTGATAACTCTTTGGTTACAATTTAACATGGTTTTTATGGATATTTATGTTAATTTCAACAAGTAAATATTTACTTAACAAGTTTTTTAAATAGTTTTTCAGACACTTTCTAAAACGAATTTTAATTTTAAATCCAGATTAAGTTTCTATTTTCCCCTTTAGTTTGACAGTGACAGCCACAGAACCAAAATCGGGAAGTTTTGCTCCCCAGTAGAAATGCGGGTTCGTCACAAATGATAAGCGAACCATGTCTGTGTTAAACGTCAAAAAACCGAATCGAATCCTATGATTGGCTTGGCAGTGTTTTTTTAAAAATATAAGTTTATAGAAGTAAATAAATAAATATATAGGGACAAATCACACAAATTGAGTTAGCCCCAAAGTAAGTTCGAATCTTGTGTTATGGGATACTAACTCTAAATATTTTATCACAAATACATTATAGATAAACATCCAAGATCCAGACCAATCAGAAAAAGTTCGTTTTTCATCATAACCCGACCGGGTTTCGAACCCGAGACCTACTGGGTGGCGGTCTGGCGTGGTAACCATTACGCCACGGAGGTCGTCGACATGAAGTCAAAGTGACAGTTTTCGAATGAGACGTTTTATTTAGCACATCTAAGTACAGATTCGTCAATGTTTATCTATTAGTTTTATCTATGGTGACAGTCATAATATAATGTGTTATTAACTTTAAAACACTTTTTGAACAATCCACCGTAATCCATGTCTTTATCACCCCGTTTCCTGGTGCATTCCACCTCGCTCCGGCCGGCAGTCGCCATTTGACAACTCCTTAATGGTAATTATGCAACTGATTATCTAACTGGCCTGCGTGCAACTGTGCAATGAATGGGCACTAGATTTTAAACCCTAACAGCCCATAAACGTTATAGTCATATTGCAAAACGTCATAATTTATAACCTTACAATAGATAGAATTATGCTTTACATATTTGCAACAACTTCAAGTAATACAATAGACGGAACACTTTGAGATTATTGTATATCTAATAAGGCGGCCTTATTGCTAAAATCAATCCTTCATGGCAGCCTTAGGATAACGAAACTTAAGTTTTAACTTGGCGTGAATCTTTAGGTCGCGTACACATCAAAAAGTTCGGAGAAATCGCGAAAATCTTACATGAGTTTACAAGTAGTAGAGAACATTGAAAACACTTAGACCAAGATTTCATGACAAACATTTGTGTACATGAACAGCCATGTCCATGCACACAAATGCTTATCTTGTGCGGGATTCAAACCAGCGACCATTGAAATAAACTAGCCACCCGACCACCGGGCCTATCAAAACTATGATACATGGAAACAAATTACAATTACGGACTCAAGTTTTTATTCACCACATAAATGTAGGTGGATCGAAACCACACTTTTTAACGCCGAAGGTCATTCATTACCACACAATATTATAACCTATACATATATATATATGTATATAGGACGCCAACGCTCGTGGCACGCCCACGCAGCCCTAGCACACACAAATGCACCAATGGACTCTCAATGGTGTCTCAATCGTGTCTCAAAAGAATGCCGATAGTGTATCAGTGGAATAGTTTTTGACATTTGTTATGGACATAAACAATAACATGTTTAACTTATTGTTTACGTCCATAACAAATGTCAAAAACTATTCCACTCCACTGATACACTATCGGCATTCTTTTGAGACACGATTGAGTAGTCTGTTAGTAGTCATTACCGACGGCGTATTCCCAGTAAGTAGTCCCATGAACTAATGGTATTTTCCCAGAGGTTCAAGAACTTTTGTGTCAATAGCCTAAGGATATTTTTATAAAAGTATTAGTCTAAAACTTAGGTGATACTTTTAGATTCATTCATAAGAATGTCGCATCTGTTGGTAAACGATTATATAATCTATATTCTATGCGATAATGGCACTTGTTGTTTGTTACGTGGTTATGCAAATCTGTGACCTCAAGTTTATTGTCACATGCGGGCATAATTATTAACTTATTAAGGTTAACTTTGCTTTGAGAAAACCATAACCTATGTTTGCATATTAAGGTATTTATTAAACAAAAACTTTTAGCAACGTTCTATTTGGTCCCATCGACAATTTAGTCTCCGTCATAATTTTTCGTACACACAAGATACGTGTTCCAAGCGCAAGAACACAAATAAATTCTCTTTCATTTGTTGACTGTACATAACCCTTGTATACTTACCCCCCTACAACAAGTATATTCTTCCCCAGATCCCACTGCAGCTGTGACGTAAAGTTCCGTGACTGTCTCCGTCGCACCAACTCTCTGGTGTCCGCGCAGATTGGCCTCACGTACTTCAACGTGTTGGGCCCGCAGTGCTTCAGGCGGGCGCACCCCATCATCAGATGCGCCAGGAGAACCAGGTGAATGAGAACCTTATTAGAAAGAGAGAATGAGTGAAAAACAACCATTTGTCCCAGAGAGTTATGTTAAAAAGGCCGTAACCTTCTTTCGCTATTTATTGTACAGTCAGGTGCACGTCGAGCTTTACACCTGCAGTACAATTCTGGCTCTTATGACATAAAACTTAAAAACGGTACAAAGTCCAATATGTAAAGGTCGACCTGCTCTTGGCTGTACCTTTGGCAATCTTGCTTGTTTCCGAAATTGTGGTATTTTATTATGTAGTTTTAATCTTAGTGAAAACTTGTGATTAGCTTAGTTATTATTTGTTAAATATATATTGTTATTTTAGCTGTAAGTTTTCCTAATAAAATAAAAATAAATAATTAAGTATACAAGTTGTAAACGACCAGAGAAAGTGCCTGTGAAGGTCTAGTCTTGCTCCCTAAACGTGGTGACGTCGTTGCGATTGTAAGCGTTGCGATTGGTTGATTGATACTATGACCCATCTCACTCTGTCAATTTCGGAAATGAGCGAGACATACTCAGTACTTGTTTGATAAATAAAAAACAGACTTAAATACACCATTTCCTGTTGGACCAACTGCTAACTAATTTTGGCACAGCTAAAATTGTTGAACAATTTGAAAAAATAATTCCTGTTGGACCAACTATGGCACAACCAGATAATTTGTCATTTTTAGTTCCGATTGGCACAACTAAGTACATTCGAGTGCGACATTGTTTAAGAGGCATGTTTTGGGGTGACTCAGAAATAGTTTTGGAGTGAGTTAGGAATGGTTTTGGGGTAAGTTAGGAATGCTTTTGGGGTGAGTTAGGAATAGTTTTGGAGTGAGTTAGGAATGCTTTTGGATATGTAATTTTTTCTCCTTTAATGTTTGTATTAAATTTGTATTTTCAGGATAACTGGACTGAAGTGCGAAGAGTATGAGTTGGACTACAGCAAACCGAAAATGTGGCAGTGGTTCGATAACGAAACCTTCTGAGACCTTGAGAAAAAATATACAATGAACATTCATTAAAGTTATAACTAAAGACTAACATAACTGTGGCCTCAGCTTTGCTCTTGTAAAATATATTTTGTCCTACTTAATGTTATCTTATTTCCAGGATAAAAAGTATCGCATCTAACAGAACGTCGTGATTCGATTAGTATCTCAATAGGACCTCTTTCTTCTTAATTTTCAACCCCTACATTGTTACTCTGGGGTGAATAGGACCTTTTTTTAAGAGGGATGTAATGTTTTGCGTGAAATTAATTAACTCTTTATTTATTATGATGGGGTCAATCAGAACTGTTTTAAACGAATGTAGAGCATTTACTTTGTGGTGAATTGGAACTTATTGGATTAAAATGTAGCATTTAACTTAGTGGGTGAGTAGGAACTTTTTAAAGAGAACAGGATAATAAATATTTTTCCACAATGACTCCCATTAAAGTGATCACAGTAATGTTACTTAATATTTCATTTAAGTTGAAATTTTAATATTTTAAGTTAAAATCGCCTTTAACTAGTTTAAGATAAGTAAAATGCGTTTGTCTAATTGTAAATATATTTAAGAATACTCATTAAACCTTAAATAAATAATGAATAATTTCTTTTAGTTTTCTTTATCTCACTATGTAGAACAATTGACACAAGAAGAAGGAGAAACTGCCCTGTGAGTGAACCGTCTGCTGTGGTGTTGTGATACTGATGCAATGCTGTTGCAAAAGCACAAGTGGTTATGTCAATTTTGTCTTACTTCAACGTTTTTTGTTTTTTTAATTGAATACCAAAACAGTGTAACCATATAAACTAAGAAATACTATGTTCGATACATTGTGAGACTCTGGTGCCTGAAGTAGGTTTTCGAAAGCCTGAGGCAACACATTCCATTGGATACAACAATTCTACTGAGGATAAATAAAACAAACTGCATTATTATTTTTATATATGAAAACATCAGAATATATTTCGAAATGTCACATTTAACAACAGATAAGTTATTATTAATTACGGCATACTCTATATAAAATAAAAAATATAAACGAAATAATAAAATTAAATGCTCTCAGACGAAACTGAGTCTACGCAGATTCTAAATAATGTGATATCTTTCAAATTGTGCGCAAAAATTTCTCAGAAAACTGTGTATAATATAATACTAGATATGTTATTTCAATCTTAATTAGTTTATTCTTACATCTGTCCACGTACGAAAACCTAAGTGTAAGGTACTTCGTCCACTTGTCAACTCATATTGGACTTTTTCATACGCGATTACCACTTTGCATACCAGAGCGCGTCCCACAGTTGCGATGCGACGTTTTACTATACGTTCTAAATGTATTGACATATTTTTGAAATTTGACACATGTCACCTCATTCCTTCTCACATTTAGAAAGGATAGTATCAATGATAGTTGTAGAAAATATTGTCAGAAACTTTTGGATGTGAATGATGCTTGAATCGTAAGCAAGTCGACGCGTAGACGAAGGACCTAATAATAATATCGGTTCATTCTCCTAGGATTATTACAATAGTATGATTAGAAACTAATTATTACAGTATGAATTCACTAGAGAAAACGCTTTAGTCTCTGAATAAAACTAATTGAAACACAAAACTGCTTTAAAAGTAATAACAGTTGGTATTTCCTTTTTCACCCCATGTATTTTTGGGGTTAAAAACAATGTATAAACCAATTAATATTTTAGAAACATTAAAAAACATGAATTCAGTTGGTCATTTCGTTTTTCACCATATTTATTTTCGGTGTAGTTCGAGGACAGATCAGAGTAAACCTTATTATTCAGATTCAAAATGATATTCCGATGGGTACAGTCCGTTGGCATTTTCTATATAATAATATTTACTAATAATCGTAAAATGCTATATATGATATCTGCAATTGGGTATAATACAAGCTGATTTAACTGTTATTATTGTTACAATGATTACTATAGTGTATAAATGTTATTAAAAATTATCACACATCATTTTACATTATTTTGGGGTGAAAAGAAACTGGCACATTCGATTTACAAGTAACATTATTGAATTTTATATGAATTTTCAGTTGATTAACAAGAATATCTGTGAATGAGGTTAATTTAATAATAATGATGTAATTTGCTTGTAAGAATTATCTTTCATGGGGTGAATTAGACATTAATTTTATGGGGGTGAATAAGACATTATTTTTTTGGGATGAAAAGATCAATAAGTAAATTCTAGTCTCAATCTCACGTGCTATCTCGCTCATACAAATTGTCGTATGAGTGAAATAGTGCGTGTTACTTTCGTAACTTTATTGAATTGAATTTACATAAAATAAAAATTGATACTCAATAATCAAATACATTTTGTGCCAAGTAAAACGGAATATAGTATTGTGAAGTATGTTTGCAGTAATCATTGACCTCAGCTATTGCTTATTCTAGTAATGACAAAATGATGTGCGAATATTGACTTGTTACTATCGAGAAATGTCTGTTTTCCTGGCATTGCAAAATATATCATTCAAATATGTCAGGGTTTAATGTTAAAAACATGGATTCAAATGTTTTTAAAGTGAAAACTTTAACAAAATTTATTCCAAAACCTTTTCTAACTCATCCCAAAACCATCCCTAACTCATCCCAAAAACTAAAGCTAAAACATCCGAAAAAGCATACTTAAAAGTATTCTAAAACCATCGCTAACTATTTTCAAAATCATCCCTAACTTATCCCAAAACTAATTCTAACTCAAGCCATCGCTAATTCATTCTAAAACCATGCCTAACTCTTCCTAAAAACATCCTTAACTCATTCTAAAACCATCCCTACATAACTAACTCATTCCAAAACTAAGCATGACTCCCGAAAACTATCCCTAACTCAGTACTCATTCCAAAACCATACCGAATTTAACCCAAAACTGTCACATTTGCACGAAATAGAAGTTATAGAAGTTGCGGAAAGTACAATTTTGACGACTTAAAAGTAAGAACCCTCAAATGAAAGCTTAGCTTTGGAGTAGACCTATGTCCAGCAGTGGACTTCTTGTTCCTGATAAATATATTTTACAATACCAGAAGTCAAAAATATCGATGGATATCAATAAAAACTTCCATAAAATCCTTTAAAATCACACCAAACTTGACATAATCACATTTATACGACGATTATATTTATGTATATAAAATTCTACGTTAACTACTTGCTAATCTATGAAAAAACTATGGGCCTATCAAATATATATATTGCTTGCTTAACGTGGTCCAATAGGAATAATACATAGGCATGGACTTATTTTAGGTTACTTCACAACATCCTGATAAGTTCCAGATAGCATTTCTATCAGATAAATTGTCGTAAAATCCTGTCAGAAACAATCCAGTTAAACTAAATGTTAAAATAATTACAGTTAAAATAAATGAGTTAGTCGGTGCATTTGTAACTCGCCTTTATGTATAGCAAATGGTCTATTTATCAACTCTTAACTCCGATAGACTATTTCACACATTTTTAAAAATGCACTAAATCATTTATTTTTGTGAATTATTGCGATTACTGTTAGTTTACATAAATGGAATGTAATTTACAACAACAACAGCCAGTTTCTGAAACACATTTCGATATTAATTCCACATTAAGTCTCAAGCTATCTCTGGTTTTCTTATATAGTTTGACAGTGACAGCTACAATTTTACTATGTAACTCTAAAAATGCGTTGAAGTGTAAGTGACGTCACTTTATATGCCAGATAGGCCATCTGTTACTTATCAGCATATTGTGAGTTAGACTTACTCGGGAGGGAAAGGTGTCGAGCGCAAGTCTTGGTGAACACTTGGTAAGCGAGAGTGGGCGAAGTTTACAGCAGTAGATTCAGCCGTTAAAAAGTATACACACAGCAACTAATAAATCTATTATTTTTTTGAGAAGACACGAACGTGTTAACATGTGTAAGCCGACCAAATTGAAAAAAAGATTCATATTGTAAAACCAGACGCGTGGTTACATATCCAAATTAGACGGCCTGCGTGGTGCCATACGAATAAGCGAGAAGCACTTACAACTTCTCACTTCTTAGAAGTGCACCATCTCTTTTGTTAGACACTGAATTTAGCCAAGTGTAAAGGCCGTTTCAGCAAGGTTGCTCTCATTTCAAAAAAATTCGACATCTCACACGATCATGCGACTTGACTTGGCACTGTTCGATTTTACAATTTTTAATGCTCGCACACACGTACAAACTACAGCGAGGTAATAAATATTCAAACTAAATTATTACAACATTTTGTTTGTATTTTATAGTCCAGTCATAAATTGACGTTTTAAAAAGGCTTTTGTAGCTGACTGTGTACCTCGGATTTTTATAGCCGTGCAAGTTGACGACAAAAAAGAATCGCACGATCGTGCGAGATGACGGATGACTCGATAAGGTTATAAAACAATGAAACACCAGTTAAAATGGTTAAGCGTTTCTAAATTTCGTTATTCTCTCAATGATTTAAATGTACCTGACTATGTCTATTTCACATACCATTATTGTCATTTCCCTGGACTTTTTAACACCATCTCATATCTTAAAATTAAAATTTAATGTTCGGCAGTGCACCAGCCAAGTCCAGCAAAACAATTGAAAAATTTAATTACATTTTACAATGATACTAATTTATGTCTCTCTTTTTGAACTAGTTCATTAACTACTGCCTAATTCTACTGCTGATGAAGGTAGGATAGTCCAAGAGAAATGGGTGAGATTGGTGTTACATTTTGGACCCTGGGAACGTCGTAAAAAATATGAACTCCTTATAGGCGTTCATACATTATTATACATGATTATTAAACACTAAATTCTCTGACAGTTTGCATCAGACCATGTTTTTAAACATCTTTCAATTGATATTCGTTTTTATTAAATTAATATTATGTTGTCTTCATCAAACTGTCAGAAATACTAAACCCACGTCAATACTGTAAATGCTATTAACATCAATAAAGAAGTTTTTGAAAATACATCTAATCCTTAAAGTACCGACTAGTAATTCAGATTATTATCATTAAATTACTAATTATAATTAATGTAAATGTCCTAGCGTCTAACCTTCTCGCTTTGGCTACGAAATTATAACACTAATAAAATAAGGCAAGTGGGTCTCACGGAGGGATCAAATAATTATTTTTAAATTCAGGCACTCAAATTGAAAGAATTTATCGTTACAGGTCTAGGTTACTAATCAGCTAATACTAAAGGTTTATATTCACTGCAAGTCGAATAGATGATAGTAATAATAATACTTAATTCAGCAAAATATAAAAGAGTATTGCGAGATGATGTTGACGCTCTTCAATATGTTTACAATAACAATTTTAACAACAAAAATAACACGTTTAATAATGTAATTTTTGTGTACAATATATTTTTGTTGGTTTTGGCTGTCTTTTTTATGCTCGTAGTGAATATAACCTTAACAATGGAAAATGCAGGTTATTAAAACAAACTACGCAACTACATGAGAATGATTTGAGGAACATTATTTATTTTTTGGCAATCTATAGTCTGGATGGATTAATTTTCATTTAAACTAAATAATAAGACAATATAAATTAGGTGTTATTAAATAAATTATTCCTAACAGCCAGTTTCTTAAATGCATTTTAAAACTCCAGATTAAGTCTCAAGCTATCTCTTTTTTTCTTTTTTAGTTTGACAATGACAGCAATATTTTAATGTGTTATTAACTTTAAAAACTGACAGTTAGTCATTGAGTTTAGTGAAACTGTCTTACTATTTAATTCTTTTCATTTATTTTGTATGTTCCAATCCGTTGTTTTTTACTGTCCCATACTAGAACCAAGCTCATTTTTTAATAAATATACCCAAAATACTGATTTTGACAAAGGTCTACAATTAGCTAAGCTATATTGTGATTTTATTATACTTGCCCTGTTTCTAGCTGCCCTACCCGAGTTTGTGATACTTTATTAGCAAGCCAAACTTTACGTTTCTAATTCTCACTATTTTTTTTTTGCAAAAAATCAAAATCCCTACCTTCTAATTCGTTTCGCTCAAATTTTGAAGCTGTGGACCCAATAACTTTTATTTTAAAAGTAATAGACGGACGAACTTGGCTGCCGAAGCTACCGCACCATATTCGATCATGTAGCGCACTAGAAGTTTTGCACTTCTGGCATCTGGTAAGTAAATGCCTGAATTATGAAAACTATATAATTTAAAAGCTCAAAATTTAAACTAATGGTAGAACTACTTTTTGGCGGGAAAACGATTTTTAATTGTTTTTTTTTTACAAATTGATAATAATTAAAGAACCGCATGATGATGCGTTACCGGACGGTGTTCGGTAGTGCGGGCCAAGTTCGATCATCCATTACCAGTATCAACTAAAATGTATACTTTTCGAAATACTTATGCAATTTTTGTTTAACAATATTGTAGATTATGTAAGATTGAGAGATTAATATGATAAAGCTCTAAAAACTATAAACATAGCATAATTGTATTGAATTAAGAAGCAAAGATAAAATTGTGTATAATTATATTAAATATTAAACAAAAGTTATATTTTTTTATGGGAATAAAAAAATCTTCATTTTGTATAATAATTTTACAACATTTAAACAGTTGAATATGACATGTATAGCAATTTGTACATATTGTACAATGACTAGTAATAAAAATAAACTAAACAGCAACTACAATATGAAATGGAGTTTGCAGATTTATACATTTTGTACATAAAACTATACAAATTGTACAAAAAGTGTACAAACTAAACAAAATAGCAACTAAAATAATGTGCGTAAGTAATAGTTAAGTATTTAGGTTACAATGGAAGATTATTATGTACTTGAATAATTATGTATTTTACAATTAAATATTCATCACTATAGTGTCTGTTTGTCCATTTAGAACAAATTTATTAACGTTACAAACGTAATTTAAACACAAATTTATAAACCGAGATTACATTTTAACTTATTATTATGGAATTATTACTTATTAAATAAAGATAATAATATTTTCTCAATTTAATAATATGTGCCCATATTGACATCAGTTCTGTCAAAATTTTGACAGTCGTCGTTACAATTTTTTTAATCATTGCCAATTACACACATTTTTTTGACATACAAAAATTACTACATCTAATACATAAAATAATTAGATTTTTATATAAAAGTTAATTTAATATTATATTTATGTATATAACCGATAGGTTATGAGACACAATAGGATCACATACAAATTTTTTAATCTATTGACATCGGATATCCTGATAGAAGAAGAACGTTAGTTGAAAGCAAATTCTACCAAATCCCTAATATCAGTTATGGCTGGGATACATTAGCGGGCTACGGCGAATATTCGTGACAACGCGTGAGGTCAGGTACATCTTTGCAACCGCCGAACTCACTCGAACTTTTGCAACAGTTGAGGGTAAATACAACGCGCCACGCCAACGCACGCACACGATGTTTTTAACGCTACAATGCGAGACAAATCATCGTCATGTTGTTCATTAACTGTCAAAAAATGCGACTGTCATAGATGTGGAATATCGCTAACCTTTACAGTATTCCCTTTGTTGTTTTAACAATCTAATTTATTAGATCATCGGCATAAAGTAGAAAAAATAACTCAATCAAAAAGATTTCAATTATTCACCGGTCAATTCATAACACCAAAATTTGACGAGTCTTTTCAAACACTTGACATTGGTGGAATTTTATTGCGTTTGATAAGAAACCAAATTTAAAAAAAAAAATCAGTACCTCACCTCTATCAGGGTATATACTCGATGTCTTACGCTATAATACTTTCAAACCATCTCTAAAATACTGACACTCTATGATATTGCAAACATCCAAAAACTTCGTTACAAATCCAACACGACTTATACTGTAATATTTGTGTAAACCTTTTTTATGACAATAAACTTATTATTAAACAGCATATTTAATAACATAATAATAATATAAACAATTTTCTATTATTATTAAAGATTAACAAATTAACATTTTTTTAAATGCACTTGGCGTAAACACTACCGTGCTTCTGATGTCCATGTTTTAAATTCAGAGAAATTAATTTTATTTGTATATCATCTTGTTGTTATAAAAATCTGTTATTGGATTTTCTGGCACTGTTTTTTTTCTATTCGATTTTTCTTTATTTTAATACTCAATTCTATCGTCTTTTTATGTAACATGACACAATTTTAATCTACAAAGTAAAAAAAGCCAAGTCTCACAAGTCATTTAAAACTAATAAAATTCTTACATAGCATGATCAGTGCATCAGCAGTATGCAGAAACAGTCCGAGAAGAAGTTTCATACAAAAAAAATGCCTTGTCTCTATTTCAAGTTTAAACTTCAGCCATATAATATGTAAAATTAAATAGTTAAAAAATGCCAAGTCAAGCCAGTTTTCACAAAACTTTTAAACCTTTACTTTAATAAACCCGTCACCACGACCGGTGCGGTCGAAATATGAGGCAATATCAAGGTATAATCGAGTTTAATTCTTGATTTTTTTTAAACATAAATTGTGTCATGCTTCATTTATATTTTCATCTAAACATTTCAAATATACTACATTACCCGTCAAAAATCCGTTAAATATTTAATATCATATCGCCGACCCGTCATTTCCCCATGAAGCAATCTATTTTATTCTAATGACAAGCGTAGTCAGTAACCAAATAGAGCCGTTATAGACGGACTGCTCTTGCAGCTAGCTACCTTTGACCGCACGACTGCCGAAGCAGTTCAACTGGACGAGCGGTCCGTGAATGTGTGTATGTAGAAGACTGTGTTCACTGTGCAATCGCAGCTTGAAGCAGTTCATCCAGACCGCTTCAAGCAGTCCATATATGTCGGCACACAGTATTATCTGAGCATAGAAATATTTTAAAAACATTCGATAAATCCAGTTTGATTTTAAGTCTATTAAAAAATAATTATTTTGAGGTATTCAATAAGAATTTCAATATGATTAAAATGTGATTGTCACTTGATTTAACCATTTTTTAATCATTCTGAAATCTTATTACTGATTAGTATTTCAGATTAAAGAAAGCATTCATTTGCTGTCAATTTATTGAAGAGGGTTGACTATATTTTTAATCAAAAATAATATTTATAATATGATCGATCTTGGCTGTGTATTTGACCTTCTGCCGTCTATACAAAATTTTCATTTTAACAGATGTAAAGTTATAAACCAAGTTCAAATTAAACTTAAGGCTCGGCGCAAACGGCCACTGTTCACAGCCACAAGTGGCGAGTCGCGGACACTGCTGTAGCGAGTGGCTGCCACCGGCCACACGTGTGCGTCGAGTTTGAACTAAAAGTAGGGTAGAAGCACTTGGCGTGGCACCAGTGTTGGGACACTACATTTTCTTTCGGATTTCAAAGGAACTAGGATGCGATTTTGTGATCAATAATAATCTTAATAACTTCCCTTTCTATCACAATGTTCAAAATTGTTAATAGCTGGAGAAGTACTCCGTTTGATTTTAGGACTTTAAAAAAATTATATAAACATATGTGCCGAATTAAGTGCTAAATTTAAAAAAAATATTGATCCACTATTCAGCTATCTATAGGTATATTTACTTTGTCTTTAACATTAACATTAAATAGAAGTAGTTAGATTAATATTTTCAAAGAAATCCGCTTAAGTGTCCCACAACTAGTGCTCTATCCTATGAAAAGTCGTGTCAACTAGCCGCTGGCACCGGTGGATGTGGCCAGTGGCCCGTCTGCACTAACGCTTATAGTCAACCTTCTACAAATAATGTCAATAAAAATGATTAAGCGTAGTTAACTGCGCAGTCGAAGAAGGGGAAGCAGGCGACGGGGTCGGCGGCCGAGTGCTAGAGCACGTGTAGATTCTCGCAGGACTTGGACTTGGAGTCACGTGCCCATACACGACCGAGCAGCCCTCGCACCTGGAACGTTAAGAAACACACCTGATCATCACACCCTCAATCTGGCAATCGCTTAATAGACTTTGGCCAAGTGGGGCTTAATTGATCCATCCCACATTAATTGCGACTGTGGAGTCCAAGTCCAAGATATGGAACATCTAACCTCCTCATCGCAACCGTTACCGTTACCCCAGGTACTGGTCAAATCTGAATCAGAGCTACTCCGTGATTTGGAGGGCACGTTAAACTGTCGGTCCCGACTGTTGTTGATAGGTAGTCAGATCATTTCTTGTGGATGAGATGATGATGTTGATGAAAAACATTGGAACCGTGTCGTAAAAGGAGATCAAGGAATGTGCTTTGGACAGAATACATTGGAGATGAATAAATTGATGGCTAATGGAAAATGGGGGGAGGTTCCTGGTTATCATAAATACTTCACCCTTTCATGTTATCATCGTTTCATCCATAACTGCCCATTGTGGCGTTGAGTAATCTTACTTTAACGCTAGCAGACAGTCTCGTCCTCTTCCGTGGCGTGCTGGCGGCGGAGGTCGGCGCGGGCGCAGGTGCCGGCGGCGTCTCAGTCTCCATTGGCGAACGAGTACGGCTTCGATTCTTGCGAGAACTACTCCTTTTTCTGGAAGGACCATAAAATTTATTTCTTTTTATGAATATTACTTAAAATGGTTATTCAAACTTACTGATAGAAGGCTGTTGTGTCACAGTCATTAAGTTGGTGACCTTCATACGACTTGAAAAGACCGGCCTCCGACATTCTGCATTGGAGCAGCGTGAAAGAGTACATTCTAATTCTCTTCGACGATTACTGTTTTTGTTACGTAAATAGGCCCTCTGGACTCCATTGCTTCTATCAGATAGGGTGTAGTTAACTTGTTTTGGCTAATAGTAAAAAATAACAACAAGGACATTAAAAGATTTTTACAGGGTCGGCAACCCGCAAGTGGCACATCCATCATCGGCAACATGGTGACCGCTTACCATCAGGCGGGCCGTATGCTTACTTGCCACTTCTGGTATAAAAAAGAGGAAATAAGAAAGATGGGCAGAACCTACCTGACCCTTTCAGCCTGCTGTTGCTTTAGTCGGATCTGGGTGAGCAGCCCCACCAGAAGCTCGTCGACATTATGATTTATCCCCACTGACGTCTCGATGAATTTACACTCGTATGACGTCGCGAGGCCTTTTCCTTCTGTATAACATAATAAAATCTTTTTGATTATGAATTAGGGAGTCATGTACACAATTCATACAGGACCACCTGCTAGGCTAGATTACCCAGCAACCAAATCGCAATTTTTAATTTCAATTCTGTATAATTTTAATTTAACATTAACTGCAAATCCTAATTCGTTCTCTTGAAACTTTATACTTTACTAACTCATTTGCGAGAATTACAACCCGCCTCTCTACCATATGCATGCATAGGCTCCTTAAGTACTTCGGTCACGTGTCCCGAAGGGAACCCGACAATCTGGAAAGCTCTTCATTGTCGGTCAAGTGAAAGGAAAGAGGAGGTCACCTACCAGATGGACGGATATCGTCAGAGAAACTACCAAGAGAGGTAGGGCACAGTGGATAATCCGCTCAAATTGGAGCAGCCCGTCTGGGGAAGGACCTCCACCTTACAGAAGATCGTAGCCAAATAGCATTGGTCTCGGCCATGTTGTGTTCCTACGGTGAGTAAGGTCTCCAGAGCTCCACTTGGGGGGGTTGGGAGGGTTGGCAACGCGTGAGTGATACCTCCGGTATTGCTTACGTCTATAGGCTATGGTGACGGCTTACTATCAGGCCGACCATATGCTTGTTTGCCACCTGTGTGGTATAAAAAAAAATAAGTCCAGCATTCCAGTGGCTATTCAGCAGGCCCAATGCAGAGAAACCTGGAGGAAATTGGTCCAGCAGTCGAGGCATAATGGTCACGACCCTCAGTCATGAGGAATCGACAAAGAAGAAGAAGAACCCATTTGTACATTCCGATTTCATTTAGTTTACTCTACCACTCAAAAACGAGTTAGTATCATATCGGTGCATGTGTAACTCGCCTTTGTTGTAGCTCACCTATGTAGCAACTGGTCTACAAATGACATCACATCGTTACATTTGAAACTCGCCTAGGTAGCAGCCTACATCTCTGCAGCTTTTTATATAACAAACAATCGGTGAAAATGGAACCAAAAACATCGAGCGAAACTTAATTTCCCCCGAACCATAGATTACGTTGTTTCCATCGAGTCTATTTGGACGTAATTAATCGAATGGAATATATCCAATTGCGATTCGATTGAAAGGGTCGACCGCACTTTGTTACATGTGCAGGTTAGGGTTGTCGCTTAAGAATATATTTTTTTAGTTAATTTATTATTTAAAATTATATTTAAGTTCCTATTGCTTTTTGACGTACCTTTTAATTGGGGGTTAGACAATATCTACCCTACTGAGTAATCTATAAAACATAAATAGAATAACGATCGATCTGTTTGATTTTTTTGTTCGTTGATAAAGATTTTAAATGATCCATGTAGGCTTTTTAACAAATAAAATCTTACTAAACAGATGACGTAATTCATAAAAATTACAAAAAAAAAAACAAAAAAAAATTATTAATCTATCTTTTATACATAGGTAATTAGAATAATGTTTTGTCCTTATTGAGTGACTGACGGATACACAGCCCAAAACCGCCTAAACCTGTATCTGTGTTGGAGGGTGTGTTCTTTGTTTACCGTAGACATATTGGATAGGAAAGGATTTTTCGAAATTCCCAAGGGAAAGCGGGTCAGCGGGATACACGCTAACAAAATTAGGTGGGTTTCGCTAGTAATTAAATAAAATATCATGTTGGAATAGATGAGTTGTCAACCCTCGTTTTTATGTAATAAATTAACGAATGAACGTTTAATTTGGCAAAATTAATTTTTCGTGTGTGTAATTTATCGAGAAAAATATAATAAATCACTATTATTTATCACACCGAAAGAATTTAACGGCTTTCAAGTGACCGGACGGCGACCCGTGCGGCCATCCCTTTCTCCCATTTGGGGTTAGAAAGTGATATCCTTCTATAAAAAAATGCTAACAGTAAGGTGATAAGGCCGCTTTTACATTGCTCTCGTTTATTAAGTTCACTCGGAAGTCCTGCGTGAGTTTATTTCAAGTAGGTGCGAGTGTAAAAAATATAAATCACACATTGAGCTAGCCCCAAAGTAAGTTCGAAACTTGTATTATGGGATACTATCTCAAAGATACTATTTTATAACAAATACATATAGAAAAACATCCAAGACTCGAGGCCAATGAGAAAAAAAAACGTTTTTCGTCATGACCCGACCGGGATTCGAACCCGGGACCTCCTGGGTGGCGGATCAGCGTGGTAACCATTACGCCACGGAGGTCGACGGAGATTTATTTTCAACAGCCGTAAAAGATAAAATTATGGACATTTCTGACAAAAACTAGGGACATTTCTGGCAATATTATAGATATTTCTAACAAAAATAAGGAAGGATGTACTTGAATTTGAAAACGTGCGCGTTGTCGTAACAAAAACAGTTTCAATCTAGTTTCACTCACCGGCTGTCCCGCTCAATTACTGTTTTGTGTGAGTGAGAAAGCCATTGAGATTGACACACAGATTTAAACTGTTGTTGTTATGATAATATACGTACTGATATTTGTCAAACAACGTTAGGTTTTGGCTTTAGTAATTTATAAAATCGCGAGGCAAAAAATTTTAGCTATCATGAACAAAGCGTAATGTGAGTAATGTGACGTTTCGTTTGTCAAAGGAGTCCCGAAATATGAGTTCACGGGAGCGAGGTTTTATTTGTATTTCGGACAATACAACAGTTTTTAATGCCTCTTTCGCACGCTTGTCTTTTGCTTTTATTAAAAAAAAATCTACACAATTCAAGTTAATAAAAAAAAAACCACCTGGTCCCAAAGGAAGCAAGACTTAACCTGTAATCTTAACAATTTTTTTTTTTTTTTAAACTAAATATATAGGGACAATTCATACAGATTGAGCTAGCCCCAAGGTAAGTTTGAAACTTGTGTTATGGGATACTAACTCAACGATATTATATTTTATAACAAATACATATATAGATAAACATCCAAGACCCGAGGCCAATCAGAAAAAGTTCGTTTTTTCATCATGACCCGACCGGGGATCGAACCCGGAACCTCCTGGGTGGCAGTCTGGCGTGGTAACCATTACGCCACGGAGGTCGCTAGTCGCTGTTTCTTCGGCTTAATCTACCAGACTTATTCTACTTGTGTTATGGGATACCACACAACGAATATATTATTGTAAATTATATACTTAGTACATAGAAAACTCAGACTCGTTAAAGTTTGCCCCGGGAATCGTTCCAGCGCCCTCTGATGCCGAAGATACCCAGGAACGGATTGGATCACTCCCAATGCACCACTGGGCTGTCATATGGTGGGCACAGACAGCTGTATCGTAATACGTAACTTGGTTCGTGCGCGTAGTGTGCACGGTCCGTGCGCGTAAGGCGTCCACACTTTTTTTTTATACCACAAGGTTGGCAAACAAGCATACGGTCCGCCTGATGGTAAGCATCACCGTAGCCTATAGACGCTTGCAATACCGGGGGTATCACTCGCGCGTTGCCAATCCTCCCAACTCCCCCAAGTGGAGCTCTGTAGACCCTACTCACCGTAGGAATACAACATGGCCGAGACCAATGCTATTTGGCTACGATCTTCTGTAAGGTGGAGATCCTTCCCCAGACGGGCTGCTCCAATTTGAGCGGATTATCCGCTGTGCCCTACCTCTCATAAACATAAATTACACCATGGGAATTCAATTACATTACATAATTACGTTACAGCAGTCTGTACCCGGCATTACAAATATAGCTCTTACCATCGGTCGGTACGGCCCGCGATCGGGCCAAGTCAGCCTTATTGCCCACTAAGATGACGGCACGGCGCGCGGTGTGGCCCGCCGCCCACAGCGCCTGGAGTCTCCGCTCGGCCTCCGCGAAGCTGCCCCTATCTGCCGTGGAGTATACCACGCAGTACCCATGGGCGCAACCTTCGGACTGGAAGATAATGTATTGTATATTGAGTAGCCTCTGTGTTGCTTCTGATGGGGTTGTTGTGGAGGTGATAAATGATATCCAAACTTGACTAAGGTCTATTTATTAGATTTAAGATACAAAGATTCGGACACATCGTGTCTTAATTACGTGGCGGCACAGAGCTGCCTGTGCAGCAGTCGGCCACGGCGCGGGCGCTTGACATTGCGAATATTATGTAACGTGACGTCGTTACGTATCATAAGGCAGAGTAAGGGAAATAGAGAACTTTGATGAAATATTTAGAAAGAGAGGAAAATTAAATGAAAGAAAAGACACGACGAGATTATCAGAAACATCTTAGAAGGAAAGATAGAAGGTAGAAGAGAAAGGGAAAGGTCGAGAAGAGCATGGACCAAGTTAATGAAAAGGCAGGCGTCGTGTCTTATGCGATGTGGAAGAGCTGACACAAGATAGAGGAAAATGAAGATTGCTACAATGACAAGCTCTTATACTCAGAAGAAGAAGAAATAATTCTTCTTCTATCGGATATCTTAACAAAAAATATATACCTAATAGGTAATAATTTTGTACTATTCTCAACTTATATACCTTCCTAAAATAAAATAAATGTTTGTGACGCTTAACAATCTCACGTACAATGAGATGATCAGGCGGTGCATCCATAAACGTGATCTCTGACTCCTCGCCAGCGAGCAGCACGCACACTGACCGCTCACCGGACTCGTCATCTGCAACACAAAATGAGAAGCATTTATTTTAGAGAGGTTAGGTTAGAGGTTAATTGTCAAAATTCAGATTGACACCCCCAAAAATCCTGGGAACTGAGATAAATGAGTAAAAGGTCGGGTATCATAAATTGTTTCTAAGTTACCTATACTGGTGTCATATGCATGAAGATACTCTGATGTCATGAACTGTCCCACTAGGCTGGACTTGCCGACGCCCGGCGCCCCCAGCACCAACACTCTGTAGGCGCTAAGTCCAGCTGATGAGTCCCTAAACAAATAACCAGTATTTAAAATCAATAGCCCTGAGCAAAAAAAAATATTTCCCCAATTCGTTATAATCTAGGTGTCTCAATAGAGGACTTGTTTGATCAAGTTCTTCCAACGTCTTCCTGTATTTTGACGAAAAATCCAACGACCCAAATTAGTAACTAGAATCAAATGTTTGGTTTTAGTTTACAAAAGGCAGATATAACTACAGCCGTCGACTTGCCGCCGACAAGTGACGAAGACTGCTGTTGTGTCGTACCGCCTAAATTCAGACGACCGGCACTTGGTTGACGGCAGATACAGCTGCAGATCAACATGCAGTTGTTGTTTCCAATTAAAATTTTCTTAATACCTTGACGAAGCCAACGAGCATGGTGCTGATGCTCTGGTAACAGCTTCGGTACTAGATGCACTGGAAGCCACAGATGTGTTTGATCTGGATCTTCTGGAACGGAGGGAATCACCTCTGTTCACTACTCCTTTACCTGCCAATATGAATTTTAGTTAGAAAATAATACAAAACTAGTAGCAGGCGCCACTGACTTTTGCGTGACTTTATTTTAAAGAAATGAAAAATTTCACCACCATTACTAACCTTCTCGGTAGTTCAGTGGTAAGAGCACTCATCCGGATATCGAGCGGACGTGGGTTCGAATCCCACCTGAGGCGGGCAGGTGAATGTTTTTTTTTCTCAAAAATATTTACAAAAATAAGAATGTTGCCTAACAACTTTATAAGATAAATATTTTTAAAATGTTAATGTTCATGGAATGTAAACGTATTAAATAAATAAATAAATAAAAAGGGTTGGGAAATGGTCACGAGATGGGAAGAGAGACTATGAATATGCTCACCAGTTATACTGAAATGTCTTAGTCGATAATACTCCTCTTCAACTCCTGTGTTCGGCATAGATGCAACCCTGGCTCGCTGCTGCGGCAAACCCAGGAGTTGGCGCTCGCCCGTCCTCGACCTCGCTGCCTTCACTGACTGTGATCGGGAATGGTGCGGGCTGCCATACCTGAGGATATTTATGACATAAGACCTGACGACAGTCGTAGGAAGCCGCTGGATGCTACTTCCAAACGGTCACACCAACGCTTGGAAACTACTCTGAAACCGTGACCATTCAGATCTTCTTCAATTGCAATGCAATTGGTGTCAATTGCGGGTACTTGGTGTCTGTTTTCAAGTCACCTAACGGTCACTGACTGGACCACTCAGTTTGCAAGACGTGCGAATGAACTCCCTGCCGATGGAGAGCGGTGACATTTTTGTGGCAATTTACTTTTCAGATCAAAAACGGAGACCAATTTTATTGTCTTTACTTTTGCTTGAGACTGGCCCTTCGGTGCGTATGTACCATTGAGTATTCTGTGCTGATCATCATCATCCAAGCTACAAGAAGACCACTACGAGACATCCGCCTCCCTCAAACGTTTTTTATTTGCCAATACTCGCCACGCAGGTGGGTTGGCGAGCGCAGTAGGGGTAGAGTCGAGTAATGGAGATAGAATACATGTAATTTGAATGAGTATCATCCCGTGTCAGTGGGGTCCAATATTAATCCCTTGTACAGTCCTTTGTAAGAATAAAACATTAATTAATAGCGTTTTAATTCCGCCATTTGTGTACCGAGTGACGGGGAGCATTTTGTTTGAGCACGTCAAATAATCCGCTTAATTTTACGACCAAGATAACAGTTACTAGATGTGGACTATTTCTCTAACAGTGATTTTTCCATTCATTCATTTCTGCGATACAAGGCTTTCTCTTTCCATGTAATATGTACAGTTAGGTGCACGTTGAGCTATACACTTGTAGTACAATTTTGGCTTTTATGACATAGAACTTAAGAAAGGCGACCTCTTGGACGTACATTTTGACTCGCTTAATGCATCCCGCAATATCCTGGCCAAGTATCTGGCCAGCATTATTTGAACATTTAAATATTATTGTTTCCATTTGTATGTTCTTGTAACTGGTGCATGTTGTGTTCACCAGTAACTGTTTGTTACATTAATTTTTATTGTTGTTCTTGTATTTTTAAATTAAGTAACTATGTAAACAAATGTTGGTGATCCTTAAATAAATAAATAAATAAAGGTACAAAGTCCAATGCGTAAAGGTCGATTGCAAACATACATACAAAAATACAAATCTTTCCTCTTTATAATTAACTAGCTTTTTCCCGAGGCTTCGCTCGCGTTAATTTTATGACATAGATCTAGTTTGACATGGACAACAAAACAGCCCATAGCGCGACTTGTGGCGCCATCTGTTGGCCGATACAGCGTCCTCTATTGGCTATGTGCACGACAGTAGCGCCACCTAGAATGCGCAACTTTCCGGGATTATGCCAAATAATGACATCAGTATTTTATTGCTTTCTAGTAAATCTATATATGTATATAAAAATGAAACCCGTTTTCCGTTGTCACGACATAACATGAAAACGGTTTGACCGATTTGGCTGATTTTTTTTTGTAGTTTTCTAATACTCTGTACAAGGTTCTTACGGAAAAAAAAATTAAGAAAATCTCTCAGAAAGATTGAAAAAAAAACGAAACAGTACCCGGGCAGCTAGTTAAAGATAAATAAAAAGACGACAAGTGGTATTTTTAAAGGAATTTGTTAAAACAGTGCATAAAATAATGAACAACATTATAAAAACTGGTTTTGAAAGTGTAAAACACAATATTCGTTTCCAACCTCAAACCGTGTTGGTAGGAGAAAAATTAGTTTTAGCACAACATGTAAGAAATGTTGAAGAGCTACGAAAGAACGGCAATAGTTATTTTTACGAGCCCACATAAGACTTCGTAAATATCACATAAAATATAGCGCAAATAAAATTGATCATAATTTAAGGTTTTACTTATTTCTTTTTATGGCATCTATCCATTTATTTCTTTGATTTAAGTTTAGGTAATATATAGAATTTACACCGACTATTTGTGCCGTTATTTTTGCAGTTCACAACACAACAACATCTATATATTACTAGGCATTTTTTTAATTTTTTTATTACGAACTACGTGGAAATTGACTTTACTTTCCCGGATTGTTGCGTATTTCTGCCTCGACAAGCGCTGCGATCGCTTTACTATACCCCCACCATGTATTTGCACATAGCGAATAGTAGAAAAAATATTTTCCCGTTGAAACGACATACTTTCACGGGATAAAAAGTAAGCCTATGTTGGGCTCTGTACCCCTAACAATATGTATGCAAATTTTCATAATGATCGGCTGCTTTGTCAAGCCGTGAAGGAATAACAAACAAACAAACAAACAAACTCACTTTCTCATTTATAATATTAGTAAGGAAGTAAGGAAGTAAGGAAGTAAGGATAAGGAAGTAAGGATTGTATTTTTGTATGTATGTTTGTAATCTACACTAACTAGATTACTATTTTGCGCATTGCAAATAAATCATTATTCTATTCTATCTATCTCTATTCTTGTAACAAAAGTCGTTTAAATCTCGTGTCAATATCAATTGCTGTCTCACTCATACAAAATAGAAAATACACGACAATAAACTATCATTGAGGCGCGTAGGCGGTTAATAAAAAAGTTTTTTTTTGCCAGTGGTGGTAGGGAGATTAAACAAATTCTGTGTAGACGTTTGAAGAACTTAGAGTTGGCGTCGTGTTTCATGCTACATTGAGTTATTTGTATGTTAGATCTTATATTGAAATGATTGTAACTCCACGATGGATAATAAAACGAAACAAAGTGGCGAATTAGTAATAGTAGTATTCGCCTCCGTCAAAGGTCTTACTAGAAAACGTAATTTTCTAGAAAATAAAACAGTTGTAGCCGCATCTATTGAAACAAACATCATTGTGCATGTTTATTATGTTTTGTCATGCCATATTGTACCACAAATCCTGATAAGCCGACCATATTGTGTTGGCTGTTCCCTCAACAGCCGTGTCTCTATGATAGGTTATCATTTTATTACGGACGGATTATACTAATGACTGTGTTACACATGTAGCTACTAATCTTTTTTTTTAAATTAGGCATGATTTTTTTGTGTTATACAGCTGGCAAACAGGCAGACGGGCAACCTAATGGTTTATTTTCAAGCGGACCACCTATGTTTACCAGAACAGAGGCAATATCAATGCGTTGTCTGTCTGCTTGGAAGGGACTATGTAGAGAGAAGATTAGAAGATATAAGAAGAATGGAGAAGGAATTGGGCTTCCGGATCTCTTACTCACAGAACGAGCAGCCTTGCCGCTTTACGTTGATATTCTTTTAGAGTATGGTACTTTCCTGGGGTCCGATTCTACTAACACAAATGCACCAGTGAACTCTCAATGGTGTCTCAATCGTGTCTAAAAAGAATGCCGATAGTGTTTCAGTGGAATAGTTTTTGACATTTGTTATGGACTTAAACCAAATACTATAGACGAGTAATACGCACAGCTCTTGACGTTTCTCATACAATGACTTGGCAACCTCCGTTCACCTCATGCCGCTATAACATTTTGCATACAAAACGCACAGTTCACCTCATGCCGCTAGGGGCGCTATAACATTTTGCATACAAAAGTTTGAAATCGTTCACCTCATGACGCCCTCATGCCGTAGGGGCGCTAGTGTCGCGTCTTGCCCGAATTCTTCCGAAGCTGTGCGTATTACTCGTCTATAGTATTTGCTTAAACAATACGTTCGAATGAGACACATGATTGAGACACCATTGAGAGTCCATTGGTGCATTTGTGTTAGTAGAATCGGGCACCTGGTCAAGCGAAAAAAGTTGTGAATAGTGGTTTACCGCTGCCTATGAACATCAGTAACACAAGAGGCACTACCAATGCGTTGCCCACTACAATGAATGGAATAGGAGAGAAAAGGGATAAGAAACGAGTTGGGCTTACGGATATATTACTCATAGAACCAGACGAGGTGACCAGAAGAATTAAGAACAAAGATTTTGACGCTAATAATGTAAGGACCTTTGTGTAACTTTGTAATTTAATAGTACACCTTACAGAAAACCTCCACCTTACAGAAGATCGTAGCCAAATAGCATTGGTCTCGGCCATGTTGTGCTCCTACGGTGAGTAAGGTCTCCAGAGCTTCCCTTGGGGGGATCGGGAGGGTTGGCAACGTGTGAGTGATACCCCCGGTATTGCAAGCGTCTATAGGCTACGGTGACGGCTTACCATCAGGCCGACATTATGCTGTATAAAAAAACAATACTACTACACCTTTGTTGTGTAAAAAAACAATACTATGCATACTATTGAAAAATAAAAATTCACGTAAGTCCTTTCACGCAGTATTTAGAAAACTTGAATCATATTACTGGCCTGCTCATCTCCTCCATTTCAGCTGTCTGTACTAGCCCATTTCTATGTTCTATCGCTCCAATACTTGCTAAGTATATGATGGTTTACAGGTTAAAGTTAATCTATTTAACGGCTTCTAATTGCATTAATGTTAACCTGTTTGTTTTTGTGTGTTCGTCGATCCTATCACGGCCGCGCTAAGCCCCACGCCTGCCGAATTGTCACGTACTATTTTTAATAAAAGTACAACATAAATTGATAGGTATTCTGATGAATAATGAACAGACAAAAGACTAAACTTTTTTTTTATACCACAAAGGTGGCAATTAGTGGCAAACAAGCATACGGCCAGCCTGATGGTAAGCCGTCACCGTAGCCTATAGACGCTTGCAATACCGGGGGTATAACTCACGCGTTGCCAACCCTCCCAACCACCCCAAGTGCAGCTCTAGAGACCTTACTCACAGTAGGAACACAACATGGCCGAGACCAATGTTATTTGGCTACGATCTTCTGTAAGGTCCTTCCCCAGACGTCCTGGTCCAATTTGAGCGGATTATCCGCTGTACCCTACCTCTCTTAACTGTTAAACTGTTTTGGTTTTCGTTATTTGCTCTGAAACTACTGGACCGATTTGAAAAAATATTTTCCCATTGGGAAGGTACGCAATCTCCGGAGAACTTAAGCTATATGATTATTTAAAAAAAAATAGGGTTCCTTAGTAAAACCCGTGCAAAGCCCGGAACTTCTTTATACGGAACCATCAAATTTAATTTTATTAGTTGTTACTAAGTCAAAGATAATTATTTATATTCAAATAGACTTAACACAAGCTCTTTCTATCTGAGGCAAATTTGTACTAAGAAGAATTGAGAACGAAACTTAGCACTTGCTATTTTAAAATGATACTCTCTCATCAGCATTTCACCTCTATGTCAAGTCCATATTATGTGAGAGGTTGATGGGCCTTTTATGGGTAGTAAAAAATTAATTATAGTTAATGTTACACTTTGTTAATTATAATTTATAAAGGGTTATTTGTTAAACATTAAACCCCAATGGACGTTTAATTACTGATATCATGAAACGTAAACTTTAATTTCGTGACATTTTGACAGCTCAGTGGTGGCAAATATCCGTCAAAAGTTTATTCCAATAATATTATTTAGCGGTACACCCACAGAACTGGGAATTTTACTCTCCAGTAGAAATGCAGATCGCTACAAATTGTACGCGAACCATGACAAAAGTCAAAGATCACTCCCAAAAGAACCGAAAAAAAATTTTTTTACGGCCATTTTTGTTATTTCAAAATTTCACGTGCTCAGGTTTATGAAATTGTTCCATCAAATAATGCGAAATATTTCTGTCCATTGTGTTTCTGTCTATATATAAATAGGTTAAATATAGGAAGAAAAAGAATAATTAGTATTCAACAACCATGAAACTAAACGACAAAAGAATTTTAAAATTATACTGTTAAAAATAAAATACCAAAAAGTTTCTTAAAAGGGCTCAAATGAAAAGGCTTGATTGTAAAGAAAAAATCTAAATTACACATAAATTAAAAATACAAGGGCTGGTACAGTATACCTACTGTAAAAATGAAAATCAATCAAAAATTATATCCAGAGTGTAACATTGACGCAAAGGAAGTAAGTTTACTTTTTAGCCGACCAAAAAAGGATGTGGCTCAATTCGACAGTTTTTTTTATGGTCTAACTCGATTGATGAAGTACCTGTATCAAGCCTCCTTAACTCTGCTTCAGATTTAACCCCTGACAACAAAGTGCAAATTCTTCTTCTTATTCATACGCACTTTGGGGAGGCGTATGTGCCTGTGCATTGCGAGAATTTGCACTATTTCTGGACAGTCTTTATTATTGTATTCTTTATTGTTATAAACGGTAATCAAAAAGGAACTTTTAACGCAAGAAGAAATTGTATTTCACACAAAAATCAAATTTCCCTATTCGCTTTCGCTTGCCGTAAAATTTCGGGGTTCCGCATTGAAAAGATGGGAGCTTGATTTATTGAATCAGGTTGTTACGGGCCTCGGAAACCTGAATTTGTGGCTATAAACATTACCGGTTCAGTTCTGGCGCTTACTGAGGGGAAAAAGGTAAGGGACGCAAAATATTGTTCCATTTTACCAGACGCAGGATATTGTGTTAAATACCTACTAATTCTTTTAATATACATTTCGAAACTGGTATTTTGAGCGTCAAAATTAAATGTAATTTGTAAGTTTAGTGTTTGCTTTAGTTACGGGCATTCAAAGTAAAATATAATAAAAAAATATAATATATATTATTAAAATTGTGATGCCAATGTACACACGGACTCAACCAAGCTGGTTAGCATGAATGACAAAGTTGTAGATTTTGGAAGTTGTCATTTGGGAAGTTGCCCTCTTTAGGAAGTCGACGTTTTTAGAAGTTGACGTTTTTAGGAAATTTACGTTTTAGGAAGTTGTTCTTTTAGGAAATTGCCCTTTTTAGGATGTCAACAATTTATAAGAAATTGACGTTTATTAGAAAATTTACGTTTTAGATAGTTTTCGTTTTAGGTAGTTGACGTTCTTTGCACAAGGGGTCAAAATCATGTATACATACGTACCTCTTGTCAAAATCGTGTAAGTCCTCCGAGGTGAACTGGCTCGTAACATCTAATAATTGCTGTATATGGTCACTGCAGACCCTGCTCTTGCGTCTGCCCTCTTCACCATCCCTGACTAGGATTGTGGAACATCCTCCATAGTCTAGAGAGAGGGATGGCTGCTGTACCACAATAGTGGTGCGACCAGCCGGTATCGTCGTCGCTGCTGAATCCAGGGGATTTGCTGTGACATGGACTTGGGCGGCTGTGGGAGAAACAGTTTGATGATTCAAAAATTCTATGTGTTTTTATTTAAATAGACCAGTTACAAGCTCTTTTGAATCGTCTGTTTGTATCCTACCACCAGTTCAGACGGCAGATTTGTATTGATTATATTATTGTCTGAGACACACAGCCTACTGGAGCATTTTGGAATCAGCACATCTCATCCACAAATCTTAGAAAATGTATTCCGAATGACATGTGAACTTTAGTTTCTGGATTAGAATATCAGACGGTATATCAATCGGTAAATCATAGGAAGTACGACATAGCGTTCAATTAGAAAGTTATAATTTGTGGACAACTGCAATTACATACATTTTTATTGTTTTTATAATTTTCTGGGTCACCTTAAACGTCCTTTGTTAATTTAGGACAGACTTTAAACGCTTCATTCGAATTGATGCGTTGTAACTATTAATTAAATATTTTCTTGTCCCGTCCTTCCTTTTTCTTTCCTTCATAGGTGGGCAACGCATCCAAAATCGTGGATGTTCATGGGTAGCGGTGACTTACCATCAGGTGACAAACTAACTCATTTGTCCTCTTCTATCATAAAAGAAATTACCTGTCGACTGCCTTCTCGATGATGGCGGGGGAACAGAGTGCTGGTGTGCCGACGATCTTCTTCTCGACGTGGTAAAAACTTCTGTCCCTTCCAACTGTCTCCTCAATTTCGCAACCTCATCTTTATAATACTCTTTGTCCACTTTCTGTTTATTCTTCATTCTTGGTTCACTGCCTCTTCTTTTCACCGGTTCAGGTTCAAATTTAAAATGAGTTTCATACTTCATTTGGTTTGCTTTTGGACTCTTCGGTGTCTCCATCTTCGGGTCATAAGGTATCTGTATAGACGTCGATGCTATGCTCGATTGCACTTGTGTCTTATTCCTTGGCTTTTCCGTCCTTAAAATAAAATAAAATCATTTTGCAAATACATAGATTTACATGAAATACTTGCACGTCAAAAAAAAACAATTACACTTCGTCATTAATGGCCTTTTGAGAACTGACGCAAGAAACTCAACAGATAGACTTGACTTGTTTTGAAAGCCAATATAACTAACAGAAAAGTATTTTCATGTAAATACATTGCAAAATAAGAGTACAGAGGAGCAAATTACAGTGACCACAATTTTTTATCCTTAAGAAAACCTACATAATTATAACCTTTTTAAATCAGCAACTTTTGATACCTTTTTGGATCTGGAAGCGGTACGTCGAAGATGAAGCGAGCTGGTCCAGGTCTTGGAGACTCTATGACGTCAGACGCTGACTGAGGCTTCGTGTAAGCTGGTGATTCGATTTCGCAACTGTTCTGAGGTCTGTGGTAGTGTGGTGGGGCTGTACTTGGTGGGTTCGTTGGTTCCTGATTAAAAAGATTCAAATTTTTTATTCAGAATAGATCTTTGCAAATATTTTCTCTTGTCAGAGAGCTAACTATCACCATTTCGGAAACAAAGCAAAATTACCACACCGTTAAAAGAAGTGGCGAAATAAAACCGGTTATAGCCTTTTTTGTCCATCAGGATATTTTATCTTTTCTTATTTTCAATTTTTACAAAAAATATATCTGCGGAGTGTCTTATATATAATAATGTTGCGTTACACTTAAAATTAAAATAAACGTTGAAAGAACACCAGTTACGGCTCTTTTTGTCAATAAAAAAAATATGTGCTGTACCTGGTCGATGAGACTGGGAGGTTGAGGAGGTGGCTCCGGCGGCTCTGGTTCAGCGTCCATGGAGTCATCGGTCCCTGTGATGGACGTGAGGGCTGTCGCTGCAGAATCTGTGCTAGTGTTGATTGTCTTGTCTGATGTAGTACTGCTTCCCATGACCACCACCTGCTGGAGGAGAATAATTTGGCATTAATTAATAGTTCATCATATCAATCCATAATCCTACTACAGGAATACGGTCACTCTTCAATAAAAGGCTAGAGGGTACTCTGTCACACTGATTCAATGCGGATTGGCGCAGGCCAGAGTTTTCAAGACGACTGAAGACCACTGATTTGGCTTAACGCCTGTCATCCATCGACAACAGCCGGGACCGACGGCTTAACGTACGTTACCAAGCACGGAGATGCTGGAAATCGAAACTCGTCCAAGTACCTACTGACTAGAGTCGAATTTTTTGGTCTACTTACCAAGCATCAAGAGAAATATACATGTTCTGGAACACAAATGTTTGCCTAGAGCGGGATTCAAACTCGCAGCCGTTGGTATAAAGCAGCCATCGCTAGCCACTCGATCACATGGCCTATCAACCATAATAGTATTATTTTAGTGATGCAAAACATGATTAAACGACCACAAATCAAATCGAATTTCAATTAATTAGCGTAGCGGTTGTATTGGGTTGTATTGATGCGGTTAGCTTTGTGCACCTGTGGAGCTAACACGAGTTACGGTAGGTGGCAGAGTTATTATTGTTTCGCGAATAATACCTAAATTCCACTATTCCACTAATCAGTATAGTCATTTCAATACTTCCTACTCCGACTATCTTCTTTCTGATTAAATTCGTTGTGAGTTCCAAGACAGCTGTAGTTTTCTCCCCCGGGTCGTCAATAAGCTTCATTGCTTATTGTCTATCTGAGGTGGCCGTTGTTGATCCTGGCTACACAGGAGACACAGTGGTGGGAATGTGTGGTGGGCTTGTCCCGATTCCACTATAATATTATAAAAGCGAAAAGGTTGTGTGTATGTTTGTAACTTCTTCACGCTCAAATGGCTGGGACAATTTTTATGATATTTGGTATGAAGGTAACGGATACCTTGGATTAACACATAGGGTACTTTTCATTCCGAAAAGTACGCGTTTCCCATAGGATTTTTTCCAAAGTCTGATATCAATAGCGCTTTACAAAGTAGATTTCGTTGCTTTGCCATCACTCAAACGAAGTTGCTCGGATTTCGCTAGTTACAAATAAAATACATTCGATCTTTCATATTTTTCCGTTTTTAATACTTCTTTCCTTAACTAAGTACAATCAAAGTAACTTACCATATTTGACGTTAATGAAAACGAGAGAGTTTAATTAAAGCGAGAGGATTGATCGGAGCATATTAATTATTTCGCTTAAAATCATTAATGGGGTTGAAATTCAATCAAGGCATCAAAACAGTCTAATATTATCTATCATTCTCAGGGTAAATAACGTATTTTGTCCCGATGTTTGTACATAAAACGTGCTTTGTGGAGGTTGGTATATAAGTACCTACGTATAATTCATTCTGTCCATTATGGAGATTTAATTCATATTTCAATTGGACCTCATTGGTCCAATCTACTTCTTTTGCACGAAGTGATACAAACATTGCCCCGTTTTTCAAAGTCAATTATTTTTATTTAAATTTTACAAGCTCTTACGAATAGTCATATTTTTTTGCTAACACCAGTTCAGGCAAGAAACTTCATCGATAACGGAAAATTTTCTTATCAGATGCCTGATGAGTGTTATGAGTTAGTGGAATAAGTGTTTTGAGTTAGTGGAATGAGTGTTATGAGTTAGTGGAATGAGTGTTTTGAGTTAGTGGAATGAGTGTTATGAGTTAGTGGAATGAGTGTTATGAGTTAGTGAAATGAGTGTTATGAGTTAGTGGAATGAGTGTTATGAGTTAGTGGAATGAATGTTATGAGTTAGTGGAATGAGTGTTATGATTTAGTGAAATGAGTGTTATGAGTTAGTGAAATGAGTGTTATGAGTTAGTGAAATGATCGATATGAGTTAGTGGTATGAGTGTTATGCGTTAGTGGAATGAGTGTTATGAGTTAGTGGAATGAGTGTTATGAGTTAGTGGAATGAGTGTTATGAGTTAGTGGAATGAGTGTTATGAGTGTTATGAGTTAGTGGAATGAGTGTTATGAGTTAGTGAAATGATCGATATGAGTTAGTGGTATGAGTGTTATGCGTTAGTGGAATGAGTGTTATGAGTTAGTGGAATGAGTGTTATGAGTTAGTGGAATGAGTGTTATGAGTTAGTGGAATGAGTGTTATGAGTGTTATGAGTTAGTGGAATGAGAGTTATGAGTTAGTGGAATGAGTGCGATTTCTACGATCAGCGGTTTAGACTGTGCGTTAATTCTCAGTCAGTCATTTTATATTTGAAGCGCTGTATTTTAGCAAATACAAATGTCTTAAGCGGTTTAAAATATATTTGGGCTTGTGTCGGCAATATTTAAAAGAGCATTAGAGGCGGCAATCAACGTGCAGGAGCCTTTATAGGCTTTCACTCAAAAACCCATTTAACGTCAGCGTGTGAGTGCGCAAGCGACGAGCGGAAAAGGTTTAATTTTTATTGTCAAATCTAAAATACTAAATCATCATCGTCTCAGCGACAAGACGTCCATTGCCGGACGGCCTAAGCCATACAAACGTTTCAAGCGCGACCACTTGGCAATCGCTTGCATCCAGCGACTTCAAAAATATTTTTATTCAAAAGGCCTATTACAAGCTCTTTAGAATCGTGTTTTCATATGCTGCCACCGGTTCAAACGGCAGATTTTACTAAGAAGAACTGGTAAAAATCTTAGTACTTGCTCTTGTTAAATCATTCTCCTCTTAGTGTCAAAATGTTGTCAACTGCGGGAGCAGCGTGGCAGAGTACGCTCTTATCCCCTATGATTGAAAGACCATCCCTAAGTGGGATGATTATGGGTTGTTATGACAATAAATGAAATCGCTGCTTCTCATGTATTATGACATGTCATTTGAAAGGCAAATTGGTATAATCCACTAGGAATCCTTATGGCCGTCTACCACCGGGAGGCGTGTACGTCATTTTCTAACTCGTAGTCTATATGTTGCATTTTTTTTTGTATCATACGATAGGCAAACAAGCAAGCGGACCATATGATGATGAGAGTGGTTACCGCCTACGAACAGATGTTTGTAGGGTGGAAACACCAGGGGGCGACCAATGCGTTTCCCGCTACAAAAGATAATAGGAATGGCGAAAAGTGATAAGGAGTTGAGCTTCTGGATCTCTAATTTACTAAACGTATTGCTTCTTCACGCCGATATTCAGTGAGAGCGTTGTACTACCCCAGTCGAGCAAGCTATACCTACTTTGAGAATATTAAAAGAATGTTAAAGCGCGTCCGTGTCGAAACCAATTTGAGGCAGACGTCGGATCGATGCTTTATTCACGAATTTGTTATTATAATACTGTTTACCCTTCTTATTAAGCAAAGAAATACAACAAGAAGGGAAATTTAGGGCATTTATGAAATAAGCTAGCTCAACCGGGAAATAGGTTATGTTTTAACTAGCGAAGCTTTTATTTTTAATCATTCTATCTATTCATCATCATCATCTCAGCCACAAGAAGTCCACTGCTGGACGTAGGCCTCCCCCAAACTACAATGCGACCTGCTGGCAGCGATCTGCATCTTAAGTACGTATCAAAGATATTAAGTACAATATCATAAAATTATGCATATTTTTTTGTTGTGAGGAACTAGCGTGTGTGGCATCGCTGGCTCACTTGAAAAAAAAACTTAAATTCCAATGGGAACTGTAACGGTAATAAAATAAACATTAATAACAAACCGAACAGAAATAAACATTGAGAATTTTACGGAGGCCGTATGGAGTCCAATAAATACATTTGGTCAAACCGCAAAGGGTCCGTAACAACTCTTTTACAACCAACAATAACTGAGTTCGATTCCCGCGTTTTAAAGGTCAGTATCGTCTTGGGACTCCTATGTCTTTTTACACAATTAACTTGTAAAATGTGTTTTTGGAACAACAGATTTTATAGCGTAATTGTCAATTTGTTGGAGGGAAATCAAGCTTTTGATTTGCTATTTCTTTTTTTAGCGCCAACAAAGAGTAGGTAAGTAAAAAGCCAATTATGTCAAGTCAAAATCAAATATTTTCATTCTAAAAGGTCTCTTTCAAATCGTCTCAATTTTTCCCGTATTGGTCGTGGTCCACCTGCGTGGTACACCTGGGTGGACTTCCCTACCACCAGTTCAGATGACAGATTAAAAGTACTCAGAAGAACTAGCAAGATCAGAACATGCTCTTAAATTGTACGCCAGCTGCTACCTAGGCGAGTTTCAAATGGAACGATTTCATTTGTAGACCAGTTGCTACATAGGCGAGCTACAACAAAGGCGAGTTACACATGCACTGATATGATACTCTCTCCTTTTAAAATGGTACTAATAAAAGTTACAATTACAATATAATATTACCAGTATTAACTAAAATGTTGCCATGACAACTAAACTGGAGTAAAGGCGCGGTCCTACTGCTGCGCACGCTGTGCACGGACACGTGGGCCACGTGGCACATTACAGCTGCGTGGATGACTACGTGGGTCTACGTTTCCACAGCGTGCGCAGCGATGTGCACGTTTTGTGGAACAAGCTGTGTACCGCATTCACTGCGTGCATGGCTTTGACAGCGTTGAGCTATGTTGAGCAAGCCACGCGTGTATCAATGACGTCACTTGATGGTTAACGTGTCCGTGGGTTGCAGTGGAAACAATCACGTACATCCTCTTGCAAAGCAAAGCTTAACACACGTGCGTAGCCTCTTCGTGCGTAGCAGTGGGACAGCGCCTTAACTATCACTTATATAAAACTTATTACCGGGCTTTATTTACCTTATCAGGCTATTTTAAAGACTGCAACGGGCTTGTGATACTCCCGGCGTTGCAGGCGTCCATAGGCCGTATGTCTGTTTGTGACCTTATTGGTATAAAAAAAATACGTTGAACTTCTGGCCTTCCCTCCCTTTTTCCAATTTCCTTGTTAATCTAGCGAAAAGCATTATAATACTTTATGTTGAGCGTGTGTTACAATAAACTTTAGAGGTAGCATCGCCGTAAATATTTTACTGCGGTAAAACTTTTAATCAAATAGAACCCATCTGTTGTTTTACAGCCCTAGCGCTGTAAAACGGGACTTTAAAACGTACAGATAGTGTTTTCGGGGTAGTTAACAGTTATTTTTTTTAACAGAACCACACTACACAATACTACGTCGTATTGGAAACAAATATGTGAAAAATAAAGTAGGTCCAGTCAATAAATAAAAGAAATGAAGGCCGTAAAAAGTATATACGTGTATGATTCATGTTTTGTAAATATTGTAGGATGGGATTTATTCGACTATTTATTTATCAACAGTATTTTATATTTAAATTATTTATAGTTGTTAGGCAACTAGACATTTTATAAAATTGATTTTTGAGAAGAAACATTGATGCATAGTTTCATTACGATACTAAGATTTTATTATTTTTATTTATATTCGTTAGATTTGAACTAGCCATTCATATTCGAATCCAACTGGGGAGGTGAAAATTTCCTTTCAAAAATATCTTCAAGATACTTATATTATTCGACTCGACGACCTCCGTGGCGTAATGCTTACTATCCGGACCGCCACCCAGGAGGTCCCGGGTGCGAATCCCGGTCGGGTCATGATGAAAAACGAACTTTTTCTGATTGGCCTCGAGTCTTGGATATATAATGTATTTGTTATAAAATACAGTATCGTTGAGTTAGTATCCCATACAACAAGTTTCGAACTTACTTTGGGGCTAGCTCAATCTGTGTGATTTGTCCCAATACATTTATTTATTTATTATTAGCGTCAAAATCTTTGTTCATTGTTCTTAACCCTGTTCACTTCTTTACCCTCTCCCTCCCTTTAGTCCCTTTAATTGGTATTATGATAGTTTCATAACAATGTTTATCTACAGCATATTATTAGCATAGAAGCACAGATTACTCCATAGTTGCTTTGTAAATAGAACCCTGGAGACTTAGTACATGCTTAGTACCTACTCCACTCTACCCAGCTTGGTAAACATCTCATTAGCTGTACAAGAAAATTTATATTTATTTATGCTGATCTCATTGATTTATAGCAAAGTAAGCCTGCGTAGGTAAATCTCAGCCAGTACTCTAAGCTCAAAGCAGCTTATGTGCTTAAAGTATTCAGCGGGCCTCGGTGGATTGATTAAAATTCAGTTGTGGGCCCCGAGCACCGAACTTCGGATCTCTAACTTAAATTGCTGAACTATCTTCCAACCAGTGGCGTTTGAACAGTTTTATATTAACAACCGTGGGGTTTCATGTAACTTAATTAAAATGGATCGATGAACAAGTATTTGGATGGGTTTAAAAATTGCGAGCTCAATGATTCCGAGTGGAAGTTATTTTTTTTATGCCACAAAGTTGGTAACCAAGCATACCTACGACCCGCCTGTTGGTAAGCATCACCGTAGCCTGTAGATGCTTGCAATACCGGGGGTATCACTCACGCGTTGCCAACCCTCCCAACGCAAGTGGAGCTCTGGAGACCTTACTCACCGTAGGAACACAACATGGCCGACACCAAGTTAGTTTATACAGTTAAGTGAGTTAGTATCATATCGGTGCATTTGTAATTCGCCTTTGTTGTAGCTCACCTATGTAGCAACTGGTCTACAAATGAAATCGTTGCATTTGTAACTCGCCTATGTAGCAACTGGTCTACAAATGAAATCGTTGCATTTGAAACTCGCCTAGGCAGCAGCAGCAGCTGGCTTAAAATTTATTTTTATAATATTTTTAAGATGTATTAGAAATTCCTTTAGGATTATTTACGAATGTTTTTGGGATGGATTAGGATAGGATTATTTTGGAATGTTTTTGGGATGGATTAGGATTGACTTTATGATTATTTTCGAATGTGTAGATCCAAATAATTTTTATTACTGTTTGTACTTTCTTATAAGAGAAAGTGTTTACGAAGACCTGTTCTCTGAATAAACGTTTTGATTCTTGAGTTGCCCTCTCTTATTTTGAGTTAGCTCTTTTTAAAAATATTTCACATCTCCAAAAATATTTTAATAGCAAATGTTCATTGCCTTGAAAGTTTGCTCAAGAAATATCTACAGGCGTTTAATTTAGATAAAATGTATCCCCGTATTCTAAGTTTACAGTATTTACGTGTAAAATGTAAATCAGAGAGTCGCCTCATCGCGTTTCATTAACAACGCCTAAACTCGAGTACTCGTTATACACAAATCTGGAGGCTGACAGGGCTGATAGCATGTTGCTATGTATCTATACTAATATTATAAAGAAAGAAAGAAGAATGATTATTTGGAACACTAAATAACAATTTTTAACTTAATCCATACTAATATTATAAATGTGAAAGCGTGTTTGTTTGTTTGCTTGTCCTCCCTTGTCGAACGTAATGGACGGATTGATATGATTTTTTTATTGGGGATAGTTTAAAGTCTGGAGAGTGACATAGGCTACTTTTCTCTCACGGGATAAAGAGATTCCTATGGGAAAAGTTATTGACATTTTCCCTTGACCACGCGGGCGGAGCTAGTTACTTATAGCATAGTTATAAGTAATTTAAGTAATTATTATCAAAATGTTTGTTTGTTTACATTGAATAGGCTGCCAAACCAAAATACAGGACCGATTTGAAAAATTGTTTCACCGTTGACATAGTGTAGATTTTATTTTCAAAAAAATTCGGCATTCTCTATTAAACTCGTACGAATACGAGGCAGGCCGTTATTTCTTCATAAAAATTCTTAAAAACACTGGCCTTCGCCAATTCGCATTGGAGCAGTGCAGTGGCAGAGTATGCTCTAATTAAACTCCTTCGATGGAAGGGAGACCCGTATCCCAACAGTGGGATGATAATGGGTTGTATAAAGTCGCAGGGTTTCCCCTGACGACCTTACTGAGCTACCATAGTGTCCTCTCACTGCCAGTTGCACAGACTCAAGCAACCGATCGTACTGACGGCTAAGGGTGTCTTGGCCACAGCGAGAGGTACACCAGGTTAGGTGTTGATTGAATCAGCAATCCAAAGTGAAGAGACCTTATTAATTATTAATCTTATTATTTATACAAAAATTATATATCTATGTGTGTATATTATTTCCTAAATATTTATATGTGTATTATGCGTGTAAATTGCAGTGCAGCAGGTGCGTTGTACTCGATTTGAAGAATTGCTGCGTTGCTTTCTTCATGTTCATTTGGTAAATTGAACAGGTTGATATGATGAATTGTCTGAGATTAAGTGGCTGTTGGCAGCCCTGCACGCCACTCAAGCGTATGAATAATTATTATTTAGGGCTGAATCCTCTCCAATTTCCATAATTTTGTTGTGACGATAATTGTTGGATTACTGAAGCGAGCGTTGTCGCCCCTCATCCCAATCGGGCGTATCACACAATAACCACGTTTCTAAAGGAATTCGTCGCTGCTCGTGCGTCGACAGTACGTAGTCGACGCACAAACAGCGACCATTTCTTCTAAAGAGGTTATGTATTGTCAATGTTGTCGCGTCGCACTATATACGAACACTCGAGTTAAGCAACATTGACTCTAGCCAGTGTTCGGATGGGTTTCGTTATCTCGAGTTTCGTGAGGTGGAGGTCACGTTAAGCCGTCGGTTCCGACTGTTGTTGATAGATGACGCTAGTTGTCAAGTCGGTGGCCTTAAGCAAATCGGCATTGGAGCAGCGTGGCAGAGTACCCTCTAATCACCTTTAGAAACTACTTTTGGGTTTCCAACCAAATACCATTCGGTTATTAAACTGACTTTATATTCACTGATATTCAATAATTTAAAATTTATGTTATTAAAAACAATAACTAAAATATAAAATTTTCAAAGAAAAATATCATATTTTTGTTTATAGCTTTATCCGCGGCTCTTAAACACGTTGGATTTAAGAAAATGTTTCGTGTGTCTAGGTTTTATAGTCAGGTCGTTGGCAGTCTAGTCTAGATTATGTTTCAAAGACGTGTAAAAAAATCAAAAAATCGCTTTTACAGGCTCCAGAATTTTCCACGAGAACGGAAGGCCCTTCTTGACAATTGAAATTTTGTATAAAATCTAAAAAATTCAGAGAATAGGCCTTCACAGGCAATTTCTTCACTTATATACATCTTTCTCATTAAAGAATTAATATTATACACAACTTCGTTTACGTGTATATCGTTTTTCCGTGGGAATTTCGAAAAAAGTTTCTTATCATACGATAACTTACGTACGCTTACGTCACACAAAGAATATACCCGCGAAGTTACACATAACAAAACTCGATTATATTTCGATTGAAATTCTATCGCTGTCTCACTCATACAAAATTGGAATTGAACAGCCCCCCAAATTCTGCTATCTAATAACCAAAAGATCGGCAGCGTTTCGGCTTGGTTGCATTTGCGGTTGTAAACCAAAACGGTACTCCATTAACATTATGTTTACAGCTGAAACGCAAACGGTTGGTTACAAAAGTCACTCATTCACTGCCGATGCAAAACCGCAACTTTTCACAGTTCGACCAACGCAGAGCCGTAGCGTAAAAAATTGCAGAATACCAAACGATAGTTGAACGGATTACACACCGTTCTGTGTTCATTAGCGGAATACTACAACCAAAGCGTTTCGGCTGCCCAACCAATGAGTATCGGCTCCGTTTCAACCAAAGAGTTAGCAGAATACAAAAATGTCGATTCCAATGCGTTTCAGATGCGTTTCAGCTAAAAAAAAGGCAGAATTGGGGGGCAGGACAGCGAGTGCGTTTGGATCGAAATAAAATCGGTCTTTGTTACGAGAATCAGCCCCCCAGGTCTCTACACTGTGGAGGAGTTTATGCTGTATGTGTGTGTTGGGTTGGTACGGTGGCCTCGAAGATAGGAGGACCATTTTAGAAAAAAATCGCTTGCACATCTTGTAAGCGGATTTTTTGTCAGCTCCGTCCTTTTCATTGATACCAAACAGGGTTTTTGTTTATTAGAGCCACATGTGTCCACTAGGATGTTGGATGTTGCAACCAAAAATCATCCTAGATGGTCCTGCTATCCTCGAGGCGACTGTACGTACCCTTATGTTCAGGACAAAGCATTTGTTATGTATGTATACCTAGTTTTATAGGAAAGGAATACACAAACGAAGTATAAGTATCTGTAGTTGATGTATAAATTGTAAAATAGATATTTTAATTCTAAATCATTTTAGTGTTCAATATCGAAGACGAACTTATTCAGTATTGCGAAAGTTCTAGCATTTATTATGCTACTTTGGCAAAAAACTTTCGTCATTTTCCCGCCATAAGGTAATGTAACTATTGTTTATTTTACAACTTTTCAAATAAACTTGTGAAGTCTTGTTTCAAACTGTATTTTTTAAATGGACAAATAACAAAAAAGTCGCCAAAATATACTATTTTTAAATTAGGGCCCTGAAGAGTTCAAGAAAAATAGTTTCAGAATTTTTAAAGCGGTATACATCGATAAAAAGAAATGTGAAAATCCCACAGAACATTGAAACGGGGAGTAATACTCCTCAGTAGAAATGTGCTTTTGTACAAATTGTATGCGAACCATGTCTGTAATTTAAACCACAGAATAAGTAATAGTACCTACTACATAGTTAAACGTCAAAACATCACGCCCTCAAAGAACCGAATCCTTTGATCAAGACAGTGTATTGTATTGTATAAGCTAAGCGCGAAGTCAGTGTCAGTTTTTACACGAGACATTTAGCACATATTTGTACAAATTCGTCAATGACCAGAGAGATCACCCTGGCATTGCCAATATTTTAGTTTCTTTTGTCTGTGTTTTTATTCTGTGTAAAATCTCATGGTGTTGTGTTGCCAACATAATTTATTACTAAATCCCAAAAAAGTAGTGTTTTTTTTTAATTCGACTGAAACAAGGAAGAATTTCGTAGGCACGGATCACATTTGATGGGAGTACTTTTTAAGCTTTTTTAAAAAGTAATACAAACTTGTAAGAACGCGCAGGTGGAAGTTAGAATAACTTTTATAATTTGAACTGAGCTTTTGTTTACTTATTTACTCGCTTCACTTGAAAGTCCTTTTTTGACAGTAACGAAGAAAATATGTCTATTTGGGCAGTTAATATTTAGGTACTTACATTAAAAAAAAAATTTTACAGACTAAAAATATTACGCGCTCAAAGCAATAAGGTCGCTTTGTCGCGATTACATTAGACTAGTATAATATAGACTAGTCATCTAGTAAAATTTGGCTATGTTTGTTGTATATTTTTTAAATACTTATATATTTTTTAATTATTGCGTTAAATATTAGAATAAGTCCTTACACACATGCGCCTTATGTCTCTACCCTAAGGTTGCCTTAGCAATAAGACCGCCTGTTGTCTCCTTTTCTTGCCAGTATGTAACATTAATAACTCTGCCGATGACGGTCCCAAGCCCGTATGTAAAAAGAGGAGGGTTGCTAGACAAGACCTAACTAGTTGTAAAAGGCAAACGTCGAGTCTCAGGCGACGTAACTAACCTGAAAGAGCTGACCCTAAAAAGTCAGTTTAGCAGAGGGTAGGAAATGACCCTCTTCACCCGCAATTCTGTTATACAGAATCGGAGGCCTTGGCTTTATCGCCTGGACCGCGAGATTGAAACACTCTCTAAACAGTTTCCCCAAACCTAAGGTGGGATCACGCGCCGACAGGTTGCATGGCTTGTGGGAGACAAGTCCTTAGCGCCAACCTCGACGGACCCGGCCAACGTCGTTGTATCGAGCCTTCGTGGGGGAAAGGGCGTCACCCTCCGCGCGACAATTTATATCGACCCTCACTCGTGGGAACAAAATGTCTCAATTAAATAACCCAAACAAACAAAAAACACAACCAAACAACATGATTCAGCAAACATTCCATAAAAGCATGTTTGTTAGACACAGGAGTAATTCTACACCCTCCATCAAAACTACCTTAGATTTTGATAACAGAACTATCAATCAGGACACTGAGAATAAGGAAACCGAAACAGACCTAGAGATAATAGGTAACACAATCATCTCACAAGAGGCTGATACAGAAAACCCAAGCCAGAAAGAATGGCAAAGAGATAGAGCGCCAGGTCAAAGACAAAAAAGAAAAGAAACAAGTCCTATATCGAAAGACACATACAAAAAGCTAAAGAATGCTACAACCTTCTCAATACCAACTCAAAACAGTTTCGACTTGCTGGACAACGAAGATGCAAACGCAAACAAAAATATAGAAAAGGAATACGTACCAAAACCAGAACCAATATTTGTTACTGGTATCCTAAGCATAATATCGTTAAGAGATGCCTTGAATAAGTTCATAGCAACTGATCGATATTCAATGACTACCCTCCGATCAGGCCACGTTATCAAAATAATGCCAAAAGATATTCAAGGATACAAGGCTATAAGAGAGAACTTCATTTCTGATAACATTGCGCATTACACCTACCAGCTTAAAAGTGAGAGAGCCTATAAAGTCATGCTACGAGGACTCCACTCATCGGAAGATACCACTCTAATTGCCAAAGAGTTGACTGAAATGGGACATGAAGTCAGACAGATAGTCAATGTCCCTCACAGAGCCACAAAGGCACCTCTGCCCCTATTTCGCGTTGACCTGGAACCCAAAAAGAACAATAAAGAAATCTTCAAAATAAAATACATTAACAACATGAAAATCAACTTCGAGGCTCCATATTTAAAAAAAGAAGTTATTCAATGTAAAAGGTGCCAAAGGTTTGGGCACTCTAAAAATCTATGCCATAGGCCATTTAGATGTGTCAAATGCAACGAAGAGCACCCAACATCAACTTGCAAGAAAAGACCCGACTCTGAGGCAACTTGCGTAAATTGCCAAGGGAAACATCCGGCTAGTTACAAAGGATGCAAAATTTACAAAGAGCACAGAGAAAAAATTCTCAAGAAAGCACCCAACACAAGACAGCTCAAAACCAACAACAATGATGATTTATCCCTACCCCACGAGCCTACTAAAACTAATGGTGAAACAGTCGCGTGTCAGAAATCCGGTACAACGCCAAGTAATAAACATTTGCTACCCCGAGATCCAAGGCCACCCAAGACGTACGCCGAAGCAGCTGCTAAACACAAAACATCTCCTCAAATGGAGCATAGACCCAATCATAATGCAATGACTGAAATAATGGAAACCATGATGCACAAACTACAACAGACTATGATGGAAATGATGGACAGAATGATGGACAAAATGCTGGACCGCATGGTTCAGATTTTCAAAAGTCTTACTACGAAATGAATTACAAACTCCGAGTAGTAACTTGGAACGCCAACGGCTTGACGGAAAAACGTCAAGAATTTGAAACTTTTCTGCACATGGAATCAGTTGACGTAGCACTGATATCGGAAACAAGATTTACATCCAAAAACACACGTTGAACTCAAAGATTACTCGATATATACAACTAACCATCCCTCTGGTAATAGTCATGGAGGGACAGCAGTAGTCATAAAAAACAATATTAAACACTATGCAAAGGAAAAATACTGCACTGACAAGATTCAGGCTACCACAGTAGTCATCATAGACAACAAAGTTGAAACCGCATTGTCGGCCGTATACTGCCCTCCGAGACACACAATAACTGCTGATGAATTTTCAAATTATTTTCTTGAAATGGGCTCAAGGTTCATAAGTGGCGGAGACTGGAATTCGAAACATACTCATTGGGGTTCCAGGCTAATAAACCCAAGAGGAAGACAATTACTTAAAGCTATTGATAAGAACAAGCTCGTAAGTTTTACCACCAGAGAACCAACCTATTGGCCTACCGACAAAAATAAAACACCGGACTTACTGGACTTTTTTATAGCAAAAATCATCGATAGTAACTTCATAAGCACCGAATCATGTACGGATCTCTCGTCAGACCACTCACCGGCATTTCTAAACTTAAACTCAACAATCACCCTCGTAGCATCTCCAAACAGAGTTTATCACCCAAAAAAGACGAACTGGGACTTGTATCAACAGACAATATCCCAAGGAATAGACCTGAAGACTAAAATTCATTCTATAGATGAACTTGAGCATGCTGTAGAGATGCTAAATATAATTATCCATAAGGCTGCCAACTATGCAACAACTTTCCACAAGGGCAAACCTCTTAAATATAACATCTACCCCAAGGACATAAAAGATAAAATACGAGAACGTCGCAAACTGAGAAAAACTTGGCAGTCAAGAAGATATCCTAGTGACAAAAAACTATTTAACGAGTGTTCGGCTGAACTCTCTGCACTCATTAAAACACACGTCAACAGCAACTTACAGGCTTACTTACAGAGTCTAAGCCCGACAGGGGACACAAATTATTCGCTCTGGAAAGCGACTAAGAAATTAAAACGTCCTAAATCGCATATTCCACCGATCAGAAATTGCACCGGAGGCTGGAGTCGATCAGATGAAGACAAGGCATCAGCTTTCGCTGAATACCTGAGTGACGTCTTCCAACCATTTCCCGAGAACAGTAGTGAACATACTGCTGAAGTAGCAGAGTTCCTGGAAACACCAACCCAAATGTGTTTCCCTCTCAAAAGTACTAGTCCAAGTGAGATACGTAGGGAAATAAAAAACCTACAGGAAGGGAAAACCCCAGGATATGACCAGATAGATGCAACGCTACTGAAACACCTACCGCACAAAGGAATAATGGGTCTGGTCAGAATCTTTAATATCTGTATAAGGCTGGAACACTTCCCTAACCAATGGAAGATCGCTCAAGTGGTGATGGTCCCCAAACCCGGTAAACCACCTCAAGAGACAACATCTTATAGGCCAATAAGCCTTCTGCCCATAATTGGAAAGCTGTTTGAAAAAATCTTGCTCAACAGGATGAAAGAACATCTCAGCGACATCCTTCCAAACCATCAATTCGGATTCAGGGAAAAGCACGGGACCGTTGAACAAGTTCATCGTATCGTTGACATCATTGGCAGAAGCCTGGAGAATCAGAAGTACTGCTCTGCAGCATTCTTAGATATAAGCCAGGCATTTGACAAAGTATGGCATCAAGGCCTCATTTACAAACTGAAGAAACTTCTGCCACACTCGTTCATCAACATTTTAAAATCTTACCTTGATAAAAGAAGCTTCCAAGTCAAGCAAATAGTGAGTGCTCAATCCTCAGGGAGATAAAATCAGGTGTTCCTCAGGGCAGCACACTGGGTCCAACATTGTACCTTATATATATTGCCGACCTGCCTACCACTGATAACACAACTACAGCCACCTTTGCGGATGATACAGCAGTGCTATCGTGTGATACGAACCCAGAAACTGCCTCAGAGAACTTGCAGAGACACCTAAACAAAGTCTCTTCTTGGCTAAAATTGTGGAGAATAAAGGCCAACCAGACCAAGTCTACGCACGTAACATTCACGCTTAGGAAAGAGACATGTCCTCCAGTCACACTCAACGGCGAAGAAATACCACAGGAAGATCATGCAAAATACCTGGGAATGCACCTTGACAGACGGCTTACTTGGCAGAAACATATCTGGACCAAGCGTAAGCAACTCGATGCTAAACTGCGAGAACTTCATTGGTTGATAGGGCGTCACTCCCAACTCAATAACAACAGTAAAATCACCGTCTACAAAGCAATATTAAAACCAGTCTGGACGTACGGTATCCAACTATGGGGAACAGCCAGTGTGAGCAACATTGAGATCCTTGAAAGGTTTCAGACCAAGGCTATGAGAGCAATGTTTAACATCCCTCAATGTATCAGTAACAGATATATCTACCTGGACCTTAACATTAAGACAGTCAAGCAAGAAATCACCACCTACAGCACGAAATATCAGAGCAAAATTGCGAACCATTCTAATGAGCTTGCACGTGCCTTGACTAACGAGGGAGGACTTCGCCACTTGAGACTGAAACGCAAAGCCGTCTCAGCCTTAAGCACCAGATTTATAACGGGATAAGGAGCTGCCGGATAAACCAAACATTGGACCAGCTCTTCTGCAATATTTAAAGCGGACCATATCAATGAGTGGCTTATCGTCCCTAGACGGATTGCCATGTTGCAGAAACAACAAAAAAAAAAAAAAAAGTATGTAACATTTTATTTTTATATTTATTTTGGTACAATTCAATTCAAAATTCAAAACTTTGATTCAGATAATAAGTTTTTACAAACACGTAGAGAGGTAGGGCACAGCGGATAATCCGCTCAAATCGGAGCAGCCCGTCTGGGGAAGGACCTCCACCTTACAAAAGATCGTAGCCAAATAGCATTGGTCTCGGCCATGTTGTGTAACTACGGTGAGTAAGGTCTCCAGAACTCCATTTGGGGGGGGTTGGGAGGGTTGGCAACGCGTGATACCCCCGGTATTGCAAACGTCCATAGGCTACGGTGACGGCTTACCATCAGGTCGACCATATGCTTGTTTGCCACCTGTGTTGTATTAAAAAAACGTTCTCTTGGCAGAGAGTACAGTCAAGAGCACGTAGACCTTTACACTTCCAATATAAGCTGGCCCTGTGTGTGTAGCATGCGGCATAGCGGCTTCGCGGGACTAGCTTATTTTAGTATTATTTTAGTATTATTTCAGATGTAAATGTATATTTAGTATGTATGATGTAAGCAGATTTGTAAGTACTGAATATTTAAATATAATAATATTAGATGCATAGACACTCCAGATAAAATATTTTTGTTCACTCACTCCGTCAAAATGGTGACACTGAAAACCAGCGTCACGCACGGAATCATTTTCGTCGTGCGGGACATATGCTGAGTGCCACCATTTTGGTGCTATTTTAGAATAAGATTTTTGTTTAGTTCTAAGTGAATGTTTTTATAGCACCAAATAAACATATTTTCTTTCTTTCTTCTTTCTTTCTTTCTTATATCGGAAGTGTAATGGCGCGGTCCCACTGCTGCGCACGCTGTGCACGAACACGTGGGCCACGTGGCACATTACAGCTGCGTAGATGACTACGTGGGTCTACGTTTCCACAGCGTGCGCAGCGATGTGCACGCTTTGTGGAACAAGCTGTATACCGCATTCACTATGTATGCATGGCGTTGACAGCGTTGAGCTACGTTGAGCAAGCCACGCGTGTATCAATGACGTCACTTGATGGTTAACGTGTCCGTGGGTTGCAGTGGAAACAATCACGTACATCCTCTTGCAAATCAAAGCTTAACACACGTGCGTAGCCTCTTCGTGCGCAGCAGTGGGACAGCGCCTTTATGCCCGCTCCACACTTCGTGCGCGAAAGTACCGCGAAAAATGTGCGAATCGGCTCCATACTTCGCGTTCGCGCTATTTTCGCGGCGTCGCGCGCGATTCGCGCACGAAGTGTGGAGGGAACATTGGGGCAATTCACGTAACAAGAACCGATTCTACTTCGATTCAACGACACTCGCGGTCTCACTCATACAAAATAGGAATTGAATTGAACGAGACAGCGAATGTCGTTGAATCGAACTAGAATCGGTTCTTGTTACGTGAATTGCCCCAAAAGGTCTACTTGCTCTTGACTGTTCATACAGTAATAAACGATTTGTGTAAATTAATCTACTCTATATACTACTATAAAACCATTTCGGAAACAAAAGCAAAATTAATATGACGAATGCAAAAAAGAATATTGTATTGTATTTTTTGTCGTATATTGCAAAAATATGAAATGGGAAAATAACTTAACCTATACAGTAACAAATCAACTAACCTATAACCCGAGTAAAGCAAATAAAAGTGTAGTTTGTAATAGGAATAGTCACAGATGAGCGCCTAAACTCATCAACTCGGATGCAATTGTCGGAGGCTTTTGAAATTGAAGCGATGACGTCAGTATACACAATTTTAGAATTAGAAACTTTTTTAATAATTAGTTTTAAATTTTTATTGTTAGTTTAGTTTTTACAATCTATGGTATCAATATGTATATTCCATTTCAATAAAATATGATTATTCAGGAAACAAACACGTTTACTATTTTATTGTGGTGTCAGTCGACTGCTGGATGATGGTTTTCGGATCACTTTGCCATCTATCGAAAACAGTCTCGACTTTTAACGCTATCTACCCAGTGAAAACACACAATGGGGTGACCTCGAAAAAAAATTCATTCACACAGGGTAGCATCCTTCCGACATGTAAAGTGGGAATGACTCAGAACTTTTCAATCAACAAAATATTTAAAAAAATTTGATCTTCACTAATTCCACTTAAGTTGTGTCTACGTACACATGTCACAGTTTCCTAGTATTCATAAGGGCCTCGGTACTAGACGGCAGACAGACAGACTGACATTTTAGGGTTCCTTATTTACTACGGAACCTTTAAAACGAGCCCATTCCATGGCCAACTCCAAGTGTCCAAACAAGAAATTAATAGAGGCTAAACTTAAATAATTAAATCATACAACTTGTAACTTCCAAGTTTTCCGAAGTTACAACGAAACCGTTTGAGGTGTTCTATTTTCGAATGGAGAGCTCTAATTGGTCGCTGCGGGATGTTTGTGTTTATGATTGGCTCAATTTATAAATTGCATTTGTTGGTTCGCAAACTTAGTTAAACTTTGTAACATCGTTTATGGAACTTCACCTTTGTACTGGGAAGGACCTGTTTTGGATCAGTGGCCATTATCATTAGATACAATGCAATACAATACACTAATCGCACCAAAATAAAATGTGACACAAAAATACATGTGGTACTTAATTATGATACAAAAGTCAATAGGCGGTCTTATCGCTAGGCAATCTCTTCCAGAACCTTATTTTTTAGTGTTTTATGCTACAAAGGTGGCAAATAAGCATACGGCCTGCCTGATGGTAAGCATCACCGTAGTACGCACAGCCATGCACCCAATTTTTGGACCAATTTTATCTATTGTCCTGTTCTTGGTGATATTTAAAGAAAAGGACAGGTATACAAATTGGCCAATTAGATTGGGCCGTGTGGAAGGGGTGTAAACCGCTGATCGTAGAGACCTATTGACGGTGTATTTTTTGTATGACATAATATATACATCCTATAAGAAAGGATTCAATTACACAAATAATATAAGGACCTATGTACTCTTTGAAGGGAGAAAGTGCTCTGACTCTCTAAATAAAACTTTGAATATAATGAATTTTTCAAAATTCTCACGCAATTACTTCTCACACTTCTCACGGGAAAGCGGGTTATACGCAAATGAAGTTGGGCGGATTTCGCGAGTGTATAGATAAGTGAAAACATTAAGTACATATACTAGATATGTACTTATGTGTACAGAACATAGGGTGTGTACAGTTTAGCTGTAAAATATAGAGGTCATTGAAAATTATAATTACTTTTTACGATGTAATGCTATGGTATAATTAACCCTTTGGGTGTTAAATAATGTTACAATGTGGTCACTTTATGTAGATCGTTGTTACCTACCATTTACTAATTAAATACAAAATATTTTTATTCAAATAACTAATAGCTTGGATCTAATCCTAACATCAGTGCAGACGGCAGAGGTACTAAGAAGAACAAAGAGAAGAATCAAGAGTAGCCTAGCAAGGCTTTGACATTACAAGAATACCAGCATTAATCCATACTAATATTATAAATGGGAAAGTGTTGTGTGTCAGTTTGTTTGTCCGTCTTTCACGGCAAAACGGAGCTACGAATTGACGTGATTTTTTAAGTGGAGATAGTCGTAGGGATGGAGAACGACATAGGCTACTTTTGTCTCTTTCTAACCCCCCCACTTCCCTAAAATGGGGGGTGGAAATTTGTATGGAGCATTCCGCAATTTTCAAGGTAGAAAGCTAATAATTGGTTATGCTGACTATTTGTGACTAACAAAAAAATCGTGCATCATTTTTTTTCGAATTTAATGCGAGGGAAGCCGCGGGCAAAAGCTAGTAACAAATAAAAATAGATAAAAAAAATATACAAAATCTAAAAATTAACTATATAAAATCGGATTGTACACTAACAAATTAGTTATTAAAGTATAAAAAATTCAAAATATTTATTCAACGAATAGGTCCTTACAGACACTTTATCTCGTCAATGATCAGTATTAAATTATTTGTGTAATTTAATCGACTCTATAAACTACTACCATTTCGAAAAGAAAAGCAAAATGACCACTGGCACCACTGGTAAAAAGAAATGGCGAAAGGAAACCAGTTACGGCGTTTTTTTAAAACAAAAAAAACTTTATTTCAATTATTAGGATTTGTTGATTTGTTGTTAATTACAAATTGAACTAAACATATTATTATTAAGTATAGTATTAACATAAATTATAACCTAAAACTAAAAACCTTAAAAAATATAATGATATAACTAAATTATATTATTTTAGGGAGTCCGTTTAGGCAAACGTTCCGAAGATACTGGCAGCGTTCCCCTTTGAATAAGTTAAACTAATTCTTTGTCCGAGGTAGGTATTTTAAATTGAATTTAAAACGATTACGTTGCAGACTAACATTGGTAAGAGCCTTAGTAATTGTCCCCTATATTACCTTAAACTTTTAGCTGATGGCATGCTGATGGTGGCCTAAAAGTTGCCTCCTTATATTGAACCTTACAATGTAGAGATAAAGTTTAAAAACAATGAAAAAAATTTAAAAGTCAAAAAGATTAAAATGCATTTTTTTTAAAACGAAATGAGTAGCTTGGGGAAGAGACACCCTGGCACAGAATAACGTGATGCTACAATGCGTTTCGTTCGGTGAGCGAGAGATCTGGAAACCTCAACTTCCTTCTTTTCCAGACAGCGGATGATTATAGGGAGAAAAGGGATAGGGCTTCGGGATCTCTTACTCACCAGTTTCATAGTATCCTGATGGTAACCAGTTAAGTTAATTAACTACTGTACTTTCAGCACATAATTTTAACATTTATAACAAACATTAGTATACTTTTTATAAATTCTTGGAATATAAAGAATACACGAAGGACCTTTTTCACAACTTGCTGATAAATACCAGTTAGTTTGACAGATAAATCTGTATTTGTCTGCTAATTTTGACAGCTTCTAGATATGTTTTTCATGACAGGTAAAAGTTTTCTGTAAGTTAAGAAACAGTCCCGAAGTCTAACTAATATAAAAAGAACACAAAAATTTCACTTACGTCATTGTAAAGTATTTTTTATTCGTATACAACTAAAGTCTATTATCCTTTGAAACACAAACACTGAGAAACCTCTAAACAAAACGTCACTCAAAACAAATAAGTCTGCAACAAAAAAATTTAATTTAAAAATAAATTGTCTATTATTAAAAGTTTGTTCCGATTTTGAAAGTTATTGGAACAGAGCATTGAAGTAGTGAACGCTCGGAGCGGTTTGACGCGAATGTCCAGCGGGCGGAGAGCCCTTAACGATGGGGGGTGGGCTGGTGTATAAGCGGAGCGGGCGCGGGAGCGGATTTGAGGCTGTTTTTGAAAACGACTGTTATGTAAAGTACCTACCATTTTTTTATTTATTTAAAATGAATATGTAATAAACAGCATTTTAAAAGAGCAAGTACAAAGTTTCTTTTCAGTTCTTCTTAGTACAAATCTGACGTCTAAACTGGTAGTTTAATAAGAAAAGACGATTCGATAGGGCTTATTATAGGCCTATTTGAATAAAATGTATTTTGTATTTGACGCGATTCACAAGCAATTTGAGTAGCATACGAGTCCTACTAGTGGCTCGTAAGTAGCTGTCATAGAAATTCGCCTGTTCCCGCACATGATGCGAAATGTCTACAACTTATATGTAATTTTTTACATAATGGGACGGACAAACAAGTAAACTAGCCACTTGATGGAAAGTGGTTACCGCCGCCTAAGAACATTAGTACCACCAGGAGCGTTACCAATGCGCTTCGAGGTACAAAAAAAGTGAGAATCGGAAAAAGCGGAATAGGGTAGGAATTGCACTTCCAGACTTCTCACATGATGCCGATATTTTGCGAGAAGGTGGTACTTCTCCGATCAAGCAATACATCAATGAGGGTTTTTTGGCGCTACTTTGGCGAAAGGTAATTATAAATATATACATAAATAATTTTGAGTTTCAATTCGCTTCCGCTTATCACTAAGCGATATGTCCGTGCGTCATGTCGTCACGTGACGCCCAAACTAATTTTTTGTTTGCAACCCTATCATTAGCCACTGTCAAAGCCGTGAAACACATAAAGGCCTGGCGTAAACATGTCCCTGATAAGTTACAGTTAGCTCATTTCTTAGATATATTGTCTGAGAACCTAATCCATTTGAGGAGCTTGAATTTGTTGCGCGTATTAAACTTAAACGAACTTAAACTCAAAATTAAGTTTTGAATGTTCGTTTAAGTTTCAAATAAGTAGAGTAAATAAGCTTGTATTACACAAGTTAAGCAACGTTGTCTCCAGTGCATATTTAGATGGGTTTTAAATCTCGACGGAGGGCACGATAAGCTATTTAGGCACAACTGTTGTCGTTAATCCTAGTCAATGACCGCCGCATGAAAACACACACCAGCTTACCAATTTGCTTAATATTAATCTATCTTATAAGCAATCTGAAAGTTATCTGGAACTTATAAAACAGCCGATAAGTCACCTTGCTCTACTAACATAAGAAATTATAGCGGGTTTTAAATTCTACGTTATATTTTATATTGATTAACAATTATTCTTGTTGATGTCATAATTAAAGGAAATAGGCCATGTTTAAATATTAAAATATGCATAAAGTTTTCACACTGGTGTTGAAAGTGAGTCGTATATAATTCGGAGGGATGCGGGTTCGATCCCCACAAGTGACAAACATTAAATTGGTAGAGATTTTATAAAATGGGCTAGCTTGACCGGGAAAATATCACTCTAAAGATTATTGGCGTGAACAAGCAATTTCCTTTCAGTTTTCTCATCCTTCTTAATTATCATAGCTTTAGAAATACATGATGGACTTTAGACGACGGCTAACCATATTATGAATTTACGTGTAGGTTTTTTTAAAGTAAATATGTAAATATATATTCTTTGACGATTCACACAACGCCATCTAGTCCCAAAACTAAGCAACTAAGCTTGTGCTATGGCTACAAGATTGCTGATAAATACATTTAAATGCTTTTTATACATATAATATAGAATACATAATATACATAGAATTGTTTAAATTCACACGATTCATTCAGCCACGATCGCCATTGGATTGTTAATTTTAGGTACTCTTTACAGCTAAACTAGCGCTAACTAATTACAAAACTAAATGAAAGCGGATTGTATGCTAACCAAATAGTTAGTGAAGTATTAAAAAACAGGGGTACGAATTAGGATTTGCTGTTAATTTTGCATTTCAAATTATACAGAATTGAAATTAAAATCGCGATTGCTATGCAGAGTAACCTAGCAGACATGTTCATGCACACAAATGTTTGCCTTGCCCAGGATTCGAATCCGCATCCTTCGGGATACACTGACCATTGCTAGCCACAGATATATAGTTTTTTTTATATAATTAAGGTACACAGACAGTATTCATTATTTCATGATTCGTGGATAAAACCGGTGGCATCAGTTAGTTATAATTAGCGCGTTAATTACCGGGGGTGTACTGTACACGTGTAGATGATGATCTAAAAATATCACTTTTGGAAGTATCAAAAACAATTAATTAACTTCTATAATTAACAAAATGTAATAAAAAAATAATTATAAAAGAAAACAGAAGGTAAAGACTTCGTTTAAAAAAAGACAAAGTTTTTAATTCCTAAAATAGTATTTTATATTTTATTTAATGACATCTTAAATTGAGATGCCGATGTAAGGGCTGTCCACGTGGAAGCTGTGTCGTGAGTCGTGACGCACTTCGAGCAGTGATTTTGTGCATGAGAGGCGGCGATTTATAACAAACAAGCGAAAGCCGTGGGAATTACCGGAAAATTCTTTTATGTATTATTCATTTACTTAATTATTTAGATTACAGCTTATGTCTACCATTACAGTTTTAAAACCAATACGACAGCGAAGCAACTGTGTATTATTATAACATATAATATGTAATCCAATTTTTTTGAATTTGCTCAAAGAACAAGGGAGCAGCTGAGTTCGAGCACTCGCTCGAACACTGCTCGAACATATAGAGATTCCTCTTGAATCACTCTATCTTTATTTTATACCACTAAATGTTGTAAGAGAGGTAGGGCACAGTCGGATAATCCTCTCAAATCGGAGCAGCCCGTCTGGGGAAGGACCTCCACCTTCAAATTCAAATTCATTTATTTGCTAATAAATAGGGTTTGTGCAATAGATGCTGATCTTATTCTAAAATATATGTGCTTAAACCTATTTAGCCATACATAAATAGCATGCAAATATGTAATACAATTTCTCATATATATATATTCTCCTAATTAACATCATGCATCAATTTAAATTTCAAAAACTCGTCAACAGAGTAAAATGTATTTTCTAAGAGCCATTTGCGTAGTGCCAGTTTGAACTTATTGTAATTAAGGTTTTTAATGTTTTCTGGTATTTTATTGTATATTCGTATACACATCAGAAGATCGTAGTTAAATAGCATTGGTCTAGGCTAGGCCATGTTGTCTTCCTAGTTCCTACGGTGACTAAGGTCTCCAGAGCTCCACTTTGGGGGGGTTGGGAGGGTTGGCGACGCGTGAGTGATAATAAAATATTGCTGCATTCTCATTATACTCCATTTATTTTTGTGTTTTTTTTAACGGGGTTGTTATTGTGTATTGACATATCATGCTGGCTGGAATGTCCGGGATGACGACGGTCGCATCGGGAGTCGAGTCGCTGTGTGCTCCAAGATTGTTCACAATATTGTTGATGGTGAGCTCAGTGATGGAGGCTGGCGGGCCGACTCTCACTTGTGGTTGTCATCTTGGAGGACTGGTCTGCTCATTTCATAAACACCTACATATTCTACATATTTAAGATTTGACTAAAATTAGCGCTATTTGGATTGACATCCCGCGTATGTCGATGTGCACCTGGATCTGTATTTTATTTAATTAAAAAAACATTTAAAATATGAAATGTATCGTTACTTATATGACAAAAAAGGCCGTTACTGGTTTTCTATCGCACATTTCTTTTACCAGTGGTCATTTTGCTTTTCTTTCCGAAATGGTAGTAGTTTATTGAGTAGATTAATAACACAAATAATTTATTACTGTAATGTAGTGTAACCTTTGACGAGGGAAAGTATCTGTGACGACGTAGACTCTGAATAAATATTTTGAATTATGAAAGATCCGGCCTAGACATGACAACGACCACTCTGAAGTAATCTCTGGATCTTCTGAACCGATTTTGGAATAGAAAATACTAATAGAAAGCCACATTATTTGTGAATGTCACAGCTCATCCGGACGAAGACGCCGGTATTAGGTAATCTTTCAAATGGTACTGACTGATTGACTAGATGTCACTTGACACTTTCGATTTACAGATAAATTAGAACAAATGATAATTTTATAGTTATTAAGTAATTAATTTTATTACATCTTGAAAATTTATAATAAACGTAAAACAATTTTAACATAAATTTAACAAGGATTTAAAAGAAATAAATAAATCGTAAACCAAGTTATTTTCAGAACGGAAGTACGACAATATTTAACAAGTCGAACCGGAAGTGCCGAGTATCATTTAATAATTTTATTACATCTTTAGCAATAACAATATGATTCAAGATGTAATAAAATTAATTACTTAATAACTATAAAATTATCATTTGTTCTAATTTATCTGTAAATCGAAAGTGTCAAGTGACATCTAGTCAATCAGTCAGTACCATTTGAAAGATTACCTAATACCGGCGTCAGCCCGTATGTTAAGAAGCTGGTTATTCTGCAGCTTTAACAAACATCTCTTCACCATAGGTGTTACATACAGAACCCCAGGCAGTCTCAGGGAGGCACTCGGCGACGTCAAGTCCCTGGCCGGCTTCCTGGAGGAATTAGGCTGGAGTAATCCAGCTCCCACTCTTCGCACGCACAAAGGGCACATAGGCTGCCTAATTGCGGAGAAGGCCCGCAAGACAACAAGTAAGCTGGTTATCCATGAAAACATACGCATTTGTAAATCATTACGTCGTTAAGGCAGATATGCCATATGTCTGCATACTGAATAATACAATAGGAATATCAAAATATATTCAGAACTGATACAATAGTAATAGTGAGCCCACACGGTGCAATTGCAATGCGATTTAGAAGCGGTATAAAATAAAATAATTTATTAACATTTCAACAAAAAAGTGACTAGTCAGGCACTTGACTAGTCACTTTTTTTTGTCAAACCCTGAATTTGATCATCACACCTTTTCCAAAAGAGAGAATTTATCGTCAAATCTATGACATATCGGATCAAAAATCTTAACTACACTTGTCACTAGAGACTTGAATATGGACAGTTGGTGGATTTATTCAATTATTTTATTTATTTATTCATGCACAAGCACTTTTTCAGATCTATAGTTTTTACAGGGAACTTTATAGAAATGAGATAAAGTTGATCACCCCATGCTTTTCAAAAGTAAATAATGTCTGTTATGATATCAAGGGCATACCTTCTTAAATGAGGATACCTCGAAATTTTAATAACTGCACACAATGTCAGGGGGATGATTAATATCCTATTGTAGTCCACTGCAATGTGCCGATATTGCGAGACCTCCCTCCTCCCTCCCCCTAACCTCCCCAAAGAAAACATCCGACAATCTTGGCATATTTCCTTCGCACTAGTTCCTAACAAATGTTTGTAATATATGGATATGAGGTATGTTTTCATGTATGTTTTTACAACTGTTTCGACGTACGAGCGAGTGGCTATTATAATGATTGTACTACACTATCTGGAAGTGGAGTGAAGTTGGGGACGGAGTTAGACGAGAATGGAAAAGTGATGCCGAAGAGGACAGACGCACGAGCAGACGAGCATGCTCTCGTTTTTGTTCAACTTCGAGAGAGTGTAGAAACATAGTAACCTTTATCAGGTTACTATGTCTTGTTCTGGATATATACTATGTAATGCTGGGCCCCTACAATGACCGCTTAAAACAAATCAAGAACGGCTGAGTAAGGGAGATAGCGCAATACATGATGTAAGGCGACGTCTCGTTTATACAATCGTTTGAGAATAGTTTTAAAAGATCGTGATACGGCCACTGGTCTTTACAATGATTTATATTTTTAAGGGTTTATTATGGCTAAATCCTAAATGGTTGGAGATAGCAAAAAATAAAAAAAAAATTGTACGATTTTGATTAATGGGTTAAAATAAAACTGAATCATCAATTTTTAAAAAGATTGTACTGCCCAGAAATGGAACCCGCTGAAAACATCAAAATCTATCCTTATAGAGAATAATAAATGTTATTCTTGTTTAAAATCCATTGAATATCCTGATTTATAATTTAGAAGAGTTAATGAAACGTGAAACGAAATAATCGAGCCTTTGTCCCATTTTCGGAGCTAAAATGTCCGCCAAATGATTCGTTCGAGTGACCGACATTCTTTCAATGGGATTGCTCGGAGATTTTCCGGAGGGGATGATCTCCATTTAATACAATAATAAGATTTATGCTTATTATGGACTGACAGGGTAGGTAGTAAGTATACTTTCGGCAACAGAGAGCGCGGGTTTGATTCCCGCTCGGGGCAAATATATTTTGTGTGATGGCATTTGTATTTGTCTCGAGTCAGGATGTTTACCTATAAATAAATAAATATTTTTTTATTCTATTAATAAAGCATATATTTAGAATAATATGCCCATCAAAAACATTCGAAAATAATTCTAAAATCAATCCTAAACGAACCAAAACAGTCCTAAATCATACCAAAATAGTAATTAAAATAGTTATGAAAGAGGAAAAAGATCTTTCATCACTGGTTGCGAAACAGCGAAAAAAAATTCTTCTTTCGCTACCGGTTACGAGATTTTGGTTATGAAAACGGAATGAGGGTTGTCTGGTACCCATAAAAAAAAAATGAGCTTAGCTTACTTTGGAACCAGGTGGCGTTGTGTGATTTGTGTAAAAAATATTTTTTAAGGCATACGGCAGGCAGACAGGCAATGGGAAACCCGATGGAAAATTGTAAAGTGTAATGTAAAGTAGGGTTTGCGAAAAAGACAGCAGCGCCCTATAGAAATAATTGACTCGTGGTCACACTGGTGTGACAACCTAGTGTGACCACGAGTCCGGAGGGAAAAATTCACCTCCCAGCTCTCTCCCCTCTCAGTACTCTCTAAATTCGGCCGAGTGCTCTTTTAACTGACAATATTTTCAAAATATGTATGGTTAAAACCTTTTTTGCCCGTGGTCCCTTAATTTAGTATAAGCCAACTAATATAAAAAGGTATAATAACTTAACTGTATATTATTAAAGACAACAACCAAATTAAGTGTAAAACAATCATAAACTTATAACTTAGATCAGATAGTATTTGTCGAAGAAGTAGGAAGGATGGAAAGGGCTTTCATAGTAACGTGAGATACTAATGTTTACCACACGTAATTTCGTAACAGTCTTGTGTAAATCAAATTGTGATTAATGTGCTTATCATTGTAATAAGAAGCTAAATCGGGCGCCTTTACAACGACAATTCACCCCCGAATTAGGGTAATTTAACGGTGCCTGGCTACGACGTAACTGCCACATTTGTCACAGGCTAAAACATGCTAAAACTATCCTCTCAAATACGGATCACATTTTTTTTACACCATGTATGTTAAACCATGGTATTAAGAATGGAAAGAATAGGAAAAGGGGAAGGGATGAAGAAAACTTATATTATAGAAAAATATGGTTAGATGGCAAGAAGGTGAAAAGTGAAGTGAAGTGACAATATAAAAACCATAAAGAAAAAGGAGACATAATAACTATTTACAAAGAGGTTTTTAAAAAGAGTTCGGTTTGCCCCAAGAAGCTTAAATATTTGGTTTGCCCAAATACTATAGAAGACTAATACCCACAGCTCTTGACGTTTCTCATACAATGACTTGGCAACCTCCGTTTACCTCATGCCGCTAGGGGCGCTATAACATTTTGCATACAAAACGCACAGTTCACCTCATGCCGCTAGGGGCGCCATAACATTTTGCATACAAAAGTTTTGAAATCGTTCACCTCATGCCGCCCTCATGCCGTAGGGGCGCTAGTGTCGCGTCTTGCCCGAATTCTTCCGAAGCTGTGGGTATTACTCGTCTATAGTATTTGGTTTGCCACACATGGTTTAAGCAAAGGTGCACCCTTTAGTTTACAACATTAATCGTTCGGACACACTCGAAAGTTTTTTTATACCACTAATGTGGCAAACAAGCGTACGGCCCGCCTGATGGTAAGCCGTCACCACCGTAGCCTATAGCCGCTTGCAATACCGGGGGTATCACCTGTGGTATCACTCGCGCGTTACCGACCCTGTAAAAAGTGGAGCTCTGTTATTTGGCTACGATCTTCTGTAAGGTGGAGGTCCTTCCCCAGACGGGCTGCTCCGATTTGAACGGATTATCAGCTAAGCCCTGCCCTACCTCCCAGTTTATAGAGTGGTAGATCCTAGCCACTACTATGAACAGGTAGTGGTTCGTAAATGGTCTGACTCCACCGGGGCAGTACCACCCTCTCACAAAATATCGACGTGGAATAGCGATGATATCTATGTTTCGTACGATAAGTGAGAGAGCCGTGCTTTCTACTCCCATTTTCAGTTTCCTTCCTTACTTTTTTCATTATTCCATAGATGGGCAACGCATCCGAGATTTTGTAAGTCATGGATATCTATGCCCATGAATTGATTGCTTACCATCAGGTGACCCGCTAACTCGTTTGTCCTCTGTCATAAAAAATAGCAAGTAAGTTAAATAACTAAATAATAATAAATACCTATATAGGGACAAATCACACAGATTAAGCCCCAAAGTAAATTCGAAACTTGTATTATGGGATACTAACTCAACGATACTATATTTTATAACAAATACATAAATATAAACATCCAATAAGACTCGATGCCAATTAGAAAAAGTTCGTTTTTTACCGGGATTCGAACCCGGGAACTCCTGGGTGGCGGTCTGGCGTGGTAGGTAACCATTACGCCACGGAGGTCGTCATAGATAGATAGGTCGTTATAGATAGGTATGTTGGTAAGACAGACTATAGTCCTTGTTTGTTTAATCCAATTCAGAGTTAAATCCCTTTAAGTCAGGATATCATTAGGGCGGGTTGTTGTTCCCCCATTAAAAGTTAAGTAAAATAGAACCTTCTCCTAAAACAACTTTGTTCTAACATAGGTAAACTAAACGTGTGATGTTTGGCCGCCGATTTTGGCGATAAAACAAATCTTGATGCCGGAATCGAACCTACAATCGGGAACCTTCAGACGGCTTGACAACACTGACCCCTGCCAATCTACATTGGAGCAGTGTGGTGAGAGATGATGATGACACTGCGTGGCCCAATACAGACTTGGCTGTTTTTTTTAAATTTTAATTTCCCAATTAAGAAATCTGTTGCCATGGCAACACTAATTTTTATTAAAGCCCATAAGTTCTGAAGGGATTTCAAGGAAACGTGTCGCGGAAAATAAAACGGTTAAAATCAAGTGATAATTTGAATTGTAAATTACTGGCCGAGGCTCGAGCGGCAGCCGCGCGAGATCCCAAGTCTATCGGAAAATTATATTATTATACTACGTCATGATCTACGCGTTGTTTTTAATATTATAATAAACAATATCCCCTCCCCCGCTCAATCCCCCCTCCTCTACATTATGCATAATTTTGGCCGCAGGGACTGAAAAGCACCTTTAAAAGGATAAACATTCAGAAGTGTGTTACTGAATTATATCTGTAATTCACTTATTTTGGGTGTACATTTACAAATATTGTAACTAAAACTACTATACGCCGATATTCTGTGAGAGGGTCGTACTTCCCCGGTCGAGCTAGCCAATTTCGTAAATGCTCACGAAAATACACTAGATTTACCTAGACATCTTAGGCCATGGGTTAGGTCACACTGTTACGAATTACAACATGAGTGAAAACATGAGGAAACCTTCGTTTTCACTTTTCGCATTACGGCAACAATCTAGTACGTTTCACATACAGGATATTCTATTTCACGAAGAGCATTACGCTATGAATATTGTAAAGCGTGCACATGTATATTGTTTCAGTGTGCGTGAGCGATTTTACCAGCTTTTCCGAGGTTACGCACACTACAATATTGTCCATGTAAACGTAACAACATTCATAGACAAATGCTCTTCGTGAAATAGAATATTCTGTACTCGATGACGGTAACCGAGTAAGTGATAATTAAAGTGCCAATAGACGATTGGACTTAGTACGGCCACACCACGGACGCTACGCCGCCGGGCGGCGCCACTGTCTCGTCTGGTAGGTACAGTCAGGAGCACGTCGATCTTTACATTTGCAGAACAATTTTCTCTCTTATGACATAGAACTTAAGAATGGTACAAAGTTCGAATTGCTCTTGACTGTACACATGTAGTTTCTAAAAAGCATTTGAATTTGTCATTATACCACATGTTTTCTCTCTTCTTCTTCGCAAGTTTGACAGTGACGACCTCCGTGGAGTAATCGTTACCAGGCGGAGCAGGTCCCTGGTTCGAATTCGAAAAACGAACGTTTTCTGATTGGCCTATGTCTTGGAAATCTATATAATATGTATTTGTCATAAAATATTATAGTATCGTTGAGTTAGTATCCCATAACACAAGTCTCACTTACTTTGGGGCTAGCTGTGTGATATTTATTTATTATTTTTAATGATAGCCATAATATAATGTGTCATTAAGTTTAAAAATAGTTTTGAGCTATTCACCTTAAATAGAATTACGTAATCGCGATAAAAAACCACTTTGTAATTAATAGTGTATTTGCACTTGCAATAGTTGCAGTGACCCAAGGGCAGGCACCTTGATCTTAACTTGACAATGACTCATTAACTAGATAATTGGAAATAGAACAAGGAACTAACATAGATATAAATACTTATTTTTTTAATGATAGGAGATGACAAACAAGCTAGACCTGATGGAACACGAAAATATGAAGATTTCATAGATTTCGGTAACGTTTTCATACAAAGTAAAGTGGTTGGAGAACCTTAAACATAATAAGAAAGAAATAAGAAAATAGTTTTGGGACATTCTGTGAGATGATTCTAGTTCCCATGGGAATTAATGTGATTTTCCAAAATAAGGTTATTTAACACAGTATTTTGTTATATAAACTTACATCAATTTAAAAAAATCTTATTATTCTTTAACTCTTGTAGTTTTTCTAATTAATTTTAATATAAATTAGTAAGTATGTAAAGTTTCTAAAATAAGTTAAGAATAAAACAAAACCCGTTAATTTGACATTAAAACCAGACATTTAATCAATTCGTATCTGTGGAGAGATAAATCTAATAATACATTATATTTATTGAACTAAAATGTTGTGTTAATATAATTTCAAAATAATTATAATATAGTGGTACTACACGAAAACAAAATCTTCATTTAGAGTGACTTAGACTGATCTAAAATTAGTAAACAATACTTCCTAGCTTCCTACTTCATCTAATAATCATTCTGATATTTGTCGTGGGTTTCAAGGCTATAGTTTCTCCCCCGGGACGTCAATAAGCTTTATTGCCGTTGATGATCCTGGCTTCCTGGCTATACACGAGACAGCGGTGGGAATGAGTGGTGGGCTTGTCCCTTACTGATCTAAAATTAAGCAACCATAGTTCAAAAACGAGATTCGTCCGAAATGTTCACTTAAGAAAATCTTAGTAAATGTTCTATTATTTTAGGGAATATTAATTGTCCTGTATACTGACTATATGTAACATCAAAATGATTCCAATTAAGGTCTTTCACTAGAAACGCATCAACAACATTCGGTAACTTATCCACTAACCACTCTACGTCTTGTACATCCACCATACCATCGTTCTTTCCATAAATGACCACCACAGGAACAGAAACAGCACTTAAATTATATAAAGGAGGATGATCACTATCATAAACATTGATATTGTCAGCACCATAATCGAATTTTGTGAATTTCTCACTCATCATACTCTGGCCGTACCTCGCCATGTTATGCACCGACGTTCCTGCTGGAAAATGGCCAAAAAGATTCTTCCTAGTAGCATTAGTTATCGATTCATCGTGAAAAGAATCAAATAAAGACTGCCCCATAACACAAATCTTCTCCGTAAGTGATCCCAATTGGCAGAAAAAGGCCAAAAACTCCTGACTAAAATCACCTTTAGAAAACACTTCATACACTCCGGTTTTTGTCAACACACCTTCAAGTCTATACATATTCTTAACCAGCTGTCTATATACAAATGATTTTGTGTGTGTCTGTCTCGCGGCAGGTGCTAGACCAATTAACACATTCACTTTGTCACAATAACTGGGCCTCTCCGAGCACATCACAAAGAAAGTGCCAGCACCTTGAGAATATCCGATATAATTCAACTTTGCCACTCCAGTTTGTTTCAAAACATAATCAATTGTAGCTGGCACATCATATAATCCTATTTCGTCTATGGAAAACTTCCAGAATCGTCCATCTCTGTCAGGGTCGAAGGTTACGTGTCTCCTGGAGTAGTAGTTTCCCCTGGCGTTGGCGACCCACAGGTCGTGACAGGCGTCGGCGAGCAGGTACGCCAGTCCAGCACCAGGACCAGCGTCCAGGAAGGCGTCAGAGCTCTGCAGGAGTCCATGCATCAGTATGACCGGCGTCAGCTTCCTCCTGCACCTCTTCCCTTCTATCCTGAATATCCTCAACACGTACCCATCTTCGGTAATCGCCGTGTGCTCCTGCGTTGTGTATCCATATTTCTGGGATAACTCCGTGAAATTGAGCAATGAATCCTTTGGGTAACCCAGTGATCTTTTTGTTTCGTTCTGAATGGGTAATGCTAATAAATTGATCACAATTGAATATATTATTACGATTATTGAGGAAACTATTATGAACCTCGCGGTGTATCTTTTAGAAGTCATGACGGCGACTGACGGCGTGTTCCACTCTGATAAATCCAACACAATGTTTGTTGTAATTGTTTGTACATTGATACGTAGATTATTAAAGAAAGTGGGATTGGGTTTATGTAATGGAGACCAATTTCAACACAATTAGATATAAGTATTATTTTTAAGTTAAAATTGTTATTTAGTGTTCCAAATAACACATTTCTCTTTTCTTTCTTTAATAATAAAATGAGGTGTACACAGGTGTTAGTTGTTTTTAAGACTGATTGTTGTTCAATTTTGAGGGAGACGAAAAAACGAGATTACGGATTTGAACTAATCATTTTAGAGTTCCTTGATAATATTAAAAACCTGGTATTAAATGATTTCTAGTTTTCGTCTGAATTAATATTTTGTTTAGAATAGAAGAATATAATGGATTATTTTTAATATTTTTTTTTACAAAGAAATTATAAATGTGTGATTTGTCCCTATATTCCTATTTATATATTTATTTCTAAATTATTGGTCATAATCTAACAAAAAATGGAAAATAATATTGACGACAAAGTATTTATATAGCTTTTTTATGTTTTTATATAATTTGGTTTATTGTATTTTTGACTATTACATTCGGTGAGTTTCACAAAACAGTTTTAAATTAATGGCATTATAGTTCGTTGTCATTGTCTAATTATGGAAGAAAAAACGAGATAATATGATACATAATGTGTTATTAACTTTAATAATGTTTTTCCTACACACTGTTATTGCATAAGATTAATTTTACATACTTAATAGAAGCGGATCTCACAGGCATCACAGGCTACTGATATGTCCCAGTTACTTTATCCCTCAGTTAAATTGTAGAAAAATGATACAACAGGCTAAATTAAGCTTTTAGGATTTTTTTGAAGAATAGTTTATTAGAATAATGTTTTTTTTTTAATTTTATCATTTGGAAATCAGGACTTTTTTTATTTTTTTAAATAATATGAAAAAAAATATTCGAAATTATATTTGCTTCGCTTTTCTTTGTATTGTAAATTCATAATCAAATTCAGGCATTATTATTAAACAAAAAAATCGTTTTTCGAAATACATTTTTAGACTACTAATGGTTTTGGTTTGGTCCTTGGTAGCGGTCGTGCGAATTTGAACTTGATTGAACTCTGTGACGTCATTCGAGTGTTAATATTATTAAACTAGCAGGTACCCGACGCTTCGCTCGTCTAGTCTATATTTTTTATATCACTAAGGTGGCAGACATATGACCACCTAATAGTTCTTCTTCTCAGTCGTATGCACTTTACAGAGTAGTCGTGGCCACGCGCGTCTCCCGGTAACGTCTTACTACCACCGTTCTCCATCTGTCTCTGGTGGAAGCTTGTCTTGCGCATTCATTGAGAGGCTCCTGGGTCAGAGATTTGATCTGGTCGGTCCAGCGCAGAGGAGATCGTCCTCTGGATCTGCAGCTACCAAGCGCTCCACGGCATCACTCCTCTTCGCGTCACATGTCCAAAGAACTGCAGTATACGGCACCTGATAGTAAGCAGTCGTTTTTCTAGTACCTACTTACCTAAAATTAAATAGGTAATTGATTGAGTAAACTAATACACAAAATCATTCATAATGTGCAGTGTGTGTGTACAGTCAGCCAACGAAAGAAGTGAGCAGGGCCATAAATAGGGTTTAAGTTTTCTAATTGACTCGAATTTTTATTTATCAGTATACTTATTCAAGTTGTACAGTCAGGTGCAGGTCGAGCTTAACACTTGCAGTACAATTTGACTCTTATGACATAGAACTTAAGTATAGTACAAAGTCCGATGTGTAAAGGTTGACGTGCTCTTGACTGTACATACCATGTAATTACAAAATTACAATGTTTACTAAACATTATTACTTAACAAAAAAATATTTGTTCTTATAGCCTTTTTTTTCATCGGGACAAGCCCACCACACATTCCCACCACTGCTGTGTCTCTATAGCCAGGATCAACAACGGCGACCTCAGATTGACAATAAGCGATGAAGCTTATTGACGTCCCGGGGGAGAAAATACAGCGGTCTTGGAACTACACTGGGCGTCAAAAATAAGTAGTACAGTTTTAAAATTGCATTTACTCTTAAACTATAGAAGTTAGAGTTTTTAAATAAAAGTCATTTTATAGCAAATTTAACAAAGTTTTCTAAAAATAATATTTTATTTAGCATTAGTAAAGTTTTACACTGAAAATTTAGAAAAAACTAAAAAGCTAACCATTTTGAAGGAACTATCAAGCACTTAATTTTTACGTTTTGGGCCTTGTTCCCACTTTGGTAACTTGTGTTGCCGCCTCGGGCTCTGATGACAGCTTGGAGCCGATTTAGCATGCTGAACACTAAGTTTCGGAGGCGGTATTGGGGAAAATTCACCCATTCTTCTATCAGGCCTGCTTTAGAGCCCTGAGGGTGGCGGGGGGTGGTCTGCGTCTTCTGACTAGCCTCTCAACCTCATCCCAGGCGTGTTCAATCGGGTTAAGATCTGGGCTTCTTGATGGCCAAGCCATCAAGCTGATGCCAACGTCCTGAATGTACTTTTGTACGAGGTGAGCGGTGTGTGGCCGGGCGTTATTATGCATTAGTATCGCTCCATCACCCATATTTACTAAATATAGCCCTGCATACTCGTTAAGGATCTCTAATGCATATCTTTCACCAGTCAGAGTGCCATTTTCTATGACCACTAGCTCTGTGCGACCCTCTGAAGAGATGCCAGCCCATACGTGTACAGAGCCTCCGCCGTATAGAACTCTTTCCGAGATGAAACCTTGAATGTATCGCTCACCTGGTCGCCTGTATACTCTCCGCCTTACATCGGAAGTGAATAAAGAAAACCGAGACTCATCTGTGAACAAAACTCTTGTCCATTCTTCTTCGCCCCATTGTACGTGTTGACGGGCGTAGCGTAGTCTTGCTACTCAATGCCCTGTCTCAAGTTTGGGGCCATTTGCAGGCCTGTACGACTTCAGGTTGGCTTCAGCAAGTCTTCTCCTCACTGTACTCTCACTAACGTAGTCTCTTCGGGTCTGAAGAAGCTGTTGCTGGACCTCAACTGCATTAAGGTGACGATTTCTTAACACAGTCGAGACAATAAAGCGGTCTTCTCGGGTACGAGTGCACCTGGGTCTGCCATTACTTGGTCTCCTTAGATGGTTTCCAGTCTCTTCGTACCTTTGTTTTACTTGTTGGATCGTTCTTAGAGTTACACACACCGTTCTTGCAGTACGACGCATACTGATGCCTACTTCGAGAAAAGTTATGATTCTTGCACATTCTTCTGGTGAAAGAGGCATGATTAGTAAAGTTTACTCGCTGAAGACACATTTGCTTTTGAATTGCAATTGATTTATCAGCAATAAAGAAAACAATAAAAAACAAAAGTACAAGCCAACATTTAAAAAAAATAGTGTTTTTATTTATTAAGTTTTTTTTCAGTCAATCTTTAAAAAATGATATTATGCATGACGTTTTTATTAAATGAAATTAAATTGTCTTTTAACTTTTTTTTATTTCAAAGGTCTAGCTTCTGTAGTTTAGGAGATATTGCAATTTTAAAACTGTACTACTTATTTTTGACGCCCAGTGTAGTTGGAACTCACAACGAATTTAATCAGAAAGAAGATAGTCAGTGTAGGAACCTATTGAATGAAGGGTAATTCAGCGACTGACACCACGAAGGATTGGAACCATTGAGGGTGTATTGAAAGGACTTCTTCTTAACCTCCTTAAGTTCTCATAGCCGGCTCACCTTATTCGGTGGCTGACTTTACTAAAGGTACTTTTTGGATATCGGTTTATCATACGGAACCATTACAATTAAATTAGACACCATATTGGAATTTTATTTTTATAAAATACTTTTATAAGGTCCAGCGATCTTTGGTTTGGATCCCCACCCAACCGGTTTTTCTTAAAATGTTGCTCATTCCATTCGCTGTCTCTTTTATTCGTAACAGATTTTTTGTGTTAGAAAAAGAGGGAAATATTGTTGTGGATAAATTACGTTTGTCGCGATCAAACTAGTTTTAATAATTTATTCAAAAATAACCACCTACAATAAAACATAATTCTTTTTACATCAAAGAAGGCAAACAATACATAATAATTAGAAATAAAAATCTTTAGGTATATAAATATTAATTAAATAGTTATTCTAAATTATCATTACTTTAATTACTATCAAACTGGAACTGATGTATTTTCCGAAATACAAATAACCTATGTAAAAAAAAAACAAAAAAGTTACATGAAAATTACGACGAAAAATGTTAAATTATTTTTCTTGACCATCTCAAAGAACATACCGTGAAGCAACAATACTTCCTACCATACAAATCCAGAAGAAACCCGTGCAACTTCGTTTGCGTATATCTCGCTTTCCCGTGGGAATTTAAAAAAAATCCTTTCTTAGTACACCCCCCGACGTCGTAAGGAACCTACATTCCTAATTTGGAATCTCTAGTCCCACCGGTTTGGACTGTGCGTTGATATATGGTAAAAACCTTCCCCTTGAATCACTCTATTTAAAAAAAACGCATCAAAGTCCGTTGCGAAGTTTTAAAGATTAAAGCATACATGTATACACACAGACAGCTAAAGCGACTTCATTGTATACTATGTAAACATTTTAGATCTATACTTATTTATAAATATCTTACTTTTAAACTGTTCTTTTTTTATACCGCTACATCAATTTGATAATTGTCAGTCGTCAAGATGCCTTCAAAAGAGACCGTCGCCATTATTAGCATATTAACACTCCCAATTATATCAAATACGATACTAAACACAAAAATTCCTATAAACGCTGATGTAAAGAGAGCATTAGGTTACCCAGAAGATTCTTTGTTAAACTTCACGGAATTAGCCCAAAAATATGGATACAAAACAGAGGAGCACACAGCGGTAACCGAAGATGGATATATGTTGAAGATATTCAGGATAGAAGGGAAGAGGTGCAGGAGGAAGAGGACGCCTGTAATCCTGATGCATGGACTGCTGCAGAGCTCTGACGTGTTCCTGGATGCTGGTCCCAAAGCTGGACTGGCGTACCTGCTCGCCGACGCCTGTCACGACCTGTGGGTTGCCAACGCCAGAGGTAACTACTACTCCAGGAGACACGTGACCTTGGACCCTGACAGAGATGGACAATTCTGGAAGTTCTGCATAGACGAAATCGGATTATATGATGTGCCAGCGACAATTGATTATGTGTTACAACAAACTGGTGTAGCAAAGTTGAATTATATCGGATTCTCACAAGGTGCCGGATCATTTTGTATTATGTGTTCGGAGAGACCAGGTTATTGTGACAAAGTGAATATTTTAATCGGTTTAGCTCCAGCAACTAGAATGACTCACACAAAATCATTATTATTTAGATTCGTAGCAGAGCATATGTATTTATATGAAGGTAGATTAAGAAAGTTAGGTGTGCACGAAGTGTTTTCGAAAGGGCAGATAATGCAAGAGTTATTAGCATTTTTCTGTCCGTTAACACCAGTCACGGATAATATGTGTGATCTTGCAAGATCATTGTTAGATTCCTTTCATGAGAAATCTATAACTAATGCTACTAGGAGGAATCTCTTTGGTCATTTTCCAGCAGGAACCTCCCTGCATAACATGGCGAGGTACGGCCAGAGTATGATGAGTGAGAAATTCTCCAAATTCGATTATGGTGCTAACAATATAAATGTTTATAATAGTGATAAACCTCCTATATATAATATGAGTGCTGTTTCGGTTCCTGTGGTGATTATTTATGGGCAAAACGATGGTATAGTGGATATGAAAGACGTAGAATGGTTAGTAGATAAGTTACCAAATGTTGTGCACGCTGCTTTAGTGAATGATCCCAGTTGGAATCATTTAGATGTTACTTATAGTCGTTACAACAGGAAACTAACATTTCCTAAGATTAATGAGTATTTAATCAAATATAGTCAGACATGAATATAGTAAAAAGAAACTGTAACTGCCATGAAACATGCTTTTATATTTATTTTACAATAAATTCTCATTTACATAGTTACTAGTATTAGTTGTAATAAAGCATTTGCAATCAAAACTCTGTAATTTAATGTCTATTTATGTTTGTGTGCCTTCAAGTCAAGCCCTCCACTTATTCCCATCGCTGTGTCTCCTGTAAATCCAGGATTAACAACGGAAACCACAGATTAAGCAGTGAAGCTTATTGATGCCCACGGGAGGGGCGTACCAGGAACTTATAACTTTAATTGGAAAGATAGATAAATAGATAGAAAGAATATGCTTTATTTGCAAATCACAAAAACAGGACACAGTATACGATACATAGTTATCTTACAGATGCAGACTAGCTTCTGCCCGCGGCTTCGCCCGCGTGGCTTACTAACAATTAGCATATTTTTCTTCAGAAACAAATTCCAGTTTGGTCCGGTCTGAAATGGCCCGGTACGGCACGGTTCCATCCGGTCTGATTAGGTCCGATCCGTTCCGGTCCGGTTCAGTCCGGTCGGTTCGGTCCGGTCGGTCAGGTCCGGTCGGTCCGGTCCTTATAAGAAAAGGAACAAATGCACAATTTGGAATCTCTAGTCCCAGCGGTTTGGGCTGTGCGTACTTTGAATTTTAATGTTTGTAAATTAAAAATTAATAATAACCCAAATAATTACATGTTGTAGATTATTAATTAACAGGTTTATTTAAAAAAATATGCCTAATCATTATAATATTGTAATATTTCCCTTGGGGCTTTTTTTGTTCGCAGCGACAGCGTGGTGGCGAGGCCGCGGATCACAAGTTCAAGATCGATTATTACGTAGGTATTACAAAATATTATGAGGAAACACGTAAACGCTTATCCAAAAAAAAATTTTTTTCGAAAGACTTGTGTGACCTAACCTAAGACAGGCTTATTCTGTTCACAGCTCGGGGCTCGGTGGTGCGTTGGTGACCCCATCGAATCCAGAGAGGCGCAAGTTCGATTCCCGCTCGAGGCAAACATTTATATGATGGCATTTGTATTTATCTCGAGTCTGTATGTTTATATGCTATAACTGATTTTGATGAGTTTTTTTTAATAATGATTCAAGAGGAAGCTTTATGTGTACTACAAGGATTTCCCAAAATTCTCACGGGAAAGCGAGATACACACAAACGTTGTTGCGCGGGCTTCGCCAGTTATAAGTGTAAATATATATTGCCAATCCGCATTGGAGCAGCGTGGCAGAGTACGCTCTAATCACCTTCGATTGAAGGGAGACATGTATCCCCTGCAGTGGGATGATTATGGGTTGATATGATACGATAAGTAGGTATATATTTAGAATAATATATGCGTTGTCTGGTTGGTACCCATCATGGGACTACTCCACTGGCACTACTGAGACTAATAGCAAATACTATAGAAGACTAATACGCACAGCTTCGGAAGAATTCGGGCAAGACGCGACACTAGCGCCCCTACGGCATGAGGGCGGCATGAGGTGAACGATTTCAAAACTTTTGTATGCAAAATGTTATAGCGCCCCGAGCGGCATGAGGTGAACGGAGGTTGCCAAGTCATTGTATGAGAAACGTCAAGAGCTGTGCGTATTAGTCTTCTATAGTATTTGCTAATAGTCTTGTAATTTCTTCTCATTTTAGTTTCATAAAGACGTCCTTTTGATTGAACTGGAAAAAATTGAGACGATTCGAAAGAGCTTATAGGCCTATTTGAATAAAAATATTTGCAGAACGAAGCAAAATGAGTTTTACATTCAAATTTATCTATACGGAGGCCTTTCCGCTCTGCCATAGCACCCATATGATTGCCTTGTCTGTTTCCATAAAGGTGAACCTCGAACCCGCTAAGGCTGTGAGGCCTGAAACTTCCTGCCCTAGTTCAGTGGATCGATAGGGCAATAACCTCTCACCGTGTCATGGCGCTGAATCGCCTGCAAGTCCAGTAAAAGCTTTACGCTATATTATTTATCATCAATTATTTATTACTAGAGAAAGTGCCGACTCTCAGAATAAACGATTTGATTTTGATTTTAAAAGACCAAGTGCCATGTTTCTTTCCAGTTCTTCTTATAACAAATCTACGGTCTGAATTGGAGGTTGGAATCATTTTGTGACGATTCGAAAGAACTTGCTTTTTTGTTGAAGACTTTTGTTGTTATTGGATGTAGCCCAGTAACACTTGGAACGTTGCTCCACAAAGAGTAACTGCGGTGTGGATGCACGGTTAGAAAGCGACACAGCGACGCCATCGAACTCCTGGGCCGGGTGTGATTTATATTATTACTAGCTTTTCCCCGCGGCTTCGCTCGCGTTAATTTTATGACATAAATCTCGTTTGACAACAAAACAACCCATAGCGCGACTTGTGACGCCATCTGTTGGCCGATACAGCGCCATCTATAGTAGAAAAAAAAATCCTATTGGAATGATATTTCACGGGATAAAATGGCCTATGTTGGGCTCTGTCCCCTAACAATATGTATGCAAATTTTCATAATGATCGGCTGCTTAGTCAAGCCGTGAAGGAACAGCAAACAAACAAACTCACTTTCTCATTTATAATATTAGTAAGTATTATCGCTTTAAACTGCCGCGTGTCATGGATGGCAAACTTAACAGACTTGAAGATTTCGGCGACTGAAACCGATTGCGGCTGACACGGCTCGCGATTTGTGACGTAACGTCTTGATCGTATCATTTAAAAGTCCCCGGAGTTTGACGTTTATTCACGTTTATTGTAATTTGTGATCTTTTTATACTTAAATGATATCTATGCCCTAAGGTCACCGGCAGGGAATCCAACATCACACGCTAGAACCAAAATGGTCGCGTAATACGCGGTTTCAAAGAGGTTTCCTCCCTCGAACGCTAAGGCTGTGGAATGAGATCCCCGCCGAGGTCTTTCCTTTAGTTTAGACTATAATATTGGGTTATTCACAAGGGACATTAAAAGATTTTTTGCACGATCGGCAACGTGCAAGTGATAATCCCGGTGTTGCAAGCGTCCATGCCCATGGACGCTACTACTACCGTACCATAGCCTTACGGTGACCGCTTTTTTTTATACCACAAAGGTGGCAAACAAGCTTACGGTCCGCCTGATGGTGAGCGGTCACCGCAGCCTATGGACGCTTGCAACACCGGGAGCATCACTCGCGCGTTGCCGACCCTGTAAAAACCATCAGGCGGCCGTAAGCTTGTTGACTACTTTAGTATTAAAAAAAAAACGGCTTCGGCTTAGTTTCGGCTCCAGGTCTCCCATAAATTGCATTTTGTCTTGTAAAATAATTTCCATTTAAGAAAATTTCCATAACCTGTAATTTGTGGAGACGAATAAAAACATTTTTATTCATTTATCTAAGGTTTAAAAAAATTGCTGTCTCTCACGTAGTTGTTAAGGAGGGAAGTCCTTTCAATTATATATTCTTCGTAATTTGTTATTATTGTGAACAAATAAATGAAAAAAATAATCACTTCGGGAACGAGAACAATAGAATCTACGCGTGTATTAGGTAATCTTTCAAATGGTACTGACTGATTGACTAGATGTCACTTGACACTTTCGATTTACAGATAAATTGGAACAAATGATAATTTTATAGTTATTAAGTAATTAATTTTATTACATCTTGAATCATATTGTTATTGCTAAAGATGTAATAAAATTATTAAATGATACTCGGCACTTCCGGTTCAACTTTTTAAATGTTACAAGTCGTACTTCCGTTCTGAAAATAACTTGGTTTACGATTTATTTATGTTTTAAATCCTTGTTAAATTTATGTTAAAATTGTTTTACGTTTATTATAAATTTATTTAATTTACAAGTTTAAAATTAGAAGTAAAATGAATTGCTATTTTGACTTGTTGTAACGATTGGCGGGGAGGTAGCGATTGGCGGGGAGCGAGGTTATATAAGGACATGGTAGAACGTTAGGCGGCCAGTTATTGTGAGGCCGCCGGACATTAAAGATAAGTTCCAATTGTTTTTATTATTATTGTAATTTTGTATTTGTATGAAAAAGATGTGTTAAAATACCTGATCGATAAAAAAGGCCATAACCGGTTTTCTTTCGCCATTTCTTTTACCGGTGGTCATTTTGGTTTATTTCCGAAATGGTGGTAGTTTATAAAGTAGTTAATTGATTTAATAAACATTTTGATTATCTGCCCAAGTATTGGTTTTAATTGAAAATATATAATTTACTAATTACCTACTTTGTTTAATTTACTTTCTTGATACTTATTTCCTTTTAATGATCTTAATAACCTGACATAAAAGTGTAGTATCTAACATCAGAAGTGGGATAGATCCGCGTGTTAACATGGTATTAATATTTTGAAAAAAAAAATATTTCAGACATAGAACTATAAGGATCCGGCTGTGCTTGGGAGTCTGTTCGCCGCGATTCAAAATGCAGCGACAGGAAACCACAACGAAATAGCGGCAGCACGACGTCTGCCTGTTTTCGACCCTGCTTCCAGGGAAAACGGAGCTGCGGTCTGGTGCCACGGCATCGAGAAACTTGCTGGTGCAGCTTATCCCAGCTTGCAAAAGCAGGTAAACCCTCCAAGGGTTCTGCATTACCGTCTAGTTAAGTTACTATGACAATATGGTAGTATTCGTGATCAAATGTAAGAATGAAAAATGGCATCTTTTAACATAGCAGTGATAGTACCACTTCCGAGCTAATTATTATTTTTCCTACATGTTCGCTGGTAGCGATAATAAATAAATTGCGATTATAACCAAATTGCAAGTACTGGTAACTAAATATTATTTTATACCAAAGTAATTTTCATGACGTAATAATTAATGGCAAAGCAACTAACATTTTAACGTAGGTATCTCGTATAAGCAAACTACAGTTAAACATATGATTTTTTTTTTTTTTTTTACAATAATGTATTTAAATAATAAAAGGCGTAAATAAATTTAATCCCAATAATGATAACTTGATAAAAAAAAGACAATAAATGAATAGGTGATAATTCAAATATTAAGAACAATGATAAACCTTAAAAATAAAAAGATAATAAAATAAAATAGAATTAGTTACAAATGAATTTACGATGTTTTTATGTAGAATAATGTCTTAAACCCATATCCATCTATTATTTAGAATCACAGTAATTCCTCGCGGTACTGAACAGGTACCATAATTTGTCATCATAATGAATTTACTATCTATCAGGTTGACCGAACGGCAGGATATTTCGATTCAATTTACAACTCTTTTGAAAAACATTATATTTATAGAATTCATAGGTTTGTCTGTTTTTCAACTTCACCTTCACATATTTTGCTCACGTCTGTACATTTTCTCATTTTAAAAGTTTTCTTCATCGCTTCCTCTTTTCGTTGCCTCTCCATCCTTCATAATTACAATTATAAAAATATATTAAAATATTTAATAATGAAAAATAAAAAATACATCCAAGCGTCATCACGTCGCGATCCAAAATCCATAAATATTCATTCAAATTCAATAACATAATGGGATAACCTGTAGTAACGCAGATATTAGGAAAAATCATATTTTATCCCTCTAAATCCGTCTTTACAACTCTTTCAGCTTCATATCACATTTGGTGATTCAAAGGCGATACTTACTTCTTTCTCCTAAGTTTCTATTAAAACTAAAATTATTATTTGTATTTAATAATAAACTTTCTTAATATATAAATCACGGCTAGTTACATCAACCTAATATCTTGTTAATATGTGAATTTAAAATCTTATACTCGGGTACTACAAAATAGCCTAATTTGCTAGCGTTATCATTACTGATTACACCACAAAAAAAAATATATATCGGCTCGGAGAGGGGATTGAGCGGACTGGTGTAAAAGATGTCATTTAATGAAAAACATTGTTAAAATATTGTTTATTAAAAACTAGTAATATATATTGTCTTAAGTATTTTATAGCTAATCACATTATTATAAACTTGCCGTTATTAATTTATATACATACCTTGAAAGAATTTCTGTTAAGCGGTGCTACTACAGCTTAGACGATTTTTTTTTTTTTTTTTCCCCTTAATCTATAATGTTTTATTTTCATTTTTTATTTTTAGTTTATAGAATTTATAGATGTTTAATTTTAAAATTCATTGATTGTATGTACCAAAATATCTCTATTTAATATTGTTTACTGAGGTAAATAATTGAATTGACCCGACAACGCACAGTTTTTGTATAAGAGAGAAGTAAAAGGCGTTATTTTGTGTTATTTTAAGATGTAATAATTATGAATGATTGTAAACCTGTTAAAGACTATGAATGATTTGACTTGACTGACGAACTGCTGAAGTTATTTGCTTTTCTAGCCTATCTCATGCGCAGCAGGTGTGGGGCTAGAGTTTATAAAGTAAATAACCGTTGTTACTGGTTAGCTTAAACTGTGACAAGCGGAGCCTGTAACAATGGCATGCCAAAACTGTAAATTATGAACTGCTGAAGTTATTTGCTTTTCTAGCCTATCTCATGCGCAGCAGGTGTGGGGCTAGAGTTTATAAAGTAAATAACCGTTGTTACTGGTTAGCTTAAACTGTGACAAGCGGAGCCTGTAACAATGGCATGCCAAAACTGTAATTATGAACTGCTGAAGTTATTTGCTTTTCTAGCCTATCTCATGCGCAGCAGGTGTGGGGCTAGAGTTTATAAAGTAAATGACCGTTGTTACTTGGTTAGCTTAAACTGTGACAAGCGGAGCCTGTAACAATGGCATGCCAAAACTGTAAATATGAATTATGAACTGCTGAAGTTATTTGCTTTTCTAGCCTATCTCATGCGCAGCAGGTGTGGGGCTAGAGTTTATGTAAAGCAAATGACCGTTGTTACTTGTTAGCTTAAACTGTGACAAGCGGAGCCTGTAACAATGCCAAACTGTAAATAAATATGATTGTAATTACTTGTAAGTTTTAACTTAATGTGAAAAGCGAAACTGTAACAATGCCGAAATATAAATGTGTATTAATGTAGATAATTGCACATAGTTTTTCACTTTTTTAATTTCATTTGTTTTTTTTTTATGTACATCGAGAACGCTGTACTGTCAGTATGGCCGTATTAGGTAATCTTTCAAATGGTACTGACTGATTGACTAGATGTCACTTGACACTTTCGATTTACAGATAAATTGGAACAAATGATAATTTTATAGTTATTAAGTAATTAATTTTATTACATCTTGAATCATATTGTTATTGCTAAAGATGTAATAAAATTATTAAATGATACTCGGCACTTCCGGTTCAACTTTTTAAATGTTACAAGTCGTACTTCCGTTCTGAAAATAACTTGGTTTACGATTTATTTATGTTTTAAATCCTTGTTAAATTTATGTTAAAATTGTTTTACGTTTATTATAAATTTATTTAATTTACAAGTTTAAAATTAGAAGTAAAATGAATTGCTATTTTGACTTGTTGTAACGATTGGCGGGGAGGTAGCGATTGGCGGGGAGCGAGGTTATATAAGGACATGGTAGAACGTTAGGCGGCCAGTTATTGTGAGGCCGCCGGACATTAAAGATAAGTTCCAATTGTTTTTATTATTATTGTAATTTTGTATTTGTATGAAAAAGATGTGTTAAAATACCTGATCGATAAAAAAGGCCATAACCGGTTTTCTTTCGCCATTTCTTTTACCGGTGGTCATTTTGGTTTATTTCCGAAATGGTGGTAGTTTATAAAGTAGTTAATTGATTTAATAAACATTTTGATTATCTGCCCAAGTATTGGTTTTAATTGAAAATATATAATTTACTAATTACCTACTTTGTTTAATTTACTTTCTTGATACTTATTTCCTTTTAATGATCTTAATAACCTGACATAAAAGTGTAGTATCTAACACGTGAAACCGCGGGCGTTCGCTTGTTAGAAATATGTTAGAATTATTGATAGGGTCCCGACAAGTTTATGGCAAAAGTTATATTGGTATCCATTTGAAAATTTGCGTGTTTAGCCCACGAGTTCCGCTTTGGGCCACCGCGGGCGAACTAGGGCGCTAACTTTCTTAATAATCATTTAGATCAAGGATTTCCTATGCGTATTACAGCTACAATAATCGAAAGAGTGGGTAGGGTTGATAGCATTGAGCTCTGGATCGCGTTTAGTCGATATTTGTGGTGTAGAAAGATCATTTTTCGGTACAACAACCGTCTGTTTGTGACTTATTTAGATTAAAAGTGTAAATTGTTTAACGCGGCAACCCCTTTATTTGCGAAACTGTTGTGTTTAGACATTTGAAATAAAACCATGATAGTACCTGGTCCATAAAGTGAATGTAAAAGGAAAACTATCATGATCATGTAGGCTCTACTAGTTACCGAGTAATGGCCGACGAACTTTTGAAATAAAACTTTGAAGAGAACGGAAAAATGTCAAAGAATAGGGTGTCATTCTGAATTAGAACCCGAAATCCGAAATAAATAGTTTCGAACTTTTTATTTTATTTTTATACTACAAAGTTGGCAAACAAGCATACGGCCCGCCTGGTGGGTATCACTCACGCGTTGCCAACCCCCCCAACCCCCCCCCCCAAGTGGAGCTCTGGCAATGCTATTTGGCTACGATCTTCTGTAAGGTGGAGGTCCTTCCCCAGACGGGCTGCTCCGATTTGAGCGGATTACCGCTATGCCCTACCTCTCTTGAACTTACTGGGTTTCGAAATTTTGGCTTTGTCGGAATAATTAATTGTCGAAGCCCGACACGTACTTGCACAGTTTTTTTTAAATAATCCTGTTTATATAATTAGTTTCGGATTAAAATGTAAAAAATATGTATAGGTACAAGAGAAGATAATGATCCCGTCTCGAAAAACTGTCGTCCCATTAAAGTGCAGACTGTTGGGAGCGAGCCAGGAGCTGCACTCATTAACGGGAGGCGCCCGTTAATACCACTCCAGTCTGGATTATTATGCTCCCCAAGTTATTTCGTTAAGCATATAGCACACTGCTAAGTCGCGGCGCAAGCGTAAAATAAGAGTCAAGTCTTGGGCGTACCTAAGAATTTATTTCAGAATAAAAAACATTAATTGTTAGTATTACAAAAATGCCTTACATGCTAGTGTTGAAGCATTCTTGATTATATTTTATTACAATTAATTAATTTATTTTATTTTGTGTGGAGTTCCATCCATCTATTAAAAAGGGGAGTGCGTTGTTTATGATCAATCTGACAGATTCTTTATTTGCATCAGCTAGGCACACATTACATAAGGAAAAATACAAAAATGCTTATTTTATACTTTCTTTCTTTCTTTCGGCTACGCAAACTGAATGTCAAAATGGCGGCAGTCACAACACAGGCGCCTCTCAGCGCATGCTGCGCGCCTCCACCTCGACTCTGCCCCGACGCCGCCGCCGCGACTCTGAGTGACAGTGAGCGTTCTTCAATATAAATTGTATCGAAAAGGTAGAAGGGCCACGCCGCCGCTTGCACCTCGACGCTGCTTCGACTCTTTATTCTGTTTGCTATATGCCTTATGCTACCCAAGTGTTATTTCGTTAAGGCCATGTTTTCAGACCGCATATTTATTATGAACTGGTAGGAAAAAATTATGACGATTCGAAAGAGCTGGTAGTAGGCCTATTTGAATAAAAATATTAGACTTTGGCTTTGAAAAAAAAAGTGAAGGCTTTTTCCTAAACATCTTAGAATTAAAATATTCTACATTATATCCAAGCGTCTAGAATAATAAATTGTACATAATTCACACAGGAAGGCAAACGAACTTGCGGAACACCTGATAGTGAACACTCCCCGTTGCCCATGGACAAAAATCTTGAAGATTTTGATAGAGAAAGATATTGGCGTTGCCCACCTATTGTGTGCCTAAATAAATTGTGAAGTAAAGTTGCTCGGTATACTGCAGAGATAAAGTTTATAAAACTATATTATATTGAATTATATGAGGTGAATGCCGCCTCACAAGTTATGTGGAGCATAAAATTGGATCTGTCGACGGCTCACCCACATCAAGGGTACTATTAGCTATCACTAATATAATAAAATCCACGACGCGTCTGTCTGTGGCCGATTAACACAAACTACGAATGGATTTTCATATGGTTTTCTGTACACAATTCACACAATGACACCCTGGTTCTAAAATTAAGTTAGTATTGTTTAACTTGGGTACCAGACAATGGCTAAGTACTTTATTTTGTAAATATTTTTTACATGAAATAGGTACGGCGGCAGGCAAACAAGCAAGCGGCTACCTGACTGATAGTGGCCACTTCACTTATGTATGATACATACGAAACACCTACACTAAAGATGATGACATAAATATTTGTCTTATACGGGGATCGAACTCGCACCCTTTGATTAAGTAGAGTCATCAGGTGAGCCATCGGGACGTCTTTATTCGTACAAATAATTCAACAAATAATTATATACAGAATTGTATGAAAATTGCACAAAATTACCACTCCTAACGTAGTCGAAATAGACCGCTACCAAGAGAAACAAGAACATCAAAATAAACTCCGTACATAACAAGTAGCTTTAAAATTGTATTATCCAATGCCGCGCAGTCTAATCCGTTCACATTTGCAGCTGTCAATATACAAGCAATGTAATCTAATATTTATGTTGAGATGTGAGCGTCGCGACACTCGATATCCTCGAATCCAATTTTATTCCCTACAAATGTGAATGTAAATGGGTGACGTATAGTCTGTCGTCTGAAGTAATTTTTTCATAGCAATCATATCTTGGAAAGTATGGACTTTGGACTTTCAGATCTAGTAGGTAGTCACCTAACAAAATGCATTGTTGCTTCACGACAATATTCGGAATAAAAATCGCAGGTTAGCTTACTTTGGAAATTGAATTTACTTTATCCATAAAAGTCATTCTTTCGTCCCAAAAATCTGTCAGTGCTACGAAAGAAGTCGCGGGCCTTATTAGTATAAAACTACCCAAGGAATCCCTTTGAAGTAGGTGGGTGTGTTCCCCAAAATCGTTCATTAGTCTTGAACGTATTGCAACCGTATCGAGTTCCACATTATCCTGTACCCTTTAGACGCTCCACTTCGCAAGATTTATTTACCAAAGCCTTATAAATTCGTTTTAATGTTTCCTTTTGAAATTCTATATAGAGTTTTCTTCTTATATGTAGAAATGGAGGAATTTTATGGTATCGCTGTGTGTCGTAAATGTCGTAATCTAAAACCTAAAGAATTAAAAACCATTCGTTGTTGCAAAACTTTTAATAGAAAATTGAGAGCTCTTCTTGTGGAAAAATGTTGTTATTCTCTGGAAGAACTTTGAATTGAGTGTTGAATTTATTCTTATTTTGTTAATTATACATTATAAGACTCGACTCTGTTGACATTTTTAAAAACAACAAGGAAGTTTTAAAAAAGGAATTTTGAAGACATTGCAGGGAACTGTACGTGACTCATAATAAAATGTAATTTACACGACTGCATACACATACACCCATGCACACACACATATACACGCAAGCATATTTAAGCATACATCTCAGACATACAGATTTATAATAATATACGTAGTACTATTATCTATTCTGTGATAATACTAGCTTTTCACCGCGGCTTCGCTCGCGTTAGTTTTATGACTGTATAGATCTCGTTTGACAACAAAACAACCCATAGCGCGACTTGTGGAGCCATCTGTTGGCCGATACAGCGTCCTCTATAGTAGAAAAAATATTTTCCCATTGGAACGACATACTATCACGGGATAAAAAGTAGCCTATGTTGGGCTCTGTACCCCTAACAATATGTATGCAAATTTTCATAATAATCGGCTGCTTAGTCAAGCCGTGAAGGAATAACAAACAAACAAACAAACAAACTCACTTTCTCATTTATAATATTAGTAAGGATTAGACGATAGTTCATTTAAGTCAATCTTGTCATTGTTTATTTTGAATATTCACATTTTGCATTTAACTGAACGGTAATTTTAGTAATTTTCTTTGTGTCTACTCTTGATTTGATTTTAATCTTGTTTATAAAATGTAAATCCGTTATTGGCCGTATGTTTAGCATATAAGAACTTTGTATTATTAGTTATGGGCTGTAGATTTTGTAGATAGATAGAAGATAGATAGAATAAGCTTTATTTGCAAAACACACAGTGATACAATAAACAGTAAAAGTAACAAACAAAACATGTGTATATGCAACAAGGCGGCCTTATTGCTCAAAGCAATCTTTTCAAGGCAACCTTAGGGTAACGAAATTCTGTAATGGAGTGGGCAGGGCTAGCAAAACACAGTAAACAGCAGGACATATCAATATACATCTATAATATAATAAAAGTGTAAAAAAAGTTTGTCTGTACATTGAATATATTTCCAAAAAAATTGTTTAGGGCGATGAAGAATAAGCAATAGAACAAGAATTTCGTAAAATTTTGTCCGTCTGTTTGTATGTTTGTATGTTTGTATGTTTGTATGTTTGGATGTTTGTATGTTTGGATGTTTGTATGTTTGTATGTATGTTTGTACACGCTAATCTCGGAAACGGCTGAACCGATTTGGATGCGGTTTTCACTAATATGTGGCGATTTGCTCAACTTAACATTTAGTGTATGTTTCTTTTCAAAATTCCCACGGGAATCCGAGATATACGCAAACGAAGTTGCGAGGGTATATCAACGCACAGCCCAAACCGCTGGGTCTAGAGATTCCAAATTTGGCATGTAGGTTCCTTACGACATCTAGGGATGTACTAAGAAAGGATTTTTCAAAATTCCCACGGGAAAGCGAGATATACGCATACGAAGTTGCGAGGGGACGCACAGCCCAAACCGCTGGGTCTAGAGATGCGAAATTTGACATGTAGGGTCCTTATAAGGTCCGGACCGACCGGACCGGACCGGACCGGACCGGAACGGACCGGACCGGACCGGACCGGACCGGAACGGATCAGACCTGATCGGTCCGGAAGGAACCGCACCGTACCGAGCCAGTGCCGGACCGGACCGAACCGGACCGGACCGTTTTTTTTGTCCGTCTGTTTGTATGTTTGTATGTATGTTTGCACACGCTAATCTCAGAAACGGCTGAACCGATTTGGATGCGGTTTTCACTAATATGTGGCGATTTGCTCAACTTAACATTTAGTGTATGTTTCTTTTCAAAATTCTCACGGGAATCTGAGATATACGCAAACGAAGTTGCGAGGGTATATCAACGCACAGCTCAAACCGCTGGGTCTAGATTCCAAATTTGGCATGTAGGTTCCTCACGATGTCTAGGGATGTACTAAAAAAGGATTTTTCAAAATTCCCACGGGAAAGCGAGATATACGCAAACGAAATTGCCAAATTTGGCATGTAGGGTCATTATAAGGTCCGGACCGACCGGACCGGACCGGATCGGACCGGACCGGAACGGACCGGACTGGACCGGAACGGATCAGACCTGATCGGTCCGGAAGGAACCGCACCGTACCGAGTCCGTGCCGGACCGGACCGAACCGGATCGCACCGATTTTTTTTTCTGAAGAAATATGTTAATTGGTATGTAGGTACCTTATCAGGACCGGACCGACGCGACCGGACCGGAGCGGACCGACTGGACCTGCCCCCTTACTCTTGAAGATAATTTGGCACGATCGCCATTGGATTGTTAATTTTAGGTACTCTTTACAGCTAAACTAGCGCTAACTAAATACTAAACTAAATGAAATCGGATTATATGCTAACCAAATAGTTAGTAAAGTATAAAATTTCAATGGTACGAATCAGGATTTGCTGTTAATTTTGCATTTGAAATTATACAAAATTGAAATTAAAATCGCGATTGCTATGCAGAGTAACCTAGCTGATCGGACCGGACTATATATATATATATATATATAAAATTCAAAGTCCTGACTGACATAACTATACATATATCAACGCACAGCCCAAACCGGTGGGTCTAGAGATTCCAAATTTGGACTGTAGGTTCCTTACGACGGCGACGTCTAGGGGTGTACAAAGAAAGGATTCTTCGAAATTCCCACGGGAAACCGAGATATACGCAAACGAGGTTGCGAGGCTATATCAAATTTGGCATGTAGGTTCCTTACGACGTCTAGGGATGTACTAAGAAAGGATTTTTCAAAATCCCACGGGAAAGCGAGGTATGCGCAAACGTAGTTGCGAGAGGACGCACAGCCCAAACCGCTGGGTCTAGAGATGCCAAATTTGTCATGTAGGGTCCATATAAGGACCGGACCGGACCGGAACGGATCAGACCTGATCGGTCCGGAAGGAACCGCACCGTACCGGGGCGTGCCGGACCGGACCGGTTTTTTTTTCTGTAGAATAATATGCTAATTGGCATGTAGGTTCCATATCAGGACCGGACCGACCAGACCGGCCCGGACTGACCGGACCGACCGGACCGGATGGAATCGTACCGTACCGGGCCGTGCAGGACCGGAATTTGTTTCTAAAGAAAAATATGCTAATTGTTACTAGGCCACGCGGGCGAAGCCGCGGGCAGAAGCTAGTATCTAATAAATAAATAGTCTAAATACCATAAGGTATTTATATAATACATAATAAGTATAAGGTACAATATTACATATATACTTATATATATATATATAAATATATATATATATATAAATTTAAAAACTAAAACAATAGGTACTTAGTTTACATTATTATGGTGTATACTTGTATAGTACAATACTTAAAATAAAATAAAATGTCGTTAAAAACAAGGAATCAGTGTGAAAGGAAATAGTTTTTTACTTCTCGCTTAAATATAGCTAGTGATTTCGCAGTTCTGATTGCCACAGGTAAGTTGTTCCATAGTCTGATGGCCTGGATAGAGAAGGATTGGTCGAGAAATTTGGAAGAATGGACAGGAATTAAAAGAGTGAGATTGTCAGTGGATCGGAGTGATAGGCTATGGGATGAAGAAGTGTATGTGAAGTATTCTTTAAGATAGGACCCCTCCTATCTTAAAGAATACTTCACATACACTTCTTTCAAGGATTGAAATTGTAATTGAAGGTTGTAATAAAAAAATAAAATAAAAAAAATAAAATTGAAATTATTTATTTTTTGTAATGGATGCATATTTATTAATGAATGTACTTAATTTTTTTTTTTTGACAAATGTATATTTTAAATTAATGAATCAATGATTTCAAACACAAATATTATTTGTAAATGAATAAATGAATTGAAACGAACACGCCAAGCAACGTAGACACTAGCCAATATTATCAATAAAATTGTTCATTCAATCTCCGTGCTTCGGGGGTCTCGTTGATTCCTTTCGATTATGGAGAGATATCGTATCCCTCCAGTGATTATGGGTTGATGGGTTGATATCATTCAAAACGAAGACTGTGTGTGGTGTTCTGAGTGTACCCACTCTCAGAAGAAGACAGAAACTGACTGCAGTTTCTGACGACTTTTTATCATAAATCAATCCTACTAATATTAGGCGAAAGTTATGTGTACGTTTGTTACTTCTTTACGCTCAAAGGGCTGGGCCCATATTTATGATATTTGGTATGTAGGTAGCTGATACCTTGGATTAACATATAGGGTACTTTTTATCCCGAAAAGCACGCGATTCCCGTTGGATTTCATCTAAAGTCTGATGTAGATGGTGCCACTGTGCATATATAAATGCATGCAAACGAAGTTGCGCGGGTTTCGCTAGTAATAAATATTTTTACACTTTTCACACAGCGCCACTTGGTACCAAAGTAAGCAAGGCTTAAACTGCTTATTTTATGGGTAACAACGGAAATAAATGTAAATTATAAACTTGTTATTCATAGAAAAACACAAACTCGAGAACAAACACATTACCATCACATAAAATGTATGTCCCGAGCGGGAATCGAACCTGCGCCCTCTGCCGAAGGTAGGATCACTTCCAACACACCACCGTAAGTTTCAAGTTTATTTGTACTCTCAAGTTGGGAGTGTCACCAACAATTCTGAAGAACTCGCTCCCTTTTCCAGGCGACGACGTTCCGGCAACATGTTGCATTGTTCAATCAGAACAACAAGTTAATGTTTTGACGGTTCCCGATACCATATAGATTGAATACAAAATGTTAAATTAGAGAACTTCGATAAATAGAACAGACATAACAACACATTAATTGTAAAAGTTAAATCAGGCATAAATATGTTAACACTTTAATCCCTTTTGTATATAATTTTAAGTACAGTCAAGAGCAGGTCGACTTTTACGTACAGGACTTTGTACTATTTATAAGTTCTATGTCATAAGAGCCAAAATTGTACTGCAGGTGTAAAGGTCAACGTGCTCCTGACTGTACAATCAGCTACAGATAAACCTGACCACCCAAACGAAGCAAGAATTAAGTCTTCTCATGTAATTCTTAACGCATTTAATCGAAAATTAACAAATATGTACATTTCGATGAAATCAGCGAGGCAACCATGAAACATAATTCCGAAAATACGGACTGACAACGCTTCGTTGAATCCTAACCAGTTTTGAACCTTATTCTAACTTGTTCAAGACGTACAACCTTTTTGTTAAAATAGTTTATTCTGATTTCTTTATAATTTTGTCTATTTTGTTATGTCAGTCTTTTTTGATATGTCAATTTTATTATTACAATATTTTTAGTTGACATTGTACAGTACAATAGTAGTAAGTTCATTATACAGTCCTCAGCTCATTAGATCAAGGTGTAGTTTTATTACTACACCCCCAATTTAGGCCAAGCACCAGCTCCGGTGTTAACAAACTAGTAATGTCTTTTTGACGGGACTGCGTGTTTCGTTGTTTCGGATGAGCACTACCATGGTTGACATTCTGATTATTATGTAGTTACCTCAAAAAACTTAATTATTACTTCGTTTACGGGGTCAGGTATGATAGCTGACTGTACTAGTGAACATTTCAATTTTCCATCTTGTTTGCCTGCTGTATAACATAAAAAACATAGAACCATTCCAGTTCCCTGAGCGGTAATAACAAATGCGAGTTTTAGAGTTGGCATCAAGAATTCTCGAACGGAACTATGTTGCCCCTTAGCGGCCACTGACACTTCGTGAGCAATTTGTAACGTGTTTCCGAGAGATAAAATACCACCACTAAGTGGTGGTATTTTATCTCAACAAGCATACGGCCGGTGGTAAACAAGCATACGCCCCGACGGTGAGCAGTCACCGTAGCCTATGGACGCTTGCAACACCGGGGGTTTCACTCGCGCGTTGCAGACCCTGTAAAAAGTAGAGCTCTGGAGACCTTACTCACCGAGACCAATGCTATTTGGCTACGATCGTCTGTAAGGTGGAGGTCCTTCCCCAAACGGGCTGCTCCATTTGAGCGGTTTATCCGTTTTGTCCTACCTCTCATTACCTGATAATAGAACTAGAATATCGTAAACCTTACTTGCTTGTTTGCCACCGTCGCGTCGTCGTCGTATCAAAAAGGCCGACGATGGCAACGCCATCTAGTCCCAAACTAAGCTCAGTACAGTAAACCAATGACATAGATGACCAGGGTAGATAACTAAGAGTAAAGATTTTTACACCAACAATGTATTTAAGTGTCATTATGAAACTTTGTAATTACGTAAGTAGTATGTTTACTACTAGTGAAACCCGCGCAACTTCGTTTGCGTGTATTTATTTATGCACAGCAGCGCCACCTATATCAGACTTTTGATCAAATCCTACGGGAATCGCGTACTTTTCGGGATAAAAATTACCCTATGTGATAATCCAAGGTATCAGCTACCTACATACGAAATATCATAAATATTGGCCCAGCCATTTGAGCGTGAAGAAGTAACAAACATACACATAACTTTCGCCTTTAGGTATAATATTAGTAGGATAGTAGGATTGATAAATAAAAATTCGTGTAAATTCCTTCACGCAATTAGAAAACTTGTGCCAATACTTATTTTGGATAGCACAACTAAGCACAACTTAGTTGTGCGAACTGGTATTTTTTTTCCAAATTATTAATGTTGGCACATCTAGTTGTGTAACAGTTGGTCCAACAGAAAATGGTGATATTTACGGCAATGCTCAACTCTTTCATTGACCAACTGTACGAACTACTATGAACTACTGATTGTTTTGAGCAATACGGCCGCCTTGTTGCATATACACTTGTTTGTAACTCTCACCCTCTTATTAATAAACTAAGATTAGCCAAGGTTTAACTTAAACCTATTTTGTCACTGTCATTCCTAAGCAAAATTAAATAAATAAATAATTAAACCTTGGCTAATCTTATATAATCTTATAATTAATAAGAGGGCTGTTTACTGTATCACTGTGTGTATTGCAAATAAAACTTGCTTGCGACCCGGTCCACCAGCTTAGTTCACTTGGACATGGCATGTTTTCCTGCCGGTGTGGACCACCCGTTCCCCTGGGACCAGTGGCTATCAGATTGAATTACTGTTACTGCGATGTTATATAAAATGAATTCGTCTGGAAATTCCCAAAGAGCCACTATACAGTCTCAATAAAAATAAAAACCTGACAAGCGCGTGTCGGACCACGCTCAGTGTAGGGTTCCCTATTTGTTACTCTCTGCTCGCTTGTAGATGAGTGCATGTCATATTGTTTTATGACATTTAATTTTGTACGTTTTCATCAAAGAAATATCCAATAACGGGCGAGCACAGTATAATCGGTTAGGACCTAGTATTTGTCAATAAATAAATATCCTTGGACGAATCACACAACATTATCTAGTCCCAAACTAGGCAAATCTTGTGCAGTTAACCAATGAAAGAGATAACCAGGGTAGAAAAGAAAGAACAAAGATTCTTCAACTAATAGTTTGTAAGATATCAATGTAATATAATGAGGATGAGGAGCTCGATGGCGTCGCTGTGTGTCGCACTCTGATATGAACACGCAAGTTAAGCGACGTCGACCCTAGCCAGCGTTTGGATGGGCTTCGTTATCTCGAGCTTCTCCGTGCTTCGGAGGGCACGTAAGCCGTCGGTCCCGGCTGTTATCGATGGATGACAGTTGTTAAACCAAGTCGGTGGTTTGAAAACACCGGCCTCTGCCAATCCGCATTCGAGCAGCGTGGCAGAGTACGCTCTAGTCCCCTTCGATTGAAGGGAGACCCTTATCCCAGCAGTGGGATGATTATGGGTTGATATGATGATGATGATGAATGTCATATAATATTTCTTTCTGCTGTTGTATGTGTGTTGCAAATAAGCTAGGTATATTCTATTTATCTAATAATGTCAGCATTGTTATGAAACTTTGTAATTACTTGAATCATCATTCATCATTACGTACTTGGTTACATCTCTGGATTGTACTATGGAACCCTAAAATGTACAATATAATTCTGTTCGTTGTGGAGTGGTTTTAATTCGATCACTCCCAGGTTACCGATGTATCCCCCATCCCTTTCCTGGCAGCCATTACACCCTCTGGATACGAGGTATTACTTTTATATTTACGGACGACGTTAATATGTAATTTAAACAAGTTAAGTATATTCGACAGACTGGTATTTTGTGATCCTACCTTCGGCACCAGATTGAGCGGGTTCGATTCTCGCTCGGGATAAATCGGGGCTTCGGATCTCCCACATACACAACGAAACATGTTGCTGCTTCACGCCCGTTCTGTCAGAGGGTGCTACTTCCCCGGACCTAATATATGAGTGGACCCATCGTTTGTGACCAGTTTTGTTCAAGCACGTACTTTTTTATTTATTTTTTATACCACAAAGGTGACAAACAAGCATACGGCCGGCCTGATGGTAAGCCGTCACGGTAGCCTATAGATGCTTGCAATACCGGAGGTATCACTCACGCGTTGCCAACTGGAGACTTTACGTACCGTAGGAAGACAACATGGTCTAGACCAATGTTATTTGGCTACGATCTTATGTAAGGTGGTCCTTCCCCAGGCGGGCTGCTCCGATTTGAGCGGATTATCCGCTACGCCCGACGTACTACAAAAATATGTATAAAATCACAAAATTCTCGCTATTTCTTATCTTATAGCTTGTTTTGTGATCCCGAAAAGTGCGGACTAAGACCCTGTGACCCTGTACACATGTACGCGCGTTGGCATCGCGTTTCGCGTTACATTGAGCTCTTATATGTTAGACCTCACGATGAGGTAATTGCAACTGCGCGATGGAAAATGAAACTCGACGAAAACACGCGGACAAGGTCTTAGACCAACGTATTCTATTAAGGAATTGCTAGAAATAACCTCGGCTTTACGACGACAGACAGTAAACTGGAATAATATTTTGATTCCAAGAATTATGAGTCTTAAAATTCTTTTATTGTGGACGTTGATTAAATTTTTGTGTTTTTAACCGACTGCAAACAAAATGCAATGAGGGAATCAGCTAAGGACTTATACTTATCATACTAGGGCTACTAACCCTGCGTAGATGGTTTAAACTATCGGGTAGATCATGCTGCGACTTTTGAAATATTTCGCCACTCTGTGCTCATGTAAAGCTGTTGTTTGACAGGACTTTCATTGACAGATTGGTTATGTCACAAGGAGTTCCCATGAGCATACTGTATGTAATATAATATTAATAAATTCTTTGTAACTTTAAAAAAAATACATCTCGCAAAGTGATCTACTCGTAGAGTTTTCGGTCATCAATCACAATTATTTACTCCGGAAAACAAATGAAGTAAACTTTGCAATTTGTAGGGAAAAAAGTTGTAAGTTCCGCGAAAAAAATGTTTGCAATTCGAGATTTTACTGTCACTCGGGGATATGTTGACGACGGCGGCGGCTTGACAACTTTTGGAAAATTAAGTAGTTGATGCCAGCGTTTTTATCGCTGTCCCGCACGGTTCCCGGACTGATATCCGGAATTATGTGTTAATCCAAGTTATGAACTACCAGTGTACAAAATTTCATAAAAATCTGTCCAGACGGTTTGCGTAAAAGAGTAACTAACATTCATACATCCATACATCCTCACAAACTTTCTCATTATTAGTAAGGATGATCGTATTAATTAAAAGAATCTAATTATCAACGTTACCAAATAGATGTACTTAAATTAATAATTCTGTAATTAGATTGACTGACGGATCATAGCCAAACAACGCAGAGCTTTTTACTAAAGTTTTTTTTTTGTATGTATACCTCTTTTTTTAATTTCATCAATCTTATCTATAAACCGAGTGGTCTTTAGATACTGCGGGATCCGAAGACCCTCGACCCTCGACCATGAAGGGCGGCCTCCTCCAGTTAATTGGGTGCATGCCTTATCTGCCCCGCCGTAATGAGCGATGCCTTTTGTGGATCACTCGTGTGACCTTCAATTTTAACCTGGATTTCATTCTTAACTTTCCTTCCTTGTTTTTTCTACACAATCCACCCCACACAGCGTCAACTGGCCACAAAGTAAGTTAGGCTTGTGTGTTATGGACACCAGACAATGGATATATTCTGTAAATATATACTTTTAATACATAGAAACACAAAATGCTATAGGTAATCACTACCCCCGCACCACCTGGCTGTCAGCAAATATTACTCAAATTTGGCATTAGGTCCCAATAGTAATGTAACAATAGACCGTGGTGCCCGGCAATCGAGCCTCACTTGATTTGCCATCTCTCTAGGGTATAATGCCTTTTGCTTCAAATTGCTGTTTCTCACGTAGTTGTTGAGGAGGGAAGCCTTTTCAATACTTCCTACTCCGACTATCTTCGAGAGTTTCAAGACAGCTGTAGTTTCTCCTCCGGGACGTCAATAAGCTTCATTGCTTATAATCTATCTGAGGTCGCCGTTGTTGATCCTGGCTACACAGGAGACACAGTGGTGGGAATGTGTGGTGGGCTTGTCCCGAAAATATTACTCAAGTCTTTTAAAATATTTAATATTTTATTATTTATCAATAGTATTCACAATCACTATGTGTATGTAATGCAAATGTATGTTATTACAAAGTAGATGATTATAATTTGATTTTGATTGATTTTTGGCATAAAAATCTTTGTTCTTAGTTATCTACCCTGGTTGTCTCTTTCATTGGCTGACTGTACAATTGCAGCAGTAATCAAGTGTGTGTTGACCTTAAAAAGCACACATCAATCGTAAACTAAGTTAGGAATAAAAGCTTCGATGTCGGAGCGGCGGAAATGGCGGAGGCTCCACTCATTTCCGCCGGGAAATGTCGCTTTATGTTGCTTTTTTTCTAAAGATCTATTACTAGCTTTTGTCTGGGACTTAGGTCTTTAAGACTAACAAAACAAAGTGCCACTAGCGTACCTATAGATGTACACTTTGACTGGAGAAAGTGATTGCCTACTTTTTGAATAAATGATGTGATTTTGATTTGGACATTGTAGTAAACAGATCATGTTCATAAAAAAAAACATCCGAGTGCTTAGTACAGTCAATAAGGGAAAAGGCCGACCCGGGCCGTAAATTTAAATAAGGATTTCTAAGTATTCCTTAAATGGATTTAAATACTGTTGATAAATAAATTTTCTAGTAAATACATTATGTTTATTCAGAGAGTAAGTCTTCATCATATCAACCTATAATCATCCCACTGCTGGGATGCGGGTCTCACTTCAATCGAAGGGGACTAGAGCGTACTCTGCCACGCTGCTCCAATGCGTATTGGCGGAGGCCGGTGTTTTCAAGCCGCCCGAAGGCCACCGACTTGGCTTAACGACTGTCATCTACCGATAAAAGCCGGGACCGACGGCTTAACGTGCCCTCCGAAGCACGGAGAAGCTCGAGATAACGAAACCCATCCAAATACTGGCTAGGGTCAACGTCGCTTGGCTTGCGTGTTCAAATTAGAGTGCGATACACAGCGACGCCATCGAGCTCCTCCAAAGGTAGGTCTTACTCAATAATAAATTATTTGTGTAATTAATCCTGTCTAGATACTAACATTTCGGAAACAATAGCAAAATGACCAAATGACCACTGGTAAAAGAAAAACCATTTTTTTATATACCACAAAGGTGGCAAACAAGCTTACGGTCCGCCTAATGGTGAGCGGTCACCGCAGCCTATTGACGCTTGCAACACCGGGGGTAGGTATTACTCGCGCGTTGCCGACCCTGTAAAAATCTTTTAATGCCCCTTTTGAAGAACCTCATGTTATAATCTAAAGGAAAGACCTCGGCGGGGATCTCATTCCATAGCCTTAGCGTTACGGCCTTTTTTGTCGATTAAAAATAAATCGTATATTTTGAGGGTTGGGACTTCGCACTAAGAAGTGATAACTCTTTCCATATCAATAAATATCTTTATTTAAACAATTAAAATGGTCCAGTGAAGCGTCCCGGCGTTTATTAATCATGGAAGTTTTGTTCATGGGGACTTAAAAGGGGGGACGGGGGGGCGCAGGGACGTACACTCGGAAAGGTATCCTTGCTTTAAAGTTCCGAGCCATGCCACAAATCAAATCAAATATACTTTATTCTGTAAGTCCTCGCAGGCACTTAGACACGTTATTTACAACATATTGTCTTATAAATAGTGATAAATATAAAATAAATAAGCTACTCTATAAACGACCACCATTTCGGAAACAAAGCAAAATGACCACTTGGGAAGGAAATAGCGAAAGAAATAGTTACGGCCTTTTTTGTCATTGAAATGAAATGAAATGAAATCGTTTATTTCAGAAATTAGACCTTCACAGGCACTTTTTCTTGTCATTTACAACTTGTTTAAATAAAGAAAATAAACTACGTTATATACTACCACCATTTCGGACACAAGCAAAATGGCAACCGGTAAAAAGAAATGGCGAAAGAAAACCGGTTACGGCCTTTTTTGTCATTTTGTACTTTTTTTTTTCTTTTTTTCCCACTCATTAGTTACAATGTAGGTATAAGTACATAAAAATTTAAAAGAAGAATACGCGGAATGTTATACACAATGGTGTGGAATGAACAAGTCTTAAATCTACAATAAAATAAAAAAAGTCAGTACTGACAAGAGTGAGCAGACCAGTCCCCCCAGGCAGCACCCGTTCACGAGTTCACGCGAGAGTCAGCCATCGCTGTGCTCAACCATATCTAATATGGTTGAACACACGGGAACTCAGCGACCCGACTCCCGACGCCACCAATTTTTTGTTATTTGTTTTTAATAAAAATTATTACAGTGTGTAAAATAAATGGTTAACCCGTGCAGAAATCGAACCTGCACCTTCTGGTGACGAAGGTAGGGCACAGAATAAATAATAGTACTGATAGGGTCGTAACGATCCCGGCAGTAAGCCTTATAAGGCGACTTGAAAACACTATCCTCTGCCAATCCGCATTGGACGTGGCAGAGTACGCTCTTACTACTCTTAATTTGGAAGGAAACCTGAAATTTATGACGATCATGGGTTAATCCATATTTTGTCATTTTGATCGTGTTTCACTCACAATCCTAGCTGTTACATTGAAATAAAATAAAAAACAGTTTAAAAAACAACAAAAAACCCGCTTTCAACAATGCAGACAATCTCAAACTTGATGGAATTGCGTTGAAAGAATGTTACATGATACATACAGGGTGAAGTTAATAAGAGCGTGTTAAAAATAACAGCAATTTATGATATTTATGCTGTTACAACAAAAAGCAATCTAACATTTTAACTAATCGTCATATAATGAATAAATATTCTTGAATAAATTTATATAAATATTCTTGGATGATATCAATACGATACGAACGACGATATCAATTTATTAACCCATAATCATCCCACTGCAGGATACGGGTCTCCCTTCAATCAAAGGTGATTAGATCGTACTCTGCCACGCTGCTCCAATGTGGATTGGCAGAGTTTTCAAGCCGCCCGAAGGCCACCGACTTGATTTAACGATTGTCGTAACAGCGGGACCGACATGTCTTAACGTGCCCTCCGAAGCACGGAGAAACCCGAGATAACGAAACCCATCCAAACGCTAGATAGGGTCGACGTCGCTTAACTTGCGTGTTCATATTAAGGTTAACATTCACGAGCGTTCCATCGATCCATTCGGCACGCTGTCGATCTAAAATTCGCCTATAGAATACGAGTGCGACACTGCTATCGAGCTCCTCCATTTTACAAGTAGGTATATAAAATACCTATGTATAATGTATTTGTCTACGCGACTGTACTATGAAGTGGGGCGGGGCCAATTCGGAGAAACTTAGGAAACAATTACTTTGTAATGGTATTTTTAATCAACCTCCTGTTTCCTACGTCTCGGTATTCCAAGGAATTTTATACCTGTGAAAAGGTCGCTCTGAAATTTAAATAACCTACACTTTGGTATATTATTTATATATTTTTTTAAATCAGCCATTTGTGTTTCACTGCACAATGAAACTGCACAAATGTGTTTCACTGCACAAATGAAAGTATAAATTAACACTACCTGTTTATTATTACCAAATACAATCCAGGGTTAACCTTCCGACAAACTGTCCACACAAACAAAAATTCCTTCAACCTACCTACGCGGACGGGGTAAACGGGACGACTGGCTCGGATGTACATGGCAGCGCGGCCTGCGGCTGAATAGCTGCGCATGCACAATCCGCCCTTGACGTCAATGTGTCGCCACAACGGTATACGGCATTCCATCTTCACATTTGATGGGAGAAAAATTGAAATTTATTTTAATATTTATCATTACAGGGATCAAGCAATCAACAACAATGGATCCAAGTGGAAGAAGGGTAAAAAAGCATTAAATTTCATGGAAACCTTAATACGCGTATTATTATAGTCTAACTTCTTTGTCAACAGATGGCACTGTTCCCTTTTCACTCATTTCTGAATCGCGCTATGGTTACACGTTTAATGAAAGTTATATTACGAAGTGAACTGTGTACAGTTACTTTCTCTAGTCAAATTGTACATATAAAAGCATTTTTGACGTGGTAACTCCTAGAATTAAATATTAATTCTAGCCAGAACCACTAATATATAAATCTATCATAATGTATTACTATTACTTACTAGCTTACTAGACTAGTTAGTACAGTCTAGTGTTGCATATCGATCGATAGTATGGCATTCGATAGTCGACCTTAAAAACCAGTAATAGTATCGATAGTACTATCGATACTATTTACATTTCACATTACTATAGATAGTATCGATTGTTAAAATCAACAAATACTATTGCTCAAAATTGATAGGGTCGATAGTATTGATAGCCAAACATTCGATAGTATCGATACTATCGACTAGGAGCACTACTATTCGTTATTTTTAACTATCGATAGTGTGACTAATTTTCAAGGCCACGATACTATTACAATACTATCGATAGACTATTACTATCGCAACAACACTAGTACAGTCAGTACTACTACTACTAGTGTACTTAGTAATAGTAGTATTAACATTAAGAAAATCTTTACTACTTACTCTAAAGATATGTTAGTACTCTGTTCTGTAATAAATTATACAAGTAAGTAAATATTATCTTTTATTTCATTACATTTGTAATTACCTCTCCAAAATTTGCAGTGCCATATTATGTGCCATTAGATCTGTACTTTCACTAGTTGTAAGATCTTATTGTAACCATGTGGTAAGCAAATGAATAGTCTGTGAATCAATAGTTATGGACATCCATCACGGAGGGGCCCCGTGATCGGCAGATCTATCGGTAACTAATTACCGTGTTAACTACGGCCGGCCGCTCCCAGCCACACGCCTTTATTGGGTTATTACATTGACAGATCTATCGGATGTCCAAGATATTGTACTAAAAGGGACGTTCAGATATTATTCTTGATAAAATTAATAGTCGTTTTTCGCTTTTTCATTACTTTTACCATTACGTTTTGTATTTACGTCGAAGCTGAGGTTCATATAATCAAAAAAATAGAGGGGGAAAAAGTATAAATTTTTATAGATAGACAAGCAAAATGCGGCCAACTTCGTTCGCGTCTATCTCGCTTTCTCATGTGAATTTCGCAAAACCTTTCATTATCGGACTACGTCTTTCAAAGAACACGACCTCCAAGTTTCAGATCTATGTAATTTGGTTGACCAGGTACTATGTAAGTAATTTGTCATTTTCCCAAGTTTTAAGTTTTTTTACCAGTCTCACTAAGTATAGTTATTCGTCACAATAAGAAAGAGACCTTAGGAAAGCCCAATTGCCAGAACCGACAACCCTGGACAGACTCGCCTGGCGCCGTAGAGTGAGTAGACCCGACCCCAAATAACGGGACCAGGGACGGACAAAGAAGAAGAAGAAGTTAATAAAGCACTGATTAGTGCATAAAATAATTATCCTTAGAAATTATAAGAATAACCAAAAAAATATTTTTTTGGAATTTTCAATTAGCAAAAGGAATTTCTCCACCTTCCTGTCCTAGGCCGATTATAGCCAACGACAAGAAAAGCAGAGTCTGTCGCCTTTTTTTAGCCTTCTTAGGAGCCAATGAAGTTAATTGTTTAGATATTTAATAAGTCGTAAAAAAGTCATAATTGTCTAAACGTAATATTGTAAACTTTAGACCAGCATTTGCATAACTTTCATTAAAGTTACGAAGCTGATTATTACATGTCATGTAGACATAAAGTTTAAAAGAAAGTATATTTTGAAAAACTTTATTTTTTATTTATATATACACCAGTTCGTAAATCCTAATGCCTCGTTTACATTCAGCCCATGCCACTGCCCGTCGCGCTGCCGGCAATAATTCCCTGAATAATGCCGCAGCATGATCGAGAGCAGTGTGTGTTTACGTTACGTACTGCCCTACCACCAAACTACCACTCACTTCGCGTTTGAGTTTCGGCAATAGCAGATGTGGAAATAATTACAGCGTCCGCGCTGTGTCTTTTTGCAATGCACAATTATGTTCGATGTTTAAAAAGAAATCAAATACTTACAAACAAATAAAATTCGTCGTAGAAGATCATGGATGACATATAGATATTTATTTTTACGATAGATCCGTCGTAAAAAAAAACACGTCTTTTTGCAATGCACAACATTTTCGATGTTTAAAAAGATATCAAATACAAAATTTAACGACCTCCGTGGCGTAATGGTTTTCACGCCAGACCACCACCCAGGAGGTCCCGGGTTCGAATCCCGGTTGGGTCATGATGAAAAAAGAAACTTTTTCTGATTGGCCTGGGTCTTGGATGTTTATCTATAAAATGTATCATAGTTTAGTTGACAAGTCTCGATCTTACTTTGGGACCTTGGGGCTAGCTCAATCTGTGTGATTTGTCCCCAAATATTTTTTTTTACAAAAAAGGAAAATTCGTCGTAGAAGGTTGTGTATGAATTGTAATGGAATCCGTTTCCAGTTCTAAGGATTTTATTGTACTCTCATTGCTTCATTCGGACCGGACGGCATTTTTTAAATAGTCGCCGATCTCAAAAAACTAAAAAAAAGACACGTGTGTCTCCTCTAAGCGCTCGGCAAGAACTGAGTGACGGAGCGAGCAGGCAGAATGTAAAACGCGCAATGCCGCTTGCCCTGCCAGTCCTTTTGACTGCCGCACAAAAAACCGCTCTTAAAAATTCTGAAAAACATGAATAACTTGAAAACTATTACACGCCTCACAAACCTTTTTTCTTTTGGACATACAATGGACCGCAAACGACGGTTTGGTGATGTGTGATTATAACATTTTATTTGGCATTAAATATACTTTAATTTAGTTTTTATTTCATAAAGCTAGGTCAGGACGTACTTTTGATGATATTGAAGATTTTCTAACCGACTAGTTTTCAGCTGGCCGACCTGTGTAAATATGAGTAAGAAAAGGAAGAATACCAATACCATAAATAAAGCGAATGTGATATGCATGGTGGGTTTGTTGAGCTACCTTGGGCGTGTTGGTCGCATTGTGGTGTCTTGCGGCGGCGGAGTGCGCGCGCCTCGTGGCCTTGTAGTGAAGCCGGCGTAGGGCGCCGCCCAGCCGCTCGGGAGAGCCATCGCCGTGCGCCACTGTCATGCTGCCGTCCGCACCTGAACAGAAAGTTGAAAGTGTTCACCGCCGCCTATGAACATCGGTAACACACCACACTAACTTCCAGCATGCAGGGGCGCTACAAAGAAGTGACCGAACCTCAATACCCTCTCTTTGCATTGCTGCTTCAACCCGCGTGAAGCAGAAATGCAAAAGGAGGGTGAAATACTATGAGATGGTAATGCATCGCCGGTCGAACCATTTTATAACTGCTCTTTCTTTACAATATAAGATTAGATAGACTTCACATGGTTTACATAGTAACTATTTAGTAATCTGTGATATGGTCACTTTCCTGCTCAATCGTCATCAAAATACAGTCGCAAGTGTCGGCTTAAAGAAACGTACATTGCTAGTTAAAAATGTTGTTTAAAAAACAAGTTTTTTCTTTGGTACCTGCGGCGTGTTCAGGAGAGGGTCGAGGCGACTGGATTTTGGGAGTTTGGTGACGCCCATCCGCCTGAAACAATCAAAACAATGTTATAAACAAACTGTGAACTGGTACAGACACGCAAATGTACTGGCTTGACCAGAGCAGTACTACTCTCCCACAGAATATCGACGTGAAACAGCGGGTCGCTGTGTTCCCGTCCTGCTTCCAACTTCCTGTTTCATTCCCCTTTACTTCCCCTACGTTCCTTCATAGGTGGGCATCGCATCTAAGGTTCTTGTTGCCATGGACGTCTATGGGCGGCGGTGATTGATTTCAATCAGGTGACCCTCTACCTCACATATCCTCCAAATATTCATCAAATAAATAACATCATTCATCATCATCATATTCATATTACAATATCATATTCTACTACTGAAATACGCGCAACTTCGTAAGCGTGTATTTATGCACAGAAGCGCCCTTGATCACCAGACTTATCAATCGCGCCCCCTTTGGCGCCGAATGGCTATCAAAAATGTTTAGATATAGTAAAAAATAACAGTATAAATCCATCGACTAATAAACAAGACCTTAAAGTTGCCGCTCCCAATTCACCCTCCCCGTAAAGGTCTGTATGATGGGCCATTACACGGCGGCTGACTCAAAGGGTCACTGTGTCGGTGATTGACCCAAATTGGAACGGTTGAGTGGGGACAAGGCCTAACATGTTAGACGTAGATATTAATTATTTATCACATTCTAATAAATTGAATCACAGAAGTCTCCTACTTCAGACACAACTGCTTATGGCGAGGTTGCGGAAGTAACACAGTTCTCGCAACCCTAAGGCGGACAAAATAAAATAATATCATTTATTTTGCTAGTAGACTGATAGGAATATTTTTCAAGCTAGAACATTAGTTTACAAAGGATAATCCGCTCAAATCGGAGCAGCCCGTCTGGGGACGGACCTCCACATTACAGAAGATCGTAGCCAAATAGCATTGGTCTCCGCCATCTTGTGTTCCTACGGTGAGTAAGGTCTCCAGAGCTTCACTTGGGTTGAGAGGGTTGGCAACGCGTGAGTGATACCCCCGGTATTGCAAGCGTCTATATGCTACGGTGATGGTTACCATCAGGCGGGCCGTATGCTTGTTTGTCAATTTTGTGGTATTAAAAAAATATAGTATGTATAGAAAATAATATTTTATTAGATGTCATTATCAACAAAATAATAATCCTTTTGACTAGAATATTACATGTATAAAGCATTTAAGGTAAAGGCTTTCAGACAGCCTACAGATTGCCCTATAAACTAAATAATGTATTACAATATCGTAAATTAAAATAACAAATTCGTTGAATTTCAAATATCTACTTTGTTTTAATTCTGCTTTGAAAAAATCGAGTATAATATATGAATTTAGAATTAGTAGCAACAACTTTTATTGAAGAATCTGTCTAATCCAATCTCAATACGCATTGCCTGTGCATTTCATTTGCTGAATTTATTTTAAATATAGAATAGAGTAAGATATGATATTATTTAAATTATAAGATTTAATAGATTTATTATGATTGTGATATGATATGATTTTAGTAGAACAGAATAGAATATTTTATTTTTTGAACTGGTACAATAGGATGTTATAAAGTTCACAATTAAGTTTAGGTACAGTTTTACCTGGGCAGGCGTAATATAATTGCAATTAATTGATCCTGGCTGTACAGGAGACACAACAGTGGCAATGTGTGGCAATGGTGGACTTGTCTCGATATTCATTTCATAATAAAATTGCTCTATCAATGCAATAAAACATTATAATACAATCATACCAACCCATAATCTTCCCATCACACTATCGATCGTACTCTGACACGCTGCTTCAATGCGGATTGACAGATGTGGCAGGGGCTAGTGTTTTCGAGTCGCTGAGCCTTCTAAATACTTGGCTTACGTCTGTCATCCGTCAAAAACAGCCGCAGCCGACTGCTTGACGTGCCCTCCGAAGCACGAAATTTATTTATTTATTAAGGCAACACAACAAACACTAAGTAAACATTTTACATAGTTTCTTAGCTCAACAGTTCGTATTCCAACTTAGTATCCTACGTGTGTATGCACAGATATATAAGCTACGTTGAATCAACAAAGTTACATAATACATATCATGCAAATAATATAAACAAAGTTTAGGAATTAAACATATAAAATCGTTCCCATAAACAAAATGTACTTACTGTCAGAGTGTTAACTAGTTTTCGCGAGCCCCTCAATTGGCCCACTCCAGGGGCTAAGTGGAACACCCCCCGAGGTGCACATAATTCAATTACTCGATACTCTGTTTCGAATAAAAGCCATTATTATTTTTCTTTGTATTTTGTTATTGATATTTTCAATTCCTGACATATTCTTTTTGGTAATTGAGGTGACAAACAATAACTTTTTTTATTAAAACACTTCTTTTTTCGATCCGGTTTGAACATACCTATCGTTTCACTATGTCCGTCTGTAATCTGTAATTTTACATGTCTGTCTACACATATTAACTATGCAAACAAAGTGGTAGAACAAAATCGTCAAGATGTCATTAAGCTCTCTTAAAAACATCGGAAATAAATAAATAAATACGTTCTAGTTTTAGGTGCGGTGGTCCCTTGTAGACCCGTTTTATATTTTTATTTTGTAAAATATATTTTTTTATATCACAAAGTTGGAAAATAAGCATACGGCCCGCCTGATGGTAAGCATCACCGTAGCCTATAGACGCTTGCAATACCGAGGGTACCAACCTGGGAGGGTTGGCAACGCGCGAGTGATCCCCCCCCCCCCCCCCCAGTGGAGCTCTGGAGACCTTACTCACCGTAGGAACACAACATGGCCGAGACCAATGCTATTTGGCTACGATCTTCTGTAACGTGGAGGTCCTTTCCCAGACGGGCTGCTCCGATTTAAGCGGATTATCCGCTGTGCCCTACCTCTCTTAATCATAGATGTTTTCATAAATGCTCTACAACTCTAAACTCCTTACTTCATTTTGCTTTACTAAAGTAGATTAGTATATCATAGCTGTTCCTTTCAATCCATTCATCTATGAGATTTATAACCTGTATGACATCATTAAAGGTTAAACACTGGGTCAGTATAGGTGTCTGAATGTCGCCCTAACACACCCCTTTCCATATCACACAGACTGGTCAAAGGCGGCAAACTGTTGAACTCATGGTCGGCCCAAGTTATAAGCGAGTACAAATAAATTGAATAGCTAGATCTACTGGTGAAGGTACCACCCTCTTACAGAATATCAGCGTGAAGCAGCAGTCGTTCAGAATGAGAGGACAAGAAGCCCTACAACCTAATTAGATTTCTATTTATTTCCTCATTTATATGTGGAGACAGTAAGGGATAATACCTTAACAGGGGCTTACGGATAGTGGTTACAGAAAACCACCGCCCATTGGACGGAAGTTCCCAATCGCAGCTGGCTTCAGCGCCGTTATTTATTTATTTAAGGACCTCCAACAAAAAATTCACATTACAATCATAGGAACTTATACTAAGGTTACAATTTGACGTGTTTTTTTAATTATTGGAGACCACATCATGCAAATTTAAAGTCTGACACTAGATGTTTAGGCTACGTTATCAAGAGAAACTGATCTATCGCATATTGTTTCAAGCTGAGCTGATACTTGTAAAACCGCATGAAACTGTACAATAATTATGTATTTATGGTAGGATGAATATGAATATTTATTTAATATATTATAGTAAGTATAGTGATATGGTATAATATTTGAAGTTATTTATTCATTTTGTTTTAATATTTAGTTGATGTCCTACGTTTCTATCATTTTCTTGTTTACCTAGTAATTATTCTCTTGTCTTGCTAGCCCTGCCCACTCCATACAGAAATTCGTTACCTTAAGGTTGCCTTGAAAATATTGCTTTTTAGCAATAAGGCCGCCTTGTTGCATTTACACTAGTTTTTAAGATTGTTTTTTTTTGTACTTTTTCCTGTGTGTAATGCAAATAAAGAGTATTCTATCTATCTATCTATCTAACCATAACTATGGGATGGATAGAAGAGACAGGACATTTTTTTTTTCGGTATTTTTGTGTTCACTTCCCTTCCTTTATCACCTTCATCAATTTCTGTCAATTCAGACAGGACGAGTTCTGCTCTCATTAAATTATGGTACAGTTATAAGATAGATAATAATTAAGCAATAGTTTTGTTTAGTCCCCCGCCGTCGCTCATCCCTTGATCTTCACCACAAAAGACTGCGCGCAGTAGCCTACATTATCCTCGCTTAATTGACTACAAAAGAGTGCAATTTCAACATCGCCACTGCAACTTGCACCATTGCACAAATGAGTATGCCGTTTAATTTTAAAACATGATGCATAAACAACAATTAAAATGAATCAATTATCACAAAATACATAGTAATCGTGGTTTCGTGCGGGGTAGGGATTCTTTTTACTTCAGCATCATCAGTCTGTAACTATTCACTCAACACAGTCCTCAACTCGGGCACTCAAAAACTTATTGACTGGACTTCTACTTGACTTACTTATAGGTTTAAGCCTTCACAAATCATACTTACTTTCCATCAAATGCGATCCTCAGCTTCCTGCATCAAGATTTAATTTGAGACTGGATGGCTCCAAAAACTAAAAGCAAGAAATAATCTACGGATCAGCCTGTCTGTCTCAGAATCCAAAACTCTTGAGTTGTTGGAGTTTATATGGTATGGCTGTTTGTTAATCTTTCACCATAAAAAAGCTGAACAGCTAGGTTACTCTGCATAGCAATCGCGATTTTAATTTCAATTCTGTATAATTTCAAATGCAAAATTAACAGCAAATCCTAATTCGTACCATTGAAATTTTATACTTTACTAACTATTTGGTTAGTATACAATCCGATTTCATTTAGTTTAGTATTTAGTTAGCGCTAGTTTAGCTGTAAAAAGTACCTAAAATTAACAATCCAATGGCGATCGTGCGGAATTATCTTCAAGTGTAAGGGGGCGGATTTGGTTGAAACTTGGTACACAAATAGTTTACAGGATTAACACAAAGGATAGGTTTTATTCCGTAGGTATATCATTTCGGGAACGAAAACAACCTTACGGGTAAGGGAAAACCCACAGGCATAGGTGGTGTTTAAATCCCGAACAATTTCAAAGACAAATTAATAAAAGCCAAACTTAGATGTTAACTATTAATAGTATTAAACCTTTTAATAACTCGCTTTAGGCACAAAGTACCCCTAGACCCCTTTTAAATACAAGCTAATAGGCTTACTGAGGCCTGTACCATTTAATATGCTAAATATTCCACAGAAAACTATTGAAACAACAACAAAAAAACAATAAGTAACGCCGAAGGTGGACTTTTTATCATAAAATTAATATATTAAAATATATATCGATCAAAACAAAATAAGGGCCACACAAATTCACAACTATGTAGTTACGAAACAGCGAAAAAAATTCTTCTATATCTGGTTACTCAACTTTGGTAATGAACGTGGATTTATGATTTTGTATTGTGTCATCCCAATGGTGCAGATGATACCATACCAAATCAGCGGTTTTGTTTGCTGGTGCAAACGAAACTAATTAGTCTCATTTGCACCATTGATAGTGCAGGCCAATGGTGCATGTCACGGAAGTATCTTAGTTCCCGTGGCCCATCTAGGTGGATGAGGTGGCCGTCAGTCAGGTTTTTACCCAAGTGGCATATAACGGGGGAGCCCGACAGACCCCCGGCGCTTCCCCAGCGGCGGGACATGCAGTAATGTATTTTCCAAACTATAAACAAAAAAAAGGCCAATGGTGCGTATGGTACAACGGGCAAGTGTATTAAAAAAACGATGTTTTTTTTTAGTGGATCCTCTTCAATCAAATTCACACTAGAAACTTGACGACCTCCGTGGCGTAATGGCTACCACGCCAGACCGCCACCCAGGAGGTCCCGGGTTCGATCCCCGGTCGGGTCATGATGGAAAACGAACTTTTTCTGATTGGCCTCGGGTCTTGGATGTTTATCAAGAAACATTACACATAACAGACACCAACCCAAGCATAACAATACAATGTTATTGTATTAATTAAAAGTAGTGGTTGTTTAAAGGTACGAAGTTACGAGTGGTTCCTGGACTCCTTCCTGGAGTTCGCTATAATCATCTTTGCTTGAAGGGAGACCCGTATCCCTGTGGTGATATGATAATCCTATCATAGGGATTAAAAGAGCAATTTTGATTAAAATAACCTAGCTAGCCCGTCTAGGGAAGGACCTCCACCTTACAGAATATCGTAGCCAAATAGCATTGGCCTCTACCATGTTGTGTTCCTACGGTGAGTAAGGTCTCCAGAGCTTCACTTGGAAGGGTTGGCGATACCCCCGGTATTGCAAGATTTGCAAGCGTCTATAGCCTACGGTGATGCTTACGCGGGACGTATGCTTATTTATCAACTTTGTGATATAAAAAAAAGCTAGACCTTTATAAACTCCGTAGGCTTTTAAGCTCTCACGTTCCTTGCGTTATTAATTTAGTGGTTATAACCTAAAAGCACTTAACACTATAGTGTACTCGTTCAAAGGGTCCTTTACGACCTCTGGCATCGAACATTTGTCATACATTTGACAAATAATTTGTATGTACACTTAGCGTTCAAATGGGTTATTTTTCTATGATAGTGGCACGGTGGCACTATATTTGACGTATCGTAGCTTATTTGGGATATTTGGCAAATGTATTATGTACTATGTCGACGATTTATTTAACAACATCTAATGTGTCTATTTGTTAACATAACTTAAAGATACGTGTATCCGCCCGCTTTTCGATTTTAAAAGAAAAACATTAATATATTCAATACAACAAGTGAGGCACAAGACAACGACAACGTTCAATACTTCTCAAAGAGTAATCAGAGAAACAAAGAAATACAAAAACAGAAAAAAAAAACAGTAAACCTCTATCTCCTAGGTATATTTTCTTTTCTTTATTTAAATAAGTTGTAAATGACAAGAAAAAGTGCCTGTGAAAGTCTAATTTCTGAAATAAACGATTTCATTTCATTTCCTTATAACTCTGTCATTTAATTACACTAAATTAAACCCCATTTTTTAGTCTCTAAGATCCTTTTAAAGCGTGACTTGGTTTTTATTTTTTATGCCACAAACTTGGCAAACAAGCATACGGCCCGCCTGATGGTAAGCATCACCGTAGCCTATAGACGCTTACAATACCTGGGGCATCACTCACGCGTTGCCAACCCTCCCAACCCCCCCAAGTGGAGCTCTCGAGACCTTACTCACCGTAGGAACACAACCTGGCCGAGACCAATGCTATTTGGCTACGATCTTCTTTAAGGTGGAGGTCCTTCCCCAGACGGGCTGCTCCGATTTGAGTGGATTATTCGCTGTGCCCTACATACCTATCTTAAATTTATGGATAACTTCTAATCCGAAACGATTCTGCAAGATAAGACCTGTACCCCTTTAAAATTCCTAATGAACTGTAATATCCCCCTGCCGGAATAAAACCTGCGACCCGTTAAATTTAATTACCCAATAGATGTTCAATCTCCAATTAGACAAATTGGAAATGAAAATTGTCAAAGAAATGTAACACAACACAAATAATTAAAATTATAAAAGCACTTGACTTAATTAACGCCTGCGGCAACACACCCAGTAATTTGGACCGTGAACACCTTTTGCTAATTAGCTGCTATCAGGCGCTATACAAAACAGACTTGTTATTTCATTGATATTTTTTTCAGAAGATAAATTTAATCGTCATTTTAAAATTTCAAGTATTTTAATATTTTAATTTACTCATTACTTCGTTTGTTATATATTTCATATTCTGTTTGCCACTAACTTGTTCCGTTCTGCAGAGTAGTGCAGTCAGGTCTTGGGAAAGTGTCGGATCGCCAGGCGTCAAATACTTCAATGAAAGGAATATAATTCTCCGCAACCTCAGTGCCTTCTATAAGTAAAGCACTGAGTGTGACACTTGGAAATTGATTTCACTAATATCATGTCAGACGCTTCTACCGAGACCCAGAGCACAGAATAAGTAAATAATTGCCCAGAGTACATAGTGACAGCGCCCAGTGCTGCTCTACACCTTTACAATTATTATTGGTCAAATATCATAATTTTCTCAATTTTGACACTAGATGGCGTTCTGTTAATTCCTTCGACATTTAAAGAATACACAAAATAAATATTTTCCAAACAAATTGGCAATTTAGGAAGGTCAAATTAAAACCCGAAAAATGTGAATAAAGCTTTGTCACAATTGGCAGACCCACATCAATGAAAAAATGCTGTCAAAAGTTAATATACAATATTGGTAATGTAAGGATACCATACTTTGAGGAATTGGGTGGTTTTTATCTGACGTAATGAGGGTTATATAATATGATTTTTTATAACAAGTAAGCTGGCCATTTTTTGTTTGTGTGTGAAGGTTCGAGTGATGGGAAGTGGTTACCGCCGACTATAACGACGGTAACCACCTCCCATCACTTGAAGAACGGGCAGCGAACAGACAGTGATAAATTATTTCTATTTAGTTATCTTCATTTTACTTCATACGAACTTGCGATGTTTTATTTTCAATACTAGCAGCCCGTCCCAGTTTCGTGCGGGTTTTAGTAAACCCCTAATTTTTTTGAATATAATATAATTATTTGGAGTGGTAGAGCAATTTTTATGAAATGGGCTTGCTCGACTGGGAATATCGACGTGAAGCAGCAATGCGTTCAGCTCCTTCCCTATTCCCTCTTTCCCCCTCCTTCTTTCCCTTCCTCGTTCCTTTCCTCCAACCTCCTTGGTGGACAACGCATTGGTAGCGCCCCTGGTGTTGCTGATGTCTGATGGCTTTCCATCAGGTGGCCCGCTTGCTTGTTTGTCTACTGTATGACATAAAAAAAATATAAATAGCGTGTGTCATCCAGGAATAGTGCAGCTTCCCAATGGTGAAAGAATTTTTCAAATCGATCCAGTAGTTTCGGAGCCTATTTATTGCAAATAAACAAACAAAATCTTTCCTCTTTATAATATTAGTTTTCTATAATACAGACAAATAGAGATTATCTTTCACCCAACGTCCACTGAATAATATTTATAATAATCTGCAAAATAATTTAGTAATGAATGCAATACAGACAGACAATTACCTATAAGATAACCGAATAAAAATATTAATAAGAGCAAGTCTTTGTTTACAATGTGTATGTGGGACCTTTGCAATATAGGTCAATGAAGTACATAGGCTACACGTAAATTAATTGTGACCTTTCCGTTGGGCGGATATGAAGACGCCCGAGCAATTATCAGTCCTAGATATACATATAAAATGGAAGGCTTAAAAGGTTGTTATTATTGGTATTTTCAAGAAATAGGTTAAGGTCATATAAAATAATTAAAATGATGTTATAAATGATGTATTAAAATGTGTATTTCCTCTTGCATACTCCGTTTTTTAATCAATACTTTTCCTTTTATTTAATAGATTTTACTTTTTTGTAAAAAATATTTCTAAATATTTTCCATACAAAAACATTCTGAAACTAAAAAATCAATCTGCTGCAAAGCTGCAAAAATATAAAACGCAACGCACGAATGCAATTCAGGTTTCAAGCTTCAGGTTTTAGTTGAAAAACTCGAATTTTTGTTACCGGGGAATGTGGATTGAATAAAATGACTCTTTCTATAAAATGTGACATTTTAATCTGTTAGTACAAGAATCATATAACAGACAGTCTTTACGTTTTTAATACTACGTTAGTATAATGACCTTTGCAGTTTTGCACTCAATACTTTTCAATCAACATATTGATTGCGATCTGGATATTCACCACGATTGCTAACTCACCCCAAAACCATTCACTATCTTACACCAAAACCACTAAAATTTAATGACAAATTATCTGGTTGTGCCATAGTCCCTTTTTTCAAATTGTTCCTGTTTTACAATTTTAGTTGTGCCAAAATTAGTTGTGCCTAGTAGTTGACCCAACAGGAAATGGTGATTTAGACATAAAATACAGTCATCATAGCAATGAAAATATTTTTTTTTTCTTTTTTTTTAAATAAATAAGCAATGAAAATATTCAAGCACTATATTTAGCTAAACTGCATAATTTTGTTAGTCTAATTGAATTTATTATTGTAATAGCTGTTACCAGCGGCTCCGCCCGCGTGGACAAGGGAAAATGTCAATAGTTTTTCCCATGAGAATCTCTTTATCCCGTGGAAAAAGTAGACTATGTCACTCTCCAGACCTCCAGAACTATCCCCAATTTTTATTGGGGATAGTTTAAGGTCTGGTGGTGGTAATTTATAATCATCTCAATCCGTTCATTACATTCGACGTGAAGAGAGGACAAACAAACAAACAAATGACTTTCACATTTATAATATTAGTTTGGAAATATAGAAGTATGGATAACTACCTATTTTACTTATATTATCTAATTGTATTTTAAATGCTTGTATATAATACGATAATGTTGTGTTCATCTTTAGTTGGGTTCTTATATTTTTAATGTGAACATGAAATGAAATGAAATCGTTTATTTCAGAAATTAGAACTTCACAGGCACTTTTTCTTGTCATATACAACTTGTTTAAATAAAGAAAATAAACTAAGTACGTTATATACTACCACCATTTCGGACACAAGCATAAAATGGCAACCGGTAAAAAGAAATGGCGAAAGAAAACCGGTTACGGCCTTCTTTGGCATTTTGTACTTTTTCTTTTTTTTTCCACTCATTAGTTACAATGTAGGTATAAGTACATTAAAATTTATAAGAAGAATACGCGGAATGTTATACACATGTAACCTGTTTGGTGTGCCTGAATAAATAAATAAACATTTACAAACTGCTATAACATGTTTTGTGTCACTGCGGCATGATAATACCACAGAATAAGTAATAAATATATATATATATATATATAGGTACAATTCATACAGATTGAGCTAGCCCCAAAGTAAGTTCGAAACTTGTGTTATGGGATACTAACTCAACGATATTATATTTTATAACAAATACATATATAGATAAACATCCAAGACTCGAGGCCAATCAGAAAAAGTTCGTTTTTCATCATGACCCGACCGGGGATCGAACCCGGGACCTCCTGGGTGGCGGTCTGGCGTGGTAACCATTACGCCACGGAGGTCGTCACATACTTAATATGTTATGGACGTTTGTATCAATATTGTTTTCACTTCTCATGCTCAGAAAATGCTTATTTGCGCAGGATATAGGCTGCACAAAATCGAATTTTGTGCACAAGGGCAAAAACGTATCTACTCATAAATGTATCTATATTAAGGCAAAGGAAATTGCCATACAGCCAAACACAACAAAAAGTTCAGAGATAGAATTTGTTTTTTTTATAATATTTACTTTAATTTATTTGCCTTATGTGTTTTTTAAGTCATAAAAGATATTAAAATTTAAATTAAAGTACGGTAGGTTATTTAATTAATTTAAGAAAATTATTTTATTACAAAATTAATTTAATATGTAGTAGGCTGTATAGGTCTGCAGCCCAAGCCTAATTTCAATGTCGTAAGATTTAAAAAAAAAGCGGCGGGAAACAGGTCTTGTTTTTCGTGCGTTTATTTATTTATTTCCTCGCAATCGAAGTGAAAAGCAGAGTTTATAACTCGTCCACACAACCATTTCTATCCTCGACATTACTATTAGCCCTCGCCTTCGGCTCGGGCTGCTAAAAGTCTCGGATAGGAATGATTCGTTTTGTGCACTTGTTGTAAAATCTACTATTTCTATTATAAACATGACATTCAATATTTATTTATTGCAAGACAATATTTTAAATAAATAAGTAGCATGATATTAACAAAATTAACTAAATATTAACAATAAAAATTAAAAACTAATATTAAAAGTTAAAAAGGCATGGTCCCTGTGGCAGGATTCCCAAAATGCTAGCAGCGTTAACTCGCTGAATGGCATCCGTTCAGCGAAGTAACTACGTAAGCCTTTGGATCAACAGTGGTTTGTCGCAGTCTTTTTGCGATGTCCCTAAAAAAGGACAACGCACTGACGGGCCTAACGTTTCTACACCAAAAGCCACAAAATCGTAGGAGCCGGTAAGCTGCTTATATTTTGTGACTTTTAGTTTCTCGGCGCCTCCTGCGACTATGCCGCCGTAAAAGTTTGTTTTTCATCATGACCCATTACGCCACGGAGGTCGTCTAATGCAAATAAAGAATTAATCAATGGAACCCTTTTCACATTCACTCATCGCTTCCCAATAAGATGGCGGTGACTCAAATCCTGCTGCCTCTTCTCCAACCTCAAATAAATCACCAACTTGAAATGGTACTTTCATTTCACGATTCACCCTAAACATTGGCAGCAAAACTTTAACATTAACAAAGTATTCTCTTGAGACTAGTTCAGAATTCATGATGTTATATGCATCTGCTGGTAAGTCTATTTCAAATTCCATAGTCTGAGTTTCACCAGGAGGTATTTGACCAGATTTAGAACTAGTACCATCAACGTCTAAATACTTCTTCGTTTTTATATTCAATGAAAATTTCTTTTTACTATATATTTTAAATACATAAACTCCTTTCACTTTAACTTTGACTCCTTCTAATTTTACGCTTGTATTATTAAATAGTTCATATGAAAATTTAACTTTACCATTTCTATTGATGACTGGGTTTTGTATGCACGCTTTAAGATCAATAATATTATCTGTACCAATAGTAACTAATTTAAACTGTTCAGATTTCATCAGAGGGTCTGGAGACAAAGTCGGAGTAAGTCCTGGTCGCACTGTAATTTCTTTCTTGAACCTTTTATTGAATTCTGTAAAACCTTTTCTCTCAAACTTGATCCTTATGTAGTATTGAATTTTGCAGCTCACATTACGTCCGTCAGTAAACCCTTTGTATACAAAAGAGGGCGGTATCTTGTTTGGTAGTTCAAATTCGAATCGTACTTCTTTCATTCCAACTGCTTCTTCTTTCTCTTTCTCATTGTAAGCAGGTACATCAACATCAACGTAAGTTTCTTTTTTAAAATAATGATGGGGATCTTTAAATCTATGATCAGTTATATTTAACCGACCAATACCTTTTAGAGACACTGTTATATTACTAAATGTTGTTTCTGTGTCAACAGCGTACTTTATCGCTCCAGCAATACGATCACCTGGACGAAATTCCCCGTCTGGAGTTTTATTAACACATATCTCACAAAATATACCCATTTTTATATTTTTCACAAAGTCAACACGAAATATTTTTATTCATACAAGCTCTTTCGATTTGCACGTACACCTTTTACACAATTACTTTTGTTATTAGCACACGACGTCTGATATACTGTGCACTGTTATGATACAAGTTGCTTATCTGATAGATAAATAGGTCTAATCAGTATAATATTGATATCAAATTCCTTTGTCAATGATGCACTAACTATTTTATTGCTGTCAGTCGTTTTATCCGATATTATCTAAACTTACGGAACCGACGTGAACTGAACGAAATTGAAAAACAGGATAGGTTTTTAAAAATTAGTCATGCCAATATGACTGATTATTTTCAAAACTTTATGCAATAAGTAATAGAAATTAGCCGTTTTATGGCAAATCAACGAGAAAAAGGACTTCTCAGACACGTTCTCTAGTCATACAGTAATAAATTACTTGTGTAATTTATTCTACTTTATAACCGAAATGATGAACCGAAATGACCACTGGTAAAAGGAATGGCAAAAGAAAACAGTTACGAGCTTTTTTGTCATTTAACAATACATTTACATAATATTTTTCAAATGTTAATATTTTATGCTGAATGCAGTCGCTTTATACAAAAACAGCTTTAAGACATCGCATCATTATCATGACTGTCAATTTTGTAATTTATATTACGATAATTTAAAAGGAAAATGGCCATTAAAAGTATTTTAGATTATATCTATAATTGTATGTATCATACATCATACCTAATTTGAATGCTTTTGCGCAATATATATTATACTCCTAATCAAAAACCTATCACAACAAAAGACAATGACGAACATTATTTTAGTAAGGTCTATATTTTTTATAATATTATCTATGCAGATCTGATAAGATTAGTCCAGAATAAAGATAAAATTCTATTTAAAGTAAAACAAATATTGTATCAGTACTGACTTGTCCAAGTGTGGTGTGATAAACTATTTCCTCACAAAATAAAATATAAATAGACACGTTGATATTTCAAGTGTTAGTCAAGATAGACCAGAAGTCGATAAAGAACTTGAAAATACTCTAATGGGTATATTTTGTGAAATATCAGTGAATAAACCTCCAGACGGTGACTTTCGACCCGGTGATCAAGTGCTAGGAGCTATAAAATATGCAGTTGATGAAGACACAGTATTTAGCAAAATTACTGTTTCACTAAAAGGTATCGGACGCATAAAAATTACTGATCATAATAAGAAAAATAGTCCTACATATAAAAACAAAGAAACCTATATCGATATAGACCAAGTACATAGCAATGAAAAGGAAGAGACAACAGTGAAAGGATTGTACGAATCGCTATTCCAATTTGAGTTGCCAGCTGGTATTCCTCCATCTGTAATTTACAAGCGACATGGAGGAGGACACACGATCCATTGCAAGATCATCTACTACATTAGAATAAAATTTCAAAGACCAGGGTTTTTAGAATTCGACAAAAGATTTAAAAAGGAAATCTCCGTTAGAGCTGGATTAACTCCGACGTTAACCTCTGAACCTATAATCAGTGCACAAAAGTTCAAAATCGTCACAACGCGTTCAGATAAAACGATTGAAGTGAAAGCATGCATTGAAAATCCAGTGATTGCTCCAAATGGTAAAATTAAATTTTCTTATGAAGTTATTAATAATAGTACAGTGAAATTGGAAGGAGTGAAAATTAAAGTTAAAGAACGGTATACGTTTAAAGCAAAAGGACTGTCTAAAGTTAAGAAATATAGTGATATAGATGGTACTCATTCCAAATCTGGCCCGATAGCGGCTGGCGACACACAGACCATGGAGTTTGAGATAGATTTGCCTGATGTTAGGAACATTCAGAATTCAGTTATTATTTCAAGAGATTACTTTGTAAAGTTAAAAGTTTTACTACCAGTATTCAGGATTAACAGGGAGTTACATATACCTTTCCAAGTGGGTGATGTTATCGAGGATCGAGCAGGTGGTTTCGATGCTCCTCCATCTTATTGGGAGGCCATGGGTGAATGTGGTAAAGAGAGATTGTCTGATGATGATGATGATGAGGAAAAATATTAAACAATTTGTTATAATAAAAATTTTCTAGAAAATATTACTAATGAAGTATATAGTGCTACGGAGAGTAAGGGAAAAGAGAACTATAATGAAAGAAATAGACACTAGCAGGAGGAAACTTGTGAAACATCTTATAAGACATGACGAGTTTAGCAGAAACATCTTAGAAGGAAAGATAAAGGGTGGAAGAGGAAGGGGGAGGCCCAGAAGAGCTTACATGGATCAAATGAAGGAAAAGGCGGACGACGTGTCTTATAGAGAGGTGAAGGTTCTGGCACAAAAGAGAGGAAAACACCGACAAGAGCGCGGCTCCTAAATTTGGAGAGGGAATTAGTATATTATCTAGAATGTCTGAATGGTTGTCATGGGTGACACAATGAAATATTGGGACTATGGTTGTGTATTCAGCCATTCATCCGAAAGGTATTAGATGTAATTGTTATCTAAATAACAGAGATGAAATTGTTAGCAAATAATTCAGACCCTTCCTGAAACTGCTGAAAAGTTGCTACGGTCGGCCGTTTGCAAATTAGACCTCTTATTTGGGAGATTTGTTTGTGTATCAATAACAGGCTGTATTGTAATGTTGGATCAGCAAAATAAACTAAATCGCTCGTAAATTAAAGGTATATTTACTAACTGAATTTCTTGTTTTCTTTCCTATCGAGCACAATGACGTATCTATTTCGAATTTTACAATCCTATCGATTGTGAAATTCGTAAATTATTTAGACGACCTCCGTGACGTAATGATTACCACGTCGTACCGCCACCCAGGGGGTCCCGGGTTCGAATCCTGGTAGGGTCATGATGAAAAACGAACTTTTTCTGATTGGCCTCGGGTCTTGGATGTTTATCTAAATATATGTATCTGTTATAAAATATAGTATCGTTGAGTTAGTATCCCATAACACAAATCTCGAACTAACTTTGGGGCTAGATCAATCTGTGTGATTTGTCCCTATATTTATTCGCTAGCTGCTGCCCGCGGTGTTACCCGCGTTAATTTTATGTATGGCAGCGCCATCTATAACAGACTTTTGATCAAATCTTACGAGAATCGCGTACTTTTCGGGATAAAAAGCATGTGTTAATCCAAGGTATCAGCTACCTACGTACCAAATATAAAAATTGGCCCAGCCATTTGAGCGTGAAGATTAACAAATTAGTAGAATTTATTATAACACTTTATTAAAGGGGCTTGAACGAGTACATAAACTTACTTGTTTTCCCGAGAAACTTCTGACAGAGCTGCCGTGGTCTGTCGTGATCTGCCGTGGTCATCTGGTCATAGACAGGCGTACAAGTTCCGTGAATAAAGTGTTTATTTAGTTTACTTCATAATTATGCAGGTACTTACTAGGACGAAGCTGCGGTCTCTAAATTATATGTCTATATTATAACGAGGAAATATATGTTTGTTTACATTGAACAGTCTCCGAAACTAGTGGACTGATTTCAAAAATTATTTTTTAATACAGTTGCTCAAAAAGTGACGTATTGCAGGGACGTTTAGCGTTCGGAAAGTGGGCTATTACACACGCGTGCTTTTTCTTTACCTTTTCCGCACTCGTGCGTTCTCTTTCCCAACTGTCAAAATTAATGTCTATTAAAAAGAAAAACTCAACCACGAAGTTTTTATTAAAAAAAAAATCATAGAAGATTTTATGACTCATGCAAATATTTATAAAAAGAAGCTACTAATTTGTTTCAATATCAGATTTAATGATTTGATTAAATGAGTTAGGTTAGGTTTCATTTCATTTCATCTCATTAAATTTCATTTTCATTTCATATCAATAAAAATATTCTACTGAAGACTTGGCTGTTTGGGCATAGTTCCCTTTGCCTACCCAGAATGGGTGAAGAAAACAAAAAAGAAATCTCTGCTTAAATTCTTTTACGGTTGGCGCCATTTTCCAAAAATTTTCTTTGCGATTTTAGTTGTTTGTTGCACATAATGAGTAATTAAATTGCTTAATTTTTTCGCAACTGTATTAAAAATAGTCGTTCAGTACACGTGCGGAACCGTCATTGCAACTTGTTCCGACTGTCAACCCTCACCTTCGGCTGCGCCTCGGCTCGGGTCGACATTTGTCGGAACTCTTTGCAATGACAGACTTTCCGCACTTGTAATGAAATGTACTATTACTGTACGGAAGCTACACTATCATTGGGTAACAATATTAATTAAAACCGTGCGCCTTGACTTTGCGCCTGATTATCACAATAAAAATGTATAAGCAAAATATTATCAGGGCAGAGATATTCTGTATCAAATTCAAAGAAAAATCGAGCTGTAATTGAAAATTTAAACAAATATAAGTATTCTTGGACGAATCATACAACGCCATCTAGTTCTACACTAAGCAACTAAGCTTGTACTGTGATGTACTAGATTGCTGATAAATACAGTTTTTTTATTATTTATACATAGAAAACATCAAACCAAGGCAAACAGACGTTCTCATGCACACAAAATTGTTTGCATTGCACCGGATCGGAAGTCCTAAACACTCGACCTCTCAATTGAATTTTTTTAGCCATGCGAATCGAGTCATCCCGTCTCCACTTGACCGAAATATTCAACAATCTTGGGCCACTTTTAATCCACTTCCAGGAAGTTGGTCGTCTCGCTCACTCCCAAAATAAGCGGACCTCAGCAGAGGGATTGGCGTTTTACAAAAATTAATTAGCGAACTTTCTCAAATGAGGGTTTTATTAACTTTAAAGAAGTCGTATTGGCGGCTGATTAGGGTTGCCCATTTTGTTAGTGGGGACATTTCCCCATTAACAAAATATTTATTTGTGATAAAAGCCGCCAACCGCGAACCAAATAGATAAATAAGGGTTTCAATTAATAGGCATTAAATGCGTTTTACCTTTAAAAAGATTAGGAAGAAAGAAGAAATAGCGGTAAAGTTGTACTACAACTGTCAGGGTCATAACAAATTATTAGATTTTTTTGATTAAATTGAATTGTTATTTGTCTGTTTATGTGTTTGCAGCTTAAAATGTTTATATTGAAATTAAAATTATGAACATTTGTTAGAATCAGGCAGCAATAAGGCCGCCTTGTTGCAAAAACACTAGTCCGTAAATTTTCTGTATATACCTACTGTATTGTTTTATTTTTCTGTGTTTTGCAAATAAAGCATATTCATTCATTCATTCAGAATTTCTGATACCGGGCGGCACTTTTACTTTATACATAACGAAATATAGACTTCAATTTGAATTCACTAGACAAAAAGACAATTATTATGGAAGAGTTGTTTAATTTTAAAATAATTTTCTAAATACATATTATGTTATTAAAAACTAGCTGTTACTTTCGACGTGAAGAGAGGACAAACAAACACACTTTCACATTTATAATATTAGTAGGGGTAAACGAATTATCGATTGTTTTATACATTAAATATATTTTTTATGGTCAAGGAAAGTGAGTGGCAGGCAACCCTACGCAAACAGGACAACTCGGCGACAAATCCAGTTATACTTTCAGTTTTAAACAGCCCTAACTCGCACTAAGCATTGATATAACTTTTTAATATGTAATCATTCCTGAATAATCAATTCTTTGTTTTTATTCAAAAAGTTATAATCGCTTGACAGTCTTTTATATTAAAGTCATTTACTCAATCGTTATAGACATCGTCGTGGTAACACCCGTTACAGTGCTACAATGGTAATTATGAACGTGGCCGAAATTGGAACTACATATTGTATCTCACTTTACGACAGTTCGCCTTTGATAAAATGTATGAAAATATGCCACAGTAAAGGCGCTGTCCCACTGCTGCGCACGCTGCGCACGAACTACAACTGCGTGGATGACTACGTGGGTCTACGTTTCCACTGCAGTACAAGCTATACACGAATATAATACCACGACTACGTACAGCTGTAGCGTGGCCCACCACGGCGCACGGAGAGGCTACGCATTGATTGTCATAGTTTTTGGTTGGTGTCGGAGCATTGAACCACGTGGCCCACGTGTTCGTGAACAGCGTGCGCAGCGATGTGCACGCTTTGTGGAACAAGCTGTGTACCGCATTCACTGCGTGCATGGCGTTGACAGCGTTGAGCTATGTTGAGCAAGCCACGCGTGTATCAATGACGTCACTTGTTGGTTAACGTGTCCGTGGGTTGCAGACGTTGCAGTGGACAATCACGTACATCCTCTTGCAAAGCAAAGCTTAACACACGTGCGAAGCCTCTTCGTGCGCAGCAGTGGGACAGCGCCTTAACGCCCTCCAACAAACGTCACTCACGTTCATAAATACCATTGTAGCACTGTAGATAAAAATTGTCCTGAATGACTGACTGATAGACTGACGGATCAATCTAAATCAAAATAAAATAAAAAATAAAATAAAAATAAATAAAGATTAGAGGATTATTATTTTCCTTCTCTTATTTTTACCCTATCTATCAAATTGTAACAACGGATAAGTTAAAACTATTAAATCACAGCGTAGCGTAGTCTCGAGTAAACCTTGACTATCTGTCGTAACCAGTTTATTTAGGATTAGATAATATTTGGCTGTTGTCTAATGTCTATTTGTAGACGGGGCGCGACGGATACGTGACGGGAGTCCTGGGAAATTTTTTGTACATACTTACTATGAATGTTATAGTGAAGTTTATATTACCACACACACTTTACACGCATACCACACTTACACTTTACACACACTTACCTACACACTTACTTTAAGATCTTTATTGTTTAATTCTTAAGGGCTGTGGATTTTTGTAGTAAATAAATAAATAAAAATAAAAAATAAATAAAATAAAATAAATTACGATTTGTCTAGTAGGGTAGTATCTATACCCCCAAACAAATTAAACTCATCCCTGACGAAAAACATAACTGCAATTTTATTTTTCTTAGCACAAAACATTGTTATTTAAAATTAGATTTAGAAAAAATAAACATTTTTAAGATTTATTTCTATTATTTTATATCTTTGACTAGCATTACAGTATCAAAACCAATTCGCTAAGGGACCATATTTAAGTAATTAAATTATGTAATTATTTATCTATTATTACAATTATTAGCTTCTAAGTAAACTACAGCCACTCTGCGAAACTCTGCAGGCGAACAGGAGAAAAGATCTAATGAGCTGTACTTAGACAATAAATCATTGATCAAACCTATTTGTGTCCTGCAATAAGGTATGGCAAAAATACAGTGTGACGTAGTTTGTCTGGAACATTAAGATCGGCGTGTATGCAAAAAAAAACTGAAAAACTACCTAACTATTCAGGATATTAAGATTTTATAGCTACAGCATAAAAGATAACTACTACTTATGAGGAGCTACGATGGCGTCGTCGCTGTAAGTCGCACTCTAAGCGACCACGTTTTGATTTTCATATTTATGACAACCCAGGGACGCGTTGGTGGCGATGCTTCGGCACCAGAAGGCTCGGGTACGATTCCCGTGGTGGCATTTGTGTCTGTTCTCGAGTCTAGATGTTTTTTATGTATTGAAAGTATAACAATGATATATCATTCAATATTTACAATGATATATCCTTGTTCGTACTCATAACACGAGCAGGTTAGCAGGTAAAGCCTTGCTTGGCTTGAGCTGTGTGATTTGTGTAGGATTTGTTATTATTATCGTTATTAATTAGAAATCTGAAAGTTTCGCTGAAAGTTTAAATTATTCACTAAAGAAACGGCGTATGCTCGTTTAAAATTAAAATATTATTAATTATTTAACTCTTTGACTTACAAATAAAACATGAAAATGCTTCTTCACAATGGACAAAGTGGATAAGTGACTAGCGATAGCTAATTATCCCAAGGGCGGGTTTGAATCTCGCGCAAGGCAAATATTTGTGTGAATAACCGATTTCATTGTTTGTCCGTCTCTCCATCCGTCCGCAGTCTGTCCACATGGTGAACGTACAAGGGAAACTGTCATGGATTAGTAGGTTCTACTAATTACCGAGTACTAGTCGAAGAACACAAAATAAAATTTATTTGATGAAAACGTACAAATGTCATAGATTATGACATTGCACTGCATTTCACTCTTATGCAAACTAGCAAAGTATTGCAAATACACTGTGCGTGGCCCGACAGGTAATTGCTCTGTTTTTTTTTAAATTAAGATTCAATTAATATTAAGAAATTAAGAATTAAGAAGAATTAAGATTTAGTTCATAAGCCTTTCTAGTGAGAGGAAATAAGAAAAGATATATAAATAAATAAAATAGCGTATAATGCTGTTTGTTACAGTATTTTACAGATATAATGAACATTATGATTTAAAAAAAAAACAAATATTTTACATAAATCGGCAAACAGTCGACAAGTACAGCTTGTCTTCCAACATAGGCAGGCATCTTCTAAAGATTTCAAGAAATATTATTATTATTATTATTTATAGCTATATTACCTAATATTTGTTTGTTTTTAACGATTAACAGTGGAAATAGAATAGCATTTTAACAATTTTTATCCAATATGAGATCGAACCCGCCCCTTTTAGCAAAGTCAAATTGAGCTATATGGCTGTCACGTCGAAGCTTAGCTCTAGAATTGCCAACGGCTTTGCAGTGACATACGTATCCCGTCTGTGCGCGAAGATTTATGAGGTGTCAGCGAATTGGAAGGCAAGTAATTATTTAGTTTTGTTTGTGAGACACACACACGAGTCGGAGGCAACTTGATTAACATGCGTTCGTTGATTGTGTAGCGCGCGCCGACTGTGCCATAATTTTCTGTATTAAAAAAGAGGGAGGGGAAAAGGAGGGAGGGGAGGGGAAGCCCCCCCCCCCCCCCCCCCAACTATATTCAGTAGTTTTTTTTATCAAAGATATATACTAGCTCGCAGTTACTTTTGCGATTTTCGGGATAATCTGAATTTTTAACTTACACACTCCAACTATACGTTCTGCGATTTTTCGTAGTTTTTTTTTAAATACATTAAAAAAAAATGCTAAACGCCATGCTCGCCATTCCATAAAAAATTCTCAAATTGAGGATAGTTTTCTATTTCAGACAACGGAAATGGGAACAAAAATGTTTGGGCGGATAAGTGTTTCCACAAGTTTTTTTATAATAAAACAGAATCCTCTTTCGCTGTGAGAATTATCTTTTGGACCACACACTCGAAAGCTCTCCAGAATCCGTTTCGTTCTTGGAAGCTCAAGAGGCTCTCGTGAGCTTGGCTGTGGATCCCATTCACCTAAATCAATTTGGATTTTTTTGATAAAAATTAAAGGATTTTTTGTACATACAGCAAAATAAAATTTGTGGTAAACGAAAAATACTTCGTTAAGGTATAAGCTAGGGAGTGAGCCTTTGTTCCTAGAAGTTCCTAACTACTAAAGGAAATTCTGGTAAGAAAGGAAATAAATGACAATAAGTTATGTGAAGTTGAAGGTATTTTTATATAATGTAAAACATAATTCATTTTCAAAATACACATTATAATAGGGTGCGCTAATATTGTTGGCACTCCTATATATTATTTAAATGCAGATAGACTCACGATGTATATCTCATATATTGTGTATATATATATATATACTAGGTGCTGCCCGGGATGTTACCCGCATTAAATTTTATGCACATCAGCGCCATGTCATCATCTCAGACTTTTGACCAAATCCTACGGGAATCGCGTCCTTTTCGGGATAAAAAGTACCCTAAGTGTTAATCCAAGGTATCAGCTACCTATGTAATCATAAAAATTGGCCCAGCCATTTGAGAGTTAAAAGGTAACAAGTATACTTACAAACTTTCGTCTTTATAATATAAGTGAGATGAGATCGCCTTAATTTAAGTATATAGTATTAATGTAAGTACCTAATAAAAAAGTCTAGAAAATAATTATAATTCTTTGTTCCGAGAGTGGTGAGAGAAAGAGTGGCCCTGGGTCCACTGGGGGATCGAGCAGTGGATCCAAGCAGAAGGACGGTTTCAATTGATAAACTCGTTTCAATAAAGTCATTTCTTACTAAAGAATAAACCGTTTTCATAAGTCGAACCTGGCCGCGGTCACGTGGACGTAATCCGATTACTGCCGCGCCGCTGGGTGCCAAGTTTCAAGCTTTTTTTTAAAGAGCTTTGTCTATTAGAGTTTATGATATATTATAAAAAATATATTATTCTTGTAGCCACAATTTTTATAACTGACTAGTTTTCTAGGTCATAAATAAATAAGTTTTCTTTTCATATCTAATATATATTAAATTCTTTGTCATGAATGACTGCGAATCAACGCACAGACTAAACAACTGTTCGCAGTGACCTGAAATTTGGAGGGTAGGTTCTTTGTATGTCGTAGGCATCCGATGAGAAAGGATTTTTTCCAAATTCCCACGGAAAGGCATAATATTTTCACTCATTCCACTTGAATCCATTATTTGATCCATCAATGGATCCTATGATGACCTCCGTGGCGTAATGGTTACCACGCCACCCAGGAGGTCCCGGGTTCGATCCCCGATCGGGTCATGATGAAAAACGAACTTTTTCTGATTGGCCTCGGGTCTTGGATGTTTATCTATATATGTATTTGTTATAAAATATAATTATTTGTTATAAAATATAATATCGTTGAGTTAGTATCCCATAACACAAGTTTCGAACTTACTTTGGGGCTAGCTCAATCTGTATGAATTGTCCCTACATATTTATTATTATTTATTTATAATAACCGCAAACGAAGTTGCGCGGGTTTCGCTAGTAAAGAAATGAATTGCTTAATTGTTATATTTTAAACTAGAGGAGCGCCCCGGCTTCGCACGAGTTTTACTAAGATCCCAAATTTTTTTAAATATAATATTGCCTATGTTACCCGGAAGTATGTACCTTACCAACGATGAAAGATTATTGAAATCGGTCCAGTATGTTTTAAGTTTATTCATTACAAACATACACACACACACAAAAACAAATCGTTCCTCATTATAATATTAGTGTAGACCTCAGAACACAGAAAGAATTGTATTCTGATATCTGTGGTGTAGACTCTTCGGTTTTTAACACTTTATTAACAACAGAGTCTCCCCGTGACGGCAGATGTAACTGTCCAAACGATGGGTGTAAAACAAGTTTATGTGCGCGTTCAAGCCACTTCAAGCCCAGTTATTAGAGTGTTATAAATTGTATAATTTTATTGCCAATATTAAATGGTTTTAAGTACAGTCAGCCAGGGACGCGCCAAGTCCCCGACCTTTGGCAACGGCGCGTAGTGAGGGTGCCAAACTGCCTTCGAAGCCTGCACGATGAATGCCAACCAACTGGTTTTTACACGACATATAAAGTTATACTAGTTACTGAACGTGGATTCGCCGACATTTCATTTTGCTCGGGTTCAAAATAGTAATAATATTTTAATTAATTAAATTATTTTATTAAGACAGAACAGATATCAATAATTAACCACGGAAGGTGTAACAGGTTTTGTAACAGAATAACAAAAGTTTTACCTATGAACTAGATTATTATCCTAGACGTACATGCACAGAAGTTCAATCGTACTAAGATACATTCTTACGAAGATAAAACAGAAACCCAATTTGTTTTGAAAATGTAAATAAATAAATAATAAAAAATAATAAAAAAGCCTTATATTTCTTGCATTTACATATCAAGATTAAACAAACTAGTTACTTATTCTATTACTTTATTTATATAAACTAGTTAATTATTATTTTTATCCCTATCTTATAATTTCGATTAACAAATGTTTTTTTATAATGCTAATTGCAAGAACCCCTTTTTCAGGTGAAGGCCTCCTCCAAAGAGTTTGAAAATGTAGGGGTAATGTAACTTCCAAACGGTAAAAGAATTTTTGAAATCGGTTCAGTAGTTAATAAATTTATTCATTATCAACATACACACAACACACACAAAGAATACAAATCTTTATAATATTAGTGTAGATGTAGATTTCAATGTTATAAATGTGAAAGTGAGAATGTTTGTTTGTTATTCCTTCACGTCTTTACTATCATTATCATCCCATTGCACGGCTCTCCCTTCAATCGAAAGAATTAGAGCGTGTTGTGTACCCGCTGAAAATCATTGAAATGATTAATTTACGGCGAATTCGCCTCTTTTAGACAAGGACGATAAATAGCAAGTTTAGTTTATGATTTAAAATATTCAAAAATTATGAATATTCAAATTCAACACGTTTTCATTCCATGCGACTGGTTCAAAATGTATTTTAAACTTTGAATTTATGAGAGTATATTTTGTATCCACATTATGCAGGTGGACGCTGCAATCGAGTTTGCCGTGCGATGCGGGCTCAAAGCGCGCCGCCGATGCATTTTAATGCAAAGTGCATTCGTCTCAGCTTGGATGCGTTTTATCTAGTTAGCGCAGTAATGCATCCCATTCGATGCTAAATTCCTTTGAAATATTAAATCGAGTAAATAACTATGAGCTTTCTCAATGCTTTTATCTTTAAAACATTTACGTTTTGCGCACAGTAGTGCTATATTCAAACAGGCATCTGCGGAAGACCAGCGCCATGGAGTCGAACGACCGCAGGGTTTATGCTGAGCAGATCTGCGAATTAGCTACACTGGGTTGTAGGCATACAGCGAGCAAGGGTTTATTTTGTTGTTTATTAGTTCTATTATTGTTGGATATTCCATTTGTTAGTCTGTCAGTCGGCTGCTTAAGTCGGGAGGGTGGACTTGGGATGAGACTGACTTATAAGGGTAGAGCGCTCAAAATCGACTATCTTCAAAATTCACAGAGATTTCCTGTAACATTGGATAAGACGTGGTGTAACAAAACTCACTCGGGTTCCACAGCTTTGGCTGTTACCCTTGCCCACGCTGGCAAAGTCCTAAAAGAAATTTCTGTCATGTGCAGAGTCGAACCTGCGTCCTTTGGCATCGGATGTATCTACGAGCTGAACCATCGCGCTGTCTAAATACACAAACAATGATTTTGTTAAATATTAGAGCATAAATCCCCTCTCGGATCTCACTCGATTATGCTCACGACTCGCCGCATTCGATTATCGACTGGATCACCTACAAAGGGTTTAACTCGATGTAAACAGAGTAATGGCTAAAGTAATGCAAAATCGATACGGCGCCCGCAGTATAGCGCCCATGTTCACACTCATTATTTAGTATACGATTAATCGATTTTAGTTTGATTACGATTTGGAAATGAGACAGTTTGACGGACAGTTTTGTTATAACATGACAAAATATTGATATTGTAACTGTGATGAAAAAATCAGAGTACGTACTTTTCTGTATTGAATTAATCCATATGTTGTGACTATTATTATATTTTTGGAGTAAAAAAGAATTATGAAATGATTACCGTCCCACTGTTGGGCAAAGGCCCTACTCCACTTCCATGAGCTCCTATTCATAGAATGTAGGAGGGATTTGTGGAAATCCACCACGTTTGTCCAATGCGTGTTGCAATGGAGTCTGTCTGACTAGGCCTGTACATGCCGCCGTTGGTATTTGAACGCAATGCATTTTTTTATTTAAACAGAAGTAAGTATTCAAATAGCATTGGTCTCGGCCCTGTTGTGTTCCTACGGTGAGTAAGGTCTCCAGAGCTCCATTTGGGGGGGTTGGGAGGGTCGGCAACGCGCGAGTGATACAAGCGTCTATAGGCTATGGTGATGCTTACCATCAGGCGGGCCGTATGCTTGTTTGCCAACTTTGTAGCATAAAAAAAAGTATGTAAAGTAAACTCACGGGGCGGGTCGGGTGCGAGGGGTGCGGGAGCGGGGGCGGGCGGCGCAGGCGGGCCAGGGCGCTCAGCAGCCCGTCCGTGGTCACGCGACGGACCCCCACATCTGAAACAAAAAAAACATACATTGCTTACTATCCGGGTTATCTGTTCCTGGTCTCAAGCGAGTTCTTACCCGGGTTGCATTGCATCATACGGGGGTTTCTACCTCTAGGACATTGGGGCCCTTTAGAATGACTGACAAGGTGAAGCTGATCGGTGACGGCATTGTCTCACTTATGCACACCATGATCAGGTGGAGTCCCCTTTACCAAACAGCTTGTTTTTTTACTGACTGATAATGCTTGTTTGTTAAGAGAGGTAGGGCACCACGGATAATCCGTACAAATCGGAGCAGCCCGTCTGGGGAAGGACCTCCACCTTACAAAAGATCGTAGCCAATTAGCATTGGTCTCGGCCATGTTGTGTTCCTACGGTGAGTAAAGTCTCACAGGTAAAGTCTCCAGATGTCCACTTGGGGGGGTTTGAAGGGTTGGCAACGCGTGAGCGCAGAGCTCCACTTGGGGGGGTTTGGAGGGTTGGCAACGCGTGAGTGATACCCCCGATATTGCAAGCGTCTATAGGCTACGGTGATGCTTACCATCAGGCAGGCCGTATGCTTGTTTGCCAACTTTGTGGTATAAAAAAAATACTGAGAAGGACAAACGAGCTAACGAGTCACCTAGTGGTAACCAATCACCACACTCCATCTATTTATATAAACCGCAACAAAATCGTTGCGTAGTTTTAAGGTTCTAACCATATATAGAGACTGACAGACAGAGCGACTTCATTTTATACTATGTGCAGATACAGATAATCCACAGAAAACACCCAGACTACAACAAACACAAGTGGCATTACATGTTTGCCCCGTGCAGCTGGCCCTCTGATGCCGAACTTGGGATCACTGCCAACGCATCACCGGACTGTATTAATATAATTTCTATTTCTATTACCATAATAGTATGGAATCACAATCGATTCCATATCAAAAGAGCCAACAAATGGGTGTTTCCGCTCGAGGGCGCGAGCAGCCGAGCATTCGAGCATTGAGCACGACCCACAACATCAAACGGCCGCTCACGTGACTCCACTCCACTAATTGGCTAGTTAGGATGCTTAACTGGCTTCTTTCCTTTCATTCGTGACCTTCGTTTTACATAACAGGATCTATTTAAATCTCTATATAATAAGGGATGCGCAAAACAGTGTTTAGCATAGTCAGAAATGTGATTACACTCCCAACATTGCTTACATATTGCAGTCCGTTAGAGCGAGTACGCACTTGCAATTTTCTATCGAATAATTAGTAAGTAGCTACAGAAAACAGAAGAGGCAAAATGATTGGCCACATTATACGACATTACGCCGTTTTTAATTACATCTTAGTTAGAGGGAAAGAGAAAGAGGGATAGACCAATAATAATCTATTTCAACCAGATCAAAAGAAAAAATTGTTGCGTTTCATATAATGAGGTCGAGGAATGTGCTTGAATCTGGAAGGAACAGTAGAGAAGCGTACGCACCGCCAAGAGCCAAGAGATCAGAAGAAAAAGAACTCGTAAAAATCGCAAATCGTTTATTCAGAGAGTATGCCTTCAACTATGCAGTAAAGTTACAAAAGAAAGAAATGTTTTAATCTAAGTTTTAACACAGTAAGTATAAAAACTGTGATTAAAAATAATATAAAAAGTTAAAGTTATGTAAGGTTTTTTTTTCACTTTGTTCCTATGCAAGAACCCCTCTACAGGTAAAGGCCTTGGTTCTTGTACATACAGTATTAATGTACAACAAAAACTCTCTTTCTCGCAATGTTGAACAAAATAAGATTGTACACAAAGTGCATTATCTATTTTGAAATATGTTGTTTCCTTCACGCCAGCGTGTCCTCTCCTATATCGAATCGCGGACTTTGTAATGTCACTGTTAGTTCATCTGTTTCCCATGAAAGCAATGCAATATTCGTGCAGCCGTCCCGCGCGTCGCCGAAACTTTGTCTGCTCCCGTCCCCCACAAATTGCATTACCGCACGGCTTTGAAACACTGATTTTATTTGAAAGCTTTTTCCTACCAATTTTTTAAAAATAAAATACGTTAACGTATTTAGTGCACGAAGAATTGGACGATGCTCGCTTTATTTATATTTTTAAAACGTTTTTATATCAAACTAGTTGGTTGAACGCGCCATTGTAGATATTGTAAAACTTTTTCATCAGTCGGTCGCCTGATTGGTTTAGCCAGTATCACAAAGGTGGCAAACAAGCATAAGGCCGGCCTGATGGTAAGCCGCCACCGTAGCCTATAGACGCTTGCAATATCGGGGGTATCACTCACGCGTTGCCAACCCTCCAAACCCCCCCAAGTGGAAATCTGGAGACCTTACCTGTGACACTTTACTCACCGTAGGAACACAACATGGCCGAGACCATTGCTATTTGGCTACGATCTTCTGTAAGGTGGAGGTCCTTCTCCAAACGGGCTGCTCCGATTGCGCCCTACCTCTCTAAAATCTCGATTCCCCTTTTTGTGATTCACCGTAGAATAAATTCGGCGAAATCAATTTACACTGGCCGGTTACAGAATACGATCTGAATCGATCAAAACGACAATGTAAATCAGCCATTAGTATTGGATAGCTCATTTATAAAGGAAGGCTATAACATTACCCTACCTGGACGAAGTTGCGCAGGGTAGCTGTAGGTAATATAAAAATACAATTTTCTCACGAAAACAAGCAACCTTTTTTGGGTGATCACCGAGATGCGGTGACGTGTATTGTAATGAGGCCGCCCGTGCGTGTCTTGAGACCTTGGCTCTGCGGAGACGCAATCGTTTTATGCTTTTCATTTGCATTACACCGGTAACTTCATAAGTAAATAGTCTATGCTATGCTACTGCGAAGACTAAAGGCAACTCGGACACCATAAAACTGATCCGTGTCCGAGTTTACTACTTTCATTGACTTGACTGGCCTACCGCAGTTTAAAGAAATGAAAAAATTCACATTTACTAACCTTCCCGGCAGCTCACACAGGAACACACGGCAGGATTTTGAGAGGATGTGGATTCAAATCCCAACTGGAGCGGGGAGACGAACTTTTTCTTTCAAAAATATTTAACAAATTATTTGAAATAAACGATTTTTTTTTATTTTTTATTATGTATAACCCGACAAATCACGCGGGCAAAGCTACGGGCAACTGCTAGTTTCAAATACAGCAGGTAATAAAAAAGCTTGCAATCTCAAAGCTTCTTGTAAGTTTCGTCACAACCTTCATAGATTGATAAAACTTCAACAAATATTGTACCTATGTTCGTACATTTCTTAGTGCGAACCAGCCGCGGTCTACGTGTTCGGAATATGCGATGAGGCGTTTAACATACATACGAATATGTAAATTTTTTTTATATAGTCGTCAAAATATTTACATAGCACTAAACTAAATACAATCATAATAGTTCAATATTTAGTTGAAAGTACAAATACTTTTATTGTAATCTAGCGTAACCCGCGCAACGTCTTTTCCGTGTATACCGCTTTCCCGTGGGAATTTCGGGTAATCCTTTCTTATTGGATGCCTACGTCATTATATATCAACCCATACTCATCCCACTGCTGGGATACGGTGATTCAATCGAAGGTGATTAGAGCGTACTCTGCCACGCTGCTCCAATGCGGATTGGCAGAGGCCGGTGTTTACAAACCGCCCTAATCCACCGACTTGGCTTAACGACTGTCATCCATCGACAACAGCCGGGACCGACGGTGGTGCATTTGTAACTCGCCTATGTAGCAACTGGTCTATTTATCAACTCGTAACTCTTGTAAGTTGTAAATCGTCTGTTTATCAACTCGTCTATGATTTTGCAATATATGTAGGTTGCGTATGCCCTCCGAAGCACGGAGAAGCTCGAGATAAGGAAACCCATCCAAACGCTGGCTAGGCTAACTAATACACCCAGACTCGAGAACAAATACTAATGCCATCACATAAATGCGACGAGCGAGAATGACAATGACTGAAATGAAGATGAACTAAATCGAATTATGTTCAAAATAACCACTACAGAAGCGTGTGAAATGTTATGTGAGTCAACTAGAACAATACTAAGGGGAAAACCGGTAAATCCATGTGTAATAAGGTCTCTGGACGGACACGAGCTACATACGACATGACTCACATTCCAAGTAATACAGTTCTAAGTAAAACCCCATTTTTAGGCATAGGTAAGTAGTAAGTTCTTTAAGAATTCATGTGCTCTTCAAAATCAGGACTTACATTTTTATTTGTATGATTTATTTTGTCCTTTTTTTCGTGTCAATAACTCAAATAAAATTCCTACACCCTACTGGCAGGATGTTCAGCCAGTTTGATGACATTATTTGTGGCCTTCGACAAATCTGTCAAGGCACAGTCAGTTGGATAACCCGGGAACACCATTTTGGGACATCGTCTGCGGCGCACCAGTGTTGCACAAGTTACAGCCAATATCGGATCTAATTTGTCCACCTGTATGGTTTTATGGTTGTCCAGCTCTTCGGTGACTAACATAGCCACACTTGGCTGACGACATGCACTCGAATAGAGCACAGTACACCGACAATATAATTATAATTTGGTGAGATCGTCTCTTTTTATGGTCTATAAAAATCTTTTTGGCTATTTATTTTTTAAGTTTTATTCCCAAAGTAAGCTAGGTAAACCCTTGTGTTATACCAGACAACGGATATATTATTGTAAATGTATACTTATAATAAATAG